>OY728145.1:1940825480-1940847492 GCA_963277665.1 Viscum album | reverse complement strand
TATTTTCACCCAAAAATCTTTACAAAAAACAAAATCAATTGACCCAAATCGTATATCTTGCCGTGAGAATTCGTTGTTTATTTCTCAGAAAAATAAAAACCAGAAAAAAAAACGAAGTAAAGTTCATCTACGAAGGAACGTGGGAGTTGTCACCTGCTGCACTGTTGACAGAACCTTTGCAGTACCCCGAGAACCACCGCTTGCGGCGCCTTGGAGTGCATCTCGCATACCTTGTGACGGCGGTGATAGTCCTTGGCGTCGTGGAGCGCCGCCGGGCAGCCATCCACCTGACATCGAGGCAAGGCAGTTGAGCACCACAGCATCGCATCCGCCGCCGAGGCCGGAAACGCCGACTGGCCGGCGCCATCGAAGAAGGGGACCGCCGGTCCGCTCCTCTTGATTCCCGCGACGGAGAATACCTCCATTTGGGGAGAATCCATCTGATCAGGGACGCCGGAGAACTGCTTCATCGTGCCAAACGCCGGGCGCGGGTACCCTGCGCCGCCGCCACCGAAGGGACCGGAAGAATGGGCCGACGGCAGGTGGTGGTGGTGGTGGTGGTGGTGGTGGTGGTGACGGTCGGCATCATCACACTCGTACATGAGAGCGGCGGAACCACCGCCACTCGCCTCCGGCGGTGAGGGAGCGGATGCGGCGGTCGCCGGTTGGCCCAAGGATGGAATGCCACCGGGTTGGCGAGCGGCGCAGCTCCAGGGGGAAGTTCCAGGATCGAAGCTACTGTGATCCCAGCCATGAAGACGGCGATGGTGATCGGTATTACTATTCTGCCCTCCGTTGCCGTTACTGCGGGCCTGCAAGCTGCCGCCGTTTTCCATCGCCATCCCTCGGTGTACTGTATCCTTTGCCCGCATCGATATAATTTTGGGATAATAATTATTTATTTCAAAAGTATCGACCAAATATCATATATAATATAATACTCGGTCGCCAATGATGTGTTTTTAATCAGTTTTGCGATGTAAACGTATAGTGTAGTGTTTTATAAAAAATATTGATGAAAACAAATAAATTGATCGTATTATATTTGTGATTTTTTTTTTTTTACTGATTATGGCAGTTAGACAAAATAGTAGTGGAAAAGCTGCCAGCGGGGTGCGGTAAAAAATGGGGGAGGGGGCAGCTGAGGTGGCATTGAAGTGACTTTGATTTGAAGTGTCAGCGAGTCTTCCGGGCAGGTCTGAGTGCCCCATACCCCCATATAATGTACATCGATTATATTATTTATGTATTTAAATATTTTAAAGTGTTTTTATAAATATAAATGTATTTTTTAAATTTATTTATGAATTATAAAAAATAAAATATTTATAAAATGAATAAGATGTAATAATTGAAAACTTATTAATGTATTATTCATTTTTAATAGTTTTTATACATAATTATTCATTAATATATTTGATATATAAATATATTCATATATATTTCCTAAAATATGATTTATATAATACAAAATATCTATGTTTTACATTAAATAAGTCATATATTTAGTGAAGAATAGTTTATAATTAAAAATTAATATTAATTAAAAATAATGACTAATTGCATTGAGTAATGCACATAATTTAATGTCGTTTGATTTTTTAATTTAATATATATCAAAACGTGTGTTACATTGATTTCACACACATGTATGTAATTAATGCATCTAACACACACATAAATATTTATGTAATTAATGAAGTCTTATATAGAAACACATGCACCTAATATTTATGTAATCTATTCAAATTTTAGTATTCATTTTAGAATTTCATTACAGCATGACACATTTAATATATTATGTCTTTAATCGGTAAATTTTATTTATTTATTTTTAATGTTATCACAGTTGGGTATAATTCATTTTTAATATTTTTTATTTATTTTTTATTTTTTGAAAATTTAATCATTTTCTATTATTTATATATATATGTATATTTACTTATTGTGTTTTAATATTTTCAATATGTATTCATTTTTATTTCAATATATATCCATATTTTTTTAATAATTTATATTTAATTAATAAAACTTATCCATTTTTTCAATATTGTTAGTGTTTCTTTTTAATTATCCAATTTCACACATTTTTAACATGCATGCATTTAAGATTATATATTCATTAATAATGTTAAAAATATATTTGTAAATAAATATTTATAAATAAATTTATTTATAAATAAATTTATTTGTAAATGTATATTTACTATATTTATACATTTATATATTTATAATTATAAATAAATAAATGTTATTTTTAAAAAGTATTTATATAATCATAAACAATTAATTACATATATTTAAATAATTATATAATTATAATAAATTTACTTAAATAATGAATATATACATATATATATAACTATGTAAATATATATAATGATATAGATATATAAATACATATAATGATACAAATATATAAATATATAAATATTATTTTTTAAGAAGTATTTATATAATTATAAATAAATAATTATATATTTAAATAATTATAAAATTATAATAAATATTTTTAAATAATGAATATATTTACTATATTTATATTTATATATATTTATTGTATTTATATTTATATATATTTACTATATATATAATTATATAAATATATTTACAAAAAAAAAACTATATAATTACAATTATAATCCTTTATCAACGCTAAAGTTTTAGCACTGATAAAAATGACTTTTATCAATGCTGATAAAGATGGATTTTAGCAGTGCTGTTTTAGCGCTCACAAAAGGGATATTTATCAACGCTTTTCTGGGAAGCGCTGATAAAAGTGTTTCCGGTCTATTTAAATAACTCTAACCAATCGCGAACCAGTTGCGATATTCAAAACTTCCCACGGAAGCCATCTTCTGTCGACACTGCTCGTCGAATTCAAACTCGAATCAAGGCTTAAACAATTCCAATGCTCGAATCCAATGCTCGAACGATTCAATAGTCGAACGAATCCAAAGCTCGAACGAAATCCAAAGTTTGGTGATATCTCTACTTTCTCTCAGACGATTTAAAGTTTCAATCCAAGATATGTTATTTTTTTATTCTCCCCACTCGTTGATTGATTGTTTGACTATCTTTTTTGCGTTTTTTGTTCATTATCTCTTGCTATTCATTATCTATCGTTGTTTTCCCTTATAGAATGAATTTTTAATTGGGGGTTTCTATGATTTTGGGTTTGTATTGACCCTTTAAGGGCCTTTCTTGTTGCCTTGTAGTGTATTAAGAATCTCACACACAGATTTTATCCTTGCAGAGTATTAAGTTTAAATGTTTTGAACTTCCTTCCGTGGAAATAACACACACAAAGTGTTTGTTAAAATGTCACCCATGGTTTTTATTTAATAAATCGAGATGGATCTCATGTAATGATTTCTTGAAGTTGAGGTGCAGTTTGTTTGGGTTTTTTCTATTTTGAAACTTCAGTGGTGTTACATGGAGATTTTTATTTTATGTTAAGTGTCTTGAATTTTATCGCTGTTTTTTTTTTTGATATCCTATATGAACATCCATGTATGTGTGTGTGTGTGTGTGTGCATTTTGAAATCTCTCTCTCTATATATATATGAACACATTATTTCATGTATATATGTAAGTATGTAGTCATATGAAATATAGATATGATTCATTCAATAAAGAAGACGACAATTTTTTTCTTGGTTTAAAAAATGCATTCCAAGAGAGACTATTGATATGTGTTTTAAAATCATGACTTTGAGATATGTTTGGAACTTTTTAAAATTACTTTGATTCTCACTTTTTTTATTTTGAATAATATTGAAATAAATAAGTTTTTCGTTGAAAATTAGTAGTAGTATCAAGTGTTATGGTCTAGCTGGTACCACGAAATGGTTTTTATAAAAAGTTATCACCATCTATGGAAGCTGTCTATATTAGTTTTAACGAGGTAAGATTTTTTTCTTTTAAATACAGAGATTGTATTGATGGGTGTTGGAAGCATGTTTGAATAAACATGTGTTGGGTTATGTTGATTGTCGATTGATATGTTTTCTGAAAAAGCGACGATACTTCTCATTACTATCATAATGAGGATCATATGCATCTTAGTGAGGGATGAGAGATAGTTACAATGTAGTCCCCATAACACCCCAAGGTTTAAAAAAAATAATTGAAATGCATGAAACTTTTTTTTAAGTAGATATTTATAACCAACCTCTAAACATAATTTTGCTGCTTTTATGTGTTGAATTTCGAAAAACGGTCATCTACAACTGTGTTCAGTAAGTTATTTGGAGTCTGATGGAACCAACTTGTTTTTTTAGTGAATAATAATATACCTTTATGAATAGTAATATAAATAGTAAAATGACCCTAATGAATAGTAAATTGTATTATTATTTTATTTTCTTAAGGCTTTAAGATAATGACATAGTGGTTAATTTTTCAATGTGATATAAAAACAATTTTAGAAATAAAATTGTTAATTTTTGAATTAAGTATGATTTTATTTAAAAATTAAATTAATAATATTTAGAAAATTATTTTCAAAAAATGGAGTTCATTTTTGAATTCTACACGTCGAAAAATGGTTATGGTGAATTTTTGAGATTTTTCTGAAACAGTTGAATTTTCAGTGAATAGTAAAAATACACTTTTGAGTTTCGATGTATTTAATGACATCATTAATGATATAATAATGATGTAATAATTCTGGTTGACTTGTGTACAGTAAAATAAGATATGAGGTGTCCCAAGTGGCTAATACCATGGGCAAATACCACGGGCAAATTCATGGTTTTGTAAATACCACTAATGAGGTGTCTCTTGGAAATTATTAAAATATTCTCTCACTTTTGCTATAAATACCAACCCATTCCTTAATTCCATTCATCCCAAATTCCTCCTCAATGAAGCTATGGACTTCTTACCTGCCTAGTAGTCCTCCCAAGGTATTCTCAAGCCCCTAAGGTCCACAACCTTTAAGTTCTAGGTGTTACTCTTCAAGGTAAAAGAATTCTTAACTTCTTTCTTTTTTCCATTCAAGTTCTATTTTATGTGGTATAACTTTCAAGTTTTCATACCATGTTCTTATTTTCATTTTATCCCTTCTTTATACTGTATTATGATTCATTTCTAGATGGGTGACCCCTGTCCCCCCTCTTTTAATGTTTTCTAAAACCATGTTGCACAGCCGTTAGGCTGTCAGATTTTCGTAAGGGATTTCTCAACTATTCTTTTATTTTGAGTTCATTTCGCTTCTTATTCTTTTCTCATATCCCCTTATTCAAGAGGCGTGAATGATCCAGTATCTTACATATTTTGGATTTCATCATGTTTATGGAATACTCACCATTACATTTCTTCTCCTCTCCCACTTATTCAAGAAATTAAAACACCGTCCGTGATGTGTCGATTTACCTACATCGTGGACGATGTGATTTCAATTTATTTTACTTCTTTCAAGGCTGGTCATGAAACCATTTTTATAGTTGAACCAGATTATAATTTATGTATTATATCTTATATAAGGTTCTAGAATCATTTTTTACACATGTGATTAATTTATAATACAAAACGAATTCATTACGATCGAAGAATCGCCAAAATGACCTAAACAAATATCAATAATGTTTTAACTTATGAATCATCCTCATTTCAGAATTCAAAATGATAAATGGTATAGTTTATGGTTCTGGAAATATGTAAATACCATCCCATTCCAATTATGGAGTTTCACTTCCAATCGATAAGAATATCCATCATGAACCGATCATGGAAACCATATAAAGAACGCACCCAAAACAATGTAAATAACAAAATATTACTAATGAATGTGTCGAATGATGTTGTAAAATGATCATATAAGGTGTTATAAACATTAATACGATTCATTAATATATCAATAACACTCTTTTAACCATTATACAGGAGGTTTAAACACTTTTTAAGTAAGAAGAACCCAAGGTAAGAAAATTCTTAACCCAATTTCCAATCTTTCAGTTAACCTTCTACTTTATCCATTATGTTGTATTAAGATTATTGGTGTGATGATTTTTTTATATTATGTTGTATTATGTGTATTTACAGTGTATACACATGTCCATTCCATTCTATTAATTCTCACTCCATTTATAATTTAAGAGACTTTCCTTTAAAAATCCTTTTATAACTCTAATAAATTTCAAAAGGATTGTTTTTTTATGTGTATGGAAAGAGAGGATTCTCCTAATTTCAAGATACTTTATTACATTGATGTGTTCCTTGGAAATTATTTATGTTGTGTTGAGTCCATTATAGCTCAAGATATGTTAGGTTGATCCCATTATAGCTCAAGATATATTGGGTTGATCCCATTATAGTTCAAGATATGTTGGGTTCAATCCATTATAGCTCAAGATATGACGGGTGAACCCCATTATAGCTCTCTAATGCATTAGGTACTACGGAGATGGAAGTTGACCAAAAGGTTATTCCATGTGTAAGGTTGAATGTAAGAGTGATATGGTAAATATATCCCAATGAAACTATATGATGTTTCCATGCATATGAGTTTTTATGATTATGAGTTTTATTGGTTTTTATGTTATAACTTGACTAACACTTTCTTTCTTTATATTCCTTACTGAGTTTTAGTAGTATCCTCTTGTATGAATGTGGTATGTCATGTATGTAAGATATCCTAATTCTTTAAAACTCTAAACCCAAAAAGATACTCAATGTGTAATAATGTATGGTCTTGTGTAAAATTCAAGATTAAGTAATGTTTTAAGGTCGGGTCCTTATAGTTGGCATCAGAGGATGATTTAGATAATTTTAGGGGTTAAGATGATGTTAAAATAGTACCATAAATAATTTTTACTCTATGGTAATTTGAAATGTTATATCATTTAATGATTACCATGTTGATTTATCTAAGTTATGTTTGTACATAATGGTTTTTCACAGAAGAAACAAGGAAGCTGAAGTAGGAAGGCACCAAGAGGCTGATGTCTGTCCGAATCTGCAACCCAAAATGGTGGGAATCGGAACCGAGCGGTTTGTGACAACAATGGCTCAGTTGAATCAAGAAATAAATGGGGGTGGTATCCATGCTAGATAGGAACATGATCTACCATGAAGAAACATGTCTTTTGTGGAGCATTTTTTGAGGCAACATCCTCCAACATTCAGTGGAACCACAAATTCAGTGATAGCCGAAGGATGGATCAATGCTCTAGAAAAGATATTTGATGTCATGGGAAGTTTGAAACATCAAAAGGTAATACTATCCATTTATTGTTTGGAAGGTGAATCCAATCAATGGTGGTCTCTGGTTAATAATACGAGATAAAGAGATGATCTTGACAGTTTGGAATGGGATGATTTTAAGAGTCTTTTTCTGGAAAAATATTTTCCCAAAACTGTTCAAATCAGAATGGAGAAACAATTCTTGGAACTGAAGCACAAAGATGATGATTCTGTGGCAACATATGAATCCAATTTTACAAGATTGGTCAGGTACGTACCGGATTTTACTCGGGATTTTAAAAGTAAAATTAATAGATTTTACTCTGGTTTGAAACCATTTTTGCGAAGATATTTGACTTAAAAAGAGTTTAAAAGCTATGAGAGTCTTGTTTGTTGTGCTGAAAAAGTTAATATGGAGTTTGATGACACATATGTGCCTCGTGATGAAAAGAATAAGAAGCATTCAGGTTGGAAGGCAATGGGAAAGAACTCGTCAAAAAAGTCTGGAGGTAAGAAAATGAATTTCCCTTCTTGTGAAAAGTGTGGTAAAAGACATCCTGGTGAATGTTTTTTAAATTATGGGAAATGCTACTGATGTGGAAATTTTGGACACATGTCTCGTGAGTGCAAAGAAAATGATCTGAAAATTAATGAGAAGTTGATGGTGAGATGCTTTAACTGTAAGGAATTGGGTTATTTTGCTAATGTTTATCCAAATCTAGTTACTCAACCAGGAAATCATCAAGATTGGAAGCAGAAGGGTTTGGTAAAATCATTTGAAACCACTTTAGTAGATGTTGAGCCGTCAAATGAGGTGGTATCTAGCACATTTCTTATTTTTACAGATTTCACAAATGTGTTGTTTGATTGAGGGTCTACACATTCCTTCATTTCTGAGAAATTTTCAAAAAAATTGGGAATTCAATCTCATGAAATGAAACCAGATCTCATGGTAAAAACACCTAGAGGAAATATTATGGCAAAAATAAATTATAAGAATCTGTCTATCCTTGTCTGTGGAAAGAGTTTACATGCAAACCTTGTTGTTTTTACTCTAGTAGAGTTTGATCATATTCTGGGTATGGACTGACTTTCCTTTTATCAGGCTAAGATAAATTGCAGAGAAAAAGAAGTTTTTTTCAGAAATAATTTTAGTTTGTGTACAAGAATAAACCCATACCATTAATAACATATCAAGAAGCTAAGAAACTGATAATGGATGAAAATGAAAGTTATCTTGCTCATATTTTTGAAGATAAGGGAACTATTCTGATAAATGATGTACCAGTGGTAAATAAATACCTGAATATTTTTTCTGATAATTTTCCTGGTGTTATTCCTAATTAATAGGTTGAGTTTACTATTTAATTAGTTCCTGGTACTAAGACAATTTCTAAACCCCCTTACCAAATGGACCAAATGGAACTTCTGGAATTAAAAAGGCAGTTGTAGAAATTATTAGATAAAGGCTTCATCTGACATATCACTTCACCATGGGTGCTCCTATCTTCTTTGTTAAGAAAAAATATGGTTCAATGTGACTTTTCATCAATTATAGAGACCTGAATAACATTACTGTTAAAAACAAGTATCATTTTCCTCATATCGACGATTTGTTTGATCATCTCTAGAGAGCGTAGTATTTTTTGAAGGTTGACCTGAGGTTGGGGTACCATCAGTTGAAAGTAAAGGATGAAGACATCCTAAAAACTGTGTTTTGTACTAGATATGGTCATTATGAATTTTTAATTATACCTTTTGGGTTAACTAATGTACCCATTTTATTCATGGATCTTATGAATAGAATATTTCATGAGTTCTTGGATAAGTTTTTGGTTGTGTTTATTGATGAAATTCTATTATATTCTAGAAGTAAATAGAAGCATGAAAAACATCTAAGGGTTGTTTTGAAAACCTTAAAAGAAAAGAAACTGTATAGAAAATTCAGCAAGTGTGATTTTTGGTTGTAACAAATTTCTTTTCTTGGGAACATTGTAAATAAGGATGGAATAACAATTGATCCTTCAAAAACAAAAGTGGTTGATAAATGGACAAGACCTACAAATATTACAGATATTCATAGTTTTCTTGTATTAGCATGTTATTACCAACGGTTTGTTAAAAAAATTTCACGGTTATCTAGTATGCTAACTAAGTTAACACGAAAATGGGTTAAATTTGTTTGGACATAAGAATGTGATGTTTGTTTTCAGGAACTGAAGAAGAGATTGGTGAATGCTCCAATTTTGGCCTTGCCTTCCCAAAATGGTGAGTTTATTATTTACAGTAATGCTTCATTGAAGGGACTTGGTTGTGTTATGATGCAGAATGATCAGGTAATTGATTATTCTTCAAGACAACTAAAACCTCATGAGTTAAATTATCCCACACATGATTTGGAATTGGCAGCTATGGTTTTTTGCTTTGAAAATTTGGAGACATCATTTATACGGAGCCAAATGTCAAATATATACTAACCATAAAAGTCTGAAGTATATATTCACTCAAAAGGAATTAAATCTGAGGCAGAGAAGATGGATTGAACTAATAAATGATTATGATTGCATGGTAAATTAACATCTAAGAAAACAAACAAGGTGGAAGATTCCTTGAGTTGAAAATATCATGCATCATTAACCATGTTACATTTGGAACATGACTCCTTGATGAATGATTTGATGAATTTTGGCTTAGAAGTTGTCTGTGTAGGGAATAAATCTGTTTTGTATTAGGTTTCAATGTAGTCATCGTTATCAGACAGAATTAAGCAATCACAGAAGGGAGACTGTGAGCTACAAAAAAAGGTAGTATTGGTTAAAATGGGAAATTTTCTATAATTTAACCTTGATAAAGATTGTGTTTTAATATTTGAAAAAAGGTTGTGTGTGCCTTGTGATTCCCAGTTAAAGAAAGATTTGTTATGTGAAGCTCATAGTTCTCCATTTTCAGTTCATCCTAGAAGTACTAAAATGTACAAAGACCTTCGGGAGTATTACCGGTGGGATGGAATGAAAAGGGATATTACATAATTTATTGTGAAATGTTTGACATGTCAATAGGTTAAAGAAGAGCAGAAGTTACCGAAGGGGATGCTTCAGACTTTTCTAGTGCTAGAGTGGAAATGTAAGAATATATCTATGGAATTCGTGGTGGGACTACCTAAAACTTCTCGAGGTAACAACGTGATTTGGGTTATTGTTGACCGACTAACAAAATCTTCACATTTTCTTTCTATTTGAGATACAATGTCTTTGGACTAGATTTATCGACTGTATCTCAAAGAGATTGTCAGGTTACATGGAGTTCCTCTTTCCATTGTATCTGATTGAGATCCTAGGGTCACTTATAACTTTTGGAAGGGGCTTCAGAAGTCATTGGGCATGGAATTAAATTTCAGTACAACTTTTCATCCTCAATCAAATGGGTAGTCAGAATGAACGATTCAGACTTTAGAGGATATGCTTCAAGCTTGTTCAATGGAATAGCAGGGAAGTTGGGATCAACATATTTCTTTAGTTGAGTTTTCTTATAATAAAAGTTTTTAATCTAATATACAGAAGTCACCTTTTGAGGCATTGTATGGAAAGTAGTGCCAAACTCCATCTTTTTAGGATGAAGTCAGAAAAATAAAATTGATGGGACAGGAATTAGTAAAGGAAGTGGCTGATAAAGTGAAGATGATCCAACATCACATGAGGAAAAATCAGAGCAGGCATAAAAGTTATGGAGATAACAGAAGGAAAGACTTCTCTTTCGAGGTAGGTGATAATTTTTTCCTTAAAATCTCTCCTTGGAAAAGTGTGATGTGTTTTGGTAAGAAATGAAAGCTAAGTTCACGATTCATCGGTCCTTTTGAAATCCTGGATAAAGTTAGACCAGTTGCATACTGATTAGCTTTGCCTCTGAGTTTATCTTAGGTACATAATGTTTTTCATGTTTTGATGTTGAGAAAGTATGTGCTAGATTCATTACATGTCTTGATCCTAGAAGAAGTTCAGCTGGAAGAGAACCTTTATTATGAAGAGAAACCAGTTCAGATTCTTGATTAAAGGGAACAAGTATTGCGGAATATAGTAATCCACCAGGTAAAAGTTTTATAGAGAAACCACATGGTTGAAGAAGCAACATGGGAATATGAAAATGCTATGAGGGAAAGATACCCTCACTTGTTTAATGAGTAAATAAAATTGCTAGGACGCAATTTATAAAAGGTGGGGATAATGTAACACCCTAAGGTTTTAAAAAAAATAAATGAAATTCATGAAACTTTTTTTAAGTAGATATTTATAACTATCATTTAAACATAATTTTGCTGTTTCTATGTTTTGAATTTTAAAAAACGGTCATCTACAACTATGTTCAGTAAGTTATTTGGAGTTTGATGGAACCAACTTGTTTTTTAGTGAATAGTAATATACCTTTATGAATAGTAATATGAATGGTAATATGACCATAATGAATAGTAAATTGTATTATTATTTTATTTTCTTAAGGCTTTAAGATAATGACATCTTGGTTATTTTTTCAATGTGATATAAAAGCAGTTTTAGAATTAAAATGGTTAATTTTTGGATTAAGTATGATTTATTTAAAAATTAAATTAATAATAATTAGAAAATTATTTTTAAAAAATGGAGTTCAATTTTTAATTCTACACATCGAAAAATGGTTATGGTGAATTTTTGGGATTTTTCTGAAACAGTTGAATTTTCGGTGAATAGTAAAAATACAGTTTTGAGTTTCAGTGTGTTTAATGAAATCATTAATTATGTAATAATTCTGGTTGAATTGTGTAAAATAAAATAATATATGAGGTTTCTTAAGTGGCTAATACCATGGGTAAGCCCATGGTTTTTCAAATACCACTAATGAGATGTCCCTTGGAAATTATTAAAATATCCCCTCACTTTTGCTATAAATACCAACCCATTCCTTCACTCCATTCATTCAAAATTCCTCTTCAACAAAGATATGGAATCATTACCTCTCCAGTATTCCTCCCAAGGTTTCCTCAAGCCACCAAGTTCCCAACCTTCAAGTTCTAGGAATTACTCTTCAAGGTAAGAGAATTCTCAACTTCTTTCTTTTTCCATTCAAGTTCTATTTTATGTGGTATAACTTTCAAGTTTCCATAACATGTTCTTATTTACATTTTATCCCTTATATATATTGTATTATGATTCATTTCTATATGGGTGACCCCTGTCCCCCCTCTTTTAATGTTTTCTAAAACCATGTTGCATAACCGTTAGGCTGTCGAATTTTTGTAAGGGATTGTTCAACTATTCTTTTATTTTGAGTTCCTTTATCTTCTTATTATTTCCTAATATCCCCTTATCCAAGAGGAATTAATGATCCAATATCTTAAATATTATTTATTTCATCATGTTTATGGAATAATCACCATTACATTTCTTCTCCTCTCCCACTTATTCAAGAAATTAAAACACCGTCCGTGATGTGTCGATTTACCGACATCGTAGATGATGTGATTTAAATTTCTTTTACTTCTTTCAAGGTTGGTCATGAAATAATTTTTATGGTTAAATCAGATTATAATTTATTTATTATATCTTATATAAGGTTCTGGAATCATTTTTTACACATGTGATTAATTTATAATAAAAAATGAGTTCATTACGATCGAAGAATCGCCAAAATGACCTAAACAGATATCAATAATGTTTTAACTTATAAATCATCCTCATTTCAGAATTAAAAATGAAAAATGATATAATTTATGGTTCTATAAATATTTAAATACCATTCCATTCCAATTATAGAGTTTCACTTCCAATCGACAAGAATATCCATCATAAACCGATCATGGAAACCATGTAAAGAACGCACCCAAAATAATGTAAATAACAAAATATTACTAATGAATGTGTCGAATGATGTTGTAAAATGATCATATAAGGTGTTATAAACATTAATATGTTTCATTAAGATATTAATAACACTTTTTAACCATTATAAAATAGGTTTAAACACTTTTTAAGTAAGAAGAACCCAAGGTAAGGCAATTTTTAACCCAATTTCCAATCTTTGGGTTAACCTTATACTTTATCTATTATGTTGTATTAAGATTATTAGTGTGATTAATTTTGTTTATATTATGTTTTATTATGTATATTTACAGTTTATACACATATCCATTTCATTCTATTAATTCTCACTCCATTTATAATTTAAGGGACTTTCCTTTAAAAATCCTTTTACAACTCTCTTTAATAAATTTCAAAAGTATTGTTTTTTATGTGTATGGAATGAGAGGATTCTCCTGATTTAAAGATACTTTATTACCTTGATATGTTCCTTGGACATTATTTATGTTGGTTTGAGCCCATTATATCTCAAGATATGTTGGGTTGAGCCCATTATAGCTCAAGATATAACGGGTGAGCCCCATCATAGCTCTCTAATGTATTGGGTACTCTGGAGATGGAAGTTGATCAAAAGGTTATTCCATGTGTAAGGGTGAATGTAATAGTGATATGGTAAATATGTCCCAAGGCAACTACATGATGTTTCTATTCATATTAGTTTTTATTATTATGAGTTTTATTGTTTTTTATGTTATCACTTGACTAACACTTTCTTTCTTTATATCCCTTACTGAGTTTTATACTCATCCCAAGTTTTTAAAATGTTTTTCACATGATATAAGGAAAGTTAAGATAAATAAGGGATTCATGATTTTGGATATGGAGTGTTGTTAAAAAAATCATGTATTAAGTTTTAATGTTTTATATTTAAAAAAATTGGATACTGTTTTAGTAGTATCCTCTTGTATGAATGTGGTATGTCATGTATGTAAAATATCCTAATTCTTTAAAACTATAAACCTAAAAATATCCTCAATGTGTAATAATGTATAGTCTTGTGTAAAATTTAAGATTAAGTAACATTTTAATGCCAGTTCCTTATAGTCTCGATTATATTGTATGGGTCCCCACTTGTATCAATGTCCATATGGGAGTCCAACAAGGTAGGCTAGTTGTGGGTCTCTGGTGGGTTATAAAAATTGGAACTCATCATCATGATTGTAGGCGGTTCCAACCCAAGTGTATCCAGAGTCACCTCATAGGATGTTTTGGAATTTCCTAAGATTACATATGCTTCATTTACTACTGTTGTAAGAACCCGTGTTCTTCTGGACTGCAATTTTGAGCAGAAATTTGAATGTTTGATTTCAAATGATTTTGAGGGGTAAAATAGTCTTTTACATTATAAAATGGTCTTGGATAATTTTTCTGATCACTCCGTTGGTCCCGGAATAGGGTTTTTACCCTAGGACAGGAGTTTGGTAAAAATATGAACCGTTTGAATTTTGGCAGAATATTTAATATTTAATATTTAAAATTAAATATTAAATTATTCATGCATGTTTGTTCGGACATATATTTTGAATGGAGCATTGGATTGAGATTCGGTCTCCTCCGTTGAGTTTGTAACGAGGAGTTTAGCCTAGCTGAGGCCTAAACCCGAGTCACGCGTCGGGGCTGGCCCGAAGCCCTTTTTCTTCTTTTTCTTTACTTTTTATTCTTTTCTTTATTTTCTATTCTTTACTCCTACTTCTTGCACACACCTCTTGTTTGGACCCTCCTTCATCGTAACCTAAAAGAGAAAAGAGAATGGAGAAAAGGAGAGAGAGGTAAGGGAAGAGAGGTACCGTTGCGAAGCCCTTGATGCGCCGAGTCGACGTATGGCGACCGTGGATGGTGAAATCAAAAGAAGCTTCAAAGTTTCCATCCATAGGTAGTAACATTTACATTTTATCCATAGATACCCTTTAAATGTGTTGTTTTAAGTTTTTAAACCCCGTTTATGCATGTTTGTGGCCTCTTAAGGCGGAATCTTTTGTATCGAGAGCGAAAACGGGGGTTTCGAGCGATCTGAGGGTTTTCCCATCGGGAAACCCAGGTAACACGACATGTGGTTCAGGGGAACACATCGTGTGTTCTTCCAATTTGGGGAAGAATAAGTTTTGGTAGTACACATTGTGTAAATGGGTGTACACACCGTGTACTGGTATTTGGCTGTGTGGCCGAGTACCCGGGCATGTCTACCCGTGCAGGGGTACACAACCATGTGAAGTACACAACCAAACCCCATGTGGGTGACACACCATGTAAACATACATGGCTTGGCTAGGTAAACGTACATGACTTTTCCAGGTAAACGGACAAGCTGGTTGAGGGACACAAGCATGTACCCTGTGTTGGGTACACGCTGTGTATTCATTTCACACGTCGTGTACCTGGGGTGTTTACATGACCAGGACAACGAGGGTACACAACCATGTGGCACAATTAGAGTACAATCCATGTACTAATGATACACGTTGTGTACTACCCCTTTGCAACCCTTTGAAGGGTTTTCATTCCTTTTTTCCCCGATGTCAGAATTGGACCCGAGAGTAGTCCATTCTGAGTAGTTTTCCATGTAGAATGTGATGGTGAAACCCATAGAGTGTTCTAATGACTCCTAATGGGTGTTTTGGTGTTTCTATCTAAACATAGAGGCTCTTCCTCTAGTTATCAATTTTAGTCGTCACCTGAGTGTGAGACTTGGCGTGGATGATTGGTTGGGTGTTCGGACCAACCTACTTGAGATCTTGATCTGAGATGAGCTGTGATCCATCTTCCGTGACCTTTTCTTTTGAGGACATTCCCCTTGTGAGACGTGCCCTTCTGGCCTATGGGGTCGTGAGACCGAATGCTTCCAAGGATCCCTTGTGGGATGCCTTTGTTTATCTGCTGATATAGGGAGTCCCTTGTAAGATCTCTCTCCTTTGTTCTGTTAATAGGATCCCTATTATAAGATGCCTCTATTGTTTATCGTTTGAGGATCCTGTGTAGGATTCCTCCCTTGACTTTAGCTAAGGATACTGTGTAGGATTCCTTTGCTCGTGTTTACTAGGAGGATATCTAGTAGGATTCCTCTTCAGTGCTTGACTTGAGGGACCTAGGGGTGCACGTGGTTTGACCGACCCTAATTTTTTTACTTTGGGTTTGGGTAGAGATGGTGTTAGAGTGTCACCTAGAACCCGTGATTAATTGGTAAGCCCATGGGGCTGTGACTGTAGAGTTGGGTTGGGAGTTCGGGCCACCCTCACTCTTTGTTATGTTCACTTGTTTATTGATGATGCAGTGATGTTCACTAGAGGTGCTTCCTAGTTGGTGGCTGTTGAGCCTGATACAAGACATCTTACTTTCTATTAGGATGCCCAGATATTATTCCTAGGATCCATTTCGCTTATTGGGATGGCTAGACGTGCTTTCCTGGGATCCAGCTCCTGAGCCATGTTATTTCTGATTTTTGACTTGTATACCCAGATTTATTACTTGGGACTTGGCTGTTGAGCTTGGTTATATATATATATATATTGTGATATATATATTTTTTTTGGGATGTCCAGAGGTGCTTCCTGGTATCAGGTTGTTGAGCCTTACGTGTTGATTTGTGAACCTTGAGTGACACATGGATCCGGTTGAGGGATGCCTTGGACGGGCTCAGTGTTCTGTTACATATATCATATACCTTGAGTGATAATTGGATTCCTATTGTAGTAATTCCCTATACGGGATCATAGGTTGGATGATATATGATGAGGAAGATTCTACTCTCCTCGATGCGTGCATGACGTCCCAAGACTTGGGTAGATTATGCACTCCTGAGTGGTGGGGATGATTATGATCTCCTCGACCTATGATCAGAATGATTATGCTCTCCAGATTATTTACGAGACTACGAGGTGGAGCAGGGAATCTCACTGATGAGTTCTCTCTTTACAGACCGCCTAAGGGTAAGCACCTTAGGGTTCATCCGAGTTCCAAATGTCGTGATCGTCTATGGATTGAGAACTAGGGATCTGACATTGGATTGGATTTATAGGCCTAGGAAGCATGGTGAATGACTTAGTGACCTTTTGCAGGATGTCCAGACGTACTTCCTGGAATATTTATTTAAAGGGTTGACCATTGGTATATGGAAATCTAGTTAGTGATTGGAGTTGAGTACGGGTGAAACCAGATGTAGGAAGAGTATCCCCCCCCGTGGTGATGTAGCTTGCTTAGAGATATAATTCCAGTGTTGGACAAATTAGGTATATGTTGATTGGGATTACAGACCCAGAGACCGACTTAATGATACACAAATTGAGTGACATGACGTCCAACTCAATGCCTTTACACAAGATGTCTAGGCGATCTGGATTATGGACCCAAGGATCGAATGCTAATGTGTTTTCATGTTCTTGATTCACATACCATTGAATATTAATATTTATGCATATATGTATAGGTATGGGACTATACATGTATACATACATAGATATGGAAATCCATGGTGGCACTTACCCAGTTGATAGGGATTACAGACCCTAGATCGACTGTGGGCTCACGTATGGTTTTACTACCCTTTTTGTTGTGTTTTAGCTAGGCTGAGCATGTTTCATTTTCATACACTTTCAACAACATAGTTATAGGTTTCTTGTCAAGGTGGCCTACTGAGATTCTTTCTCACCCCTTCATGATCACCTTGGTGTATGTGTAGACCTTATGTTTGATTTTTAGGTTGAGCACAAGTTGCATGGTGGATTGGGATGAGGCCTAGTGTTTCTTGTTCAAGTAGAGTTTCTCGCATGGTTATATTTATTGGGCTGGTGCATTTCGATAGTGTTTGGAGACCAGGTATGTGGTCGGGATCAGAGTTAGTAGTAGAGTTCTGTACTTTTACTTTCAGTTTATTTTGTACTCTTGTATTTGTAAGGTCGTCCCAATGGGTGACCAATGTTGTATTGTATTTCATAGCTGTTTGGGATTTTATAGCATTTTAATATTATAGCCTGTTCTATTTCAATTGTTTATTGCTTCCACACTCTATTTACTTTCCTCTATGTATGATACTTAGCTATTTTCTGCTATTTTCTTACTCTAATATGAAGGCATAGTCTCCTCACTATCACACCCTAGGCCCTCACTACAAGTTGGCAGCCTCTAGCGTACGGGGAGGTGTGCTTGAGGCCTTGTAACCCATCGGCTTGGATCACCAATTTAGTGGAATTAAGGTTGAAATGTTACAATTGTTTACATGTATATTATTTTTTACTAACTCTAGATTTAATATCGATCCATTATAATGTGACCGATTTTTTATATTTTTTATTTGGTTATATTGATTTATTTATTTTTTTGACTAATGTTTCATTTTATTATTATATATTATTCTTCATGAGTATGGTTATAAGGAGGCATATTCAAGAACCCTAGAATATTTACACAGACTATAAGTATCTTCATTCAATAAAATATCAGTTATTAAGATGAAAATATTTATCAAGAGAAGTTATGGAGATCAATGATATTTGATATACCATTAATATTAAATGTAATAATTTCTTAGGTTGTTACATCACTTGTTATAAAAAATATAATGGAGGTTATAAAATTCTAAATATGTTAGAATAATTATTAGAAAATATTTATAGGTATTCATCATTTTAGGTCTAAATGTATTGGTTCCACCCCTAGGAATATCTGCTTACTATCCATGTATATGGAATAACTCTTTATTTATTAAAATTTTCTATCAATACATTTTTATATATTCTAGTTGATGGAATGAGAGCTTATTATTATTGTTTATCATATTTGAGTTTCTTATTACTCCTTAATTACCTATATTATATTTTCATTTGTTTAGGGGATTTAAGAAAGGCTTGATGACTCATTTTAATAGAAGTGGGACTAGTATTAGTTAGAAGATTGAAAGTATTAAAAGTGAGATTTCTCTTATAAATATATAATTCACAGAGACCCCAAAGAATAATATATCATAACATGTCCTCACCAAGACCCCTCGAATCACATATAAGAACGTGTATGCCCCCCAAATTTCACCTTTAATAGGTAACAACTTAATAACTCATGTCAATCATGTAATTATCACAAATGGGAGGCATTACCCCTTTTAGAGAACAAAATAGAGTACAACTGTTTGGGAGACGAAGCTGATGAGGATGATAGTTGTCTATAACATTCACCTTTGGATGAATTCAGAAGACAACACCTACTATAGTGGAGTAATTATTTTCTTAAATTCAATTACCCATTTCCTTAAAAAAATACTGAAATTATTTGAAATAATCAAATGTTGGGTTCCCCTAATTAAAATGATCTATAACTTTCACCTTTGATAATGAATATATTATGTGAATTTATTTATTTAATGTAAAAAATTAATATTTTATGAACCTAATAGGATGGATATGAATAAAAAATGGATGCACACTAATAATTTGACAAAAGAGTATAAATATGGAGTTAAAGAGTTTATCCAGTTTGCAATAGAGCATGCATAAAACCCTTCTCAAATCCCTTGTCCATGTTTACATTGTTTTTATTCAAGAAAAATTAGCCCAAAAGAGTTGGAAGAACATTTTATTTGTCATAGAATAGATCAAATCTATAAATATTGGACTAAACACGAGGAAAAACTAGACATGCACATCGATTGGGATGATATTGTGGTTTATGGATCATTTGACATGAATAGTAGTATAAATGATGATGAATATCAAATGGAAGAAATGAAAATTTAAATTTAAGATGACCATCATGATTTTCCAAATTTGTTTGAGAAGTTAAAATAGTTGTGCTAAGAGACCATTGTATACCGTTTTTACTAAATATACAACATTGTCAGTTGTATTGAAGTTATATAATTTGAAAGATAACAGTGGATAAAGTGACTTTAGCTTTACATAACTACTTGGTATCTTGAATGATATGCTTCCAGAAGAAAATTAACTTCCACGTCGAACATATAACGCTAAAAGAATGCTATGTTCAATGAGCATGATCTCTAAAAAATACATTCTTGTCTAAATGATTGTATATTGTTTCACAAGGACTATGAATCACTCATAAAATACCATAAGTGTGACGTAGATCGATACAAGAAAAATGAATCGAGTCCTTAAAAAGTTTCATGGTAATTTCTTATCATTCCATGGTTTAGAAGACTATATAATGATATAAATATCTAAGAATATAAATATTATTTTTTAAAAATTATTTATATAATTATAAATAAATAATTATATATTTAAATAAATATAAAATTATAATAAATATTTTTAAATAATGAATATATTTACTATATTTATATTTATATATATTATATATATATAATTATATAGATATATTTATAAAAAAAATTATATATAATTACAATTATAATCCTTTATCAGCACTGATAAAGATGGATTTTAGCAGCGCTGTTTTAGCGCTAATAAAAGTGATATTTATTAATGCTTTTTGGGAAGCACTGATAAAAGTGTTCCCAATCTATTTAAATAACCCTAACCAATCACGAACCAGTTGTGATATTCAAAACTTTCCACAAAAGCCACCTGTCGTCGACACTCCTCGTCGAATTCAAGCTCGAATCAAGGCTTAAACAATTCCAATGCTTGAATCCAAGGCTTGAACGATTCAATAGTTGAACTAATCCAAATCTTGAATGAAATCCAAGGTTTGGTGGTATCTCTAATTTCTCTCAAATGATTCAAAGCTTCAATCCAAGGTATGTTATTTTTCCTCCTCCTCACTCATTGATTTATTGTTTGACGATATCTTTTTGCGTTTTTTGTTCATTATTTCTTTTATTCATTATTTATCATTTATTTCCTTTCTAGAATGAATTTATAATCAGGGGTTTCTATGATTTTGGGTTTGTATTGACTCTTTAAGGTCTTTTCTTGTTTCCTTGTAGTGTATTAAGAATTCCACACACAATGTCATCCTTGTAGATTATTATGTTTAAATGTTTTGAACTTTCTTCCATGGAAATAACACACACAAAGTGTTTGTTAAAATTTCAACCATGGTTTTTATTTAATAAATCGAAATGGATCTCATGTAATGATTTCTTGAATTTGAGGTGCGGTTTTTTTGGGTTTTTTCTATTTTGAAGCTTCAATGGTATTACATGGATATTTTTATTTTATGTTAAGTTTCCTGAATTTTATCTCTTTGTTTTTTTCTTGATATCCTATATGAACATCCATATATATATATATATATTCATTTTTAAATATCTCTATCTATATATATGTGAACACATTATTTCATGTATATATATGTAAGTATGTAGTTATATGAAATATAGATAGGATTCATTCAATAGAGAAGATGATAATTTTTTTTATTGGTTTAAAAAATGAATTCCAAGAGCAACTATTAATGTGTGTTTTTTAAAACTATGACTTTGAGACATGTTTGGAACTTTTTAAAATTACTTTGATTCTCACTTTTTTATTTTGAATAATATTGAAAGAAATAAGTTTTTTGTTGAAAATTAGTAGTAATATCAAGTGTTATGGTATAGATGGTACCATGAAATGATTTTTATAAAAAATTATCACCATCTATGGAATTTTTCTATATTATTTTAAATGAGGTAAGATTTTTATTTTATTTTAAATATATATATATATTGTATTGATGGGTTTTGGAAGCATGTTTTAATATACATGTTTGGGTTATGTTGATTGTTGATTGATATGTGTTCTGAAAAGGTGACAATACCTCCCATTAATATCAAAATAGGGATCATATACATCTTAGTGAGGGATAAGAGATAGTTACAATGTAGTCTCTATTAGATTTTAGGGGTCCCCACTTGCATCAAAGTCCATATGGGAGTCCAATAAGGCAGGCTAGTTGTGGGTCTCTAATGGTTTATAAACATTGGAACTCATCATCATGCTTATAGGCGGTTCCAACCCAAGTGTGTATAGAGTCACCTCACAAGA
>OY728145.1:1940446519-1940825280 GCA_963277665.1 Viscum album | reverse complement strand
TTGTTGATAGGCAAAAGGTTGCCAAGGAGTTGGCCCAAGAAAGCTGAAAAGTGGACTCACTGAGTCCACCGGTCAGCCGGTGTGAGCTCACCGGCCAGCCGGAGGACCCAGGCAGTAGACTTGCCCACTGCCTAGTGTCACCGGCCGGCCGCTGGCTCACCACCGGTCGGCCGGTGGACCAGACAGAGAGCCTTCCTCTCTGTCTGGACCACCGGCCGGCCGCTGGATCACCACCGGCCGGCCGGTGGACCAGACAGAGAGCCTTCCTCTCTGTCTGGACCACCGGCCGGCCGCTGGCTCATCACCGGCCGGCCGGTGGACCAGACAGAGCTTTGCTGTCTGGACCACCGGCCAACCGGTGATCCACCACCGGCCAGCCGGTGCGCCCAGGACTTCTCCTCTTTACGGTTTTTATTGTTTTATCATTTTGGTTTGATACATGTTTTAATAAGTAAAAAATTTACAATATCTAACATTATATGAAAAAACTAAATGTAAACAAGAAATAAACATGTGTTACCTGTAATTTTAGGAATGTACAGTTGGATTGTTTTCCCAAATTCCTTCGTCGTGATCGTTCCTTATGGCACAAACCATGTCTTCAACATACTCATCATTATGTTCTGTTAATCTTTCCATGGAAGTAGGGATCTCACATAAATCAGCATCTTCATCAAATTCATCCTCACCAACATATTGTTTTTTCCCTTGTAAAACAACAGCCCACTGCATATCTGATTGATCTACTACATAGAAAATTTGTTTGGCATGTGTTGCCATTATAAAAGAATCAGCTGTGTCTTCCAATCTATTCAGATTAACAAGTTTCATTCCAAATTCATCGTGTCTGACACTGTTGTTACTGATAAACCATTTACAGTTAAAAACAGGAACTTTAATTTTAAAGTAATCAGCCTCCCATATGTCTTCAATCACTCCATAATATGCACTTGATGCCGAAATTGGGTTTCTGTCCTTAGCACTCGAAAAATGCATTGCTTCTGCAAACACCAATACACCACTATTCTGAACTGCACTTCTGTTGTCCTGAGCTTTCGTATGAAATGTATAGCCATTAATGTCATAAGCGGACCATGTTATCACATTTAAAGATGGACCACCCACTATCCATTTTAATGTCTCTGATACATCTGATCTACCAAGCAAGGTCTTTTTAAACCATGGCAAAAAAGTTTTGTTGTGCTCATTCAAAATCCACATTTCTTTCTTCTTTGGATGACATTGTTTCAACTCATTAATATGCAATGTGATATACGGTTGAACATCAGCTATGTTATTCAAGATGTATGATTCTAACTTCTTCATCTGTTCAGCTGACAGTGATTTGACTTTCAAGCCACGAATCCCCTTTCCCTCATTATTAACCCGTTCATGGCGAGATGGAGGCAAACCTATGTGTTGCGTCGTAGCCAAGTAGCTCGTACAAAACTCTGCTACCTCCTCAGAAATATACTTTTCAATAATGGAGGCTTCAGGTCGATATGGATTTTTAACATATCCCTTTAATATTTTCATATACCTTTCAAAAGGATACATCCAACGAAGATATACAGGTCCACAAAGCTTTATTTCTCGAACCAGATGAATCATTAAATGCACCATCATATCAAAAAAAGTTGGAGGAAAATACATTTCCAAATGACAAAGTATAAAAATTGCATCCTTTTCCAAAATGTTCAAAGCATTCACATCAATCGCCTTGTTACAAATTGAATTGAAAAAATAACACAACCTCATTATAGTCTTTCTGACACGGATGGGCAATATTCCATGCAGTGCAACTGGTAGAATTTGTTGCATCATGACGTGACAATCATGTGATTTCATACCTATCAACTTCAAGTCTTTCAATGAGACAAAATTTTTTACATTTGAAGAATAACCTTAAGGCACTTTGATATCATGAAGACACTGACAGAAGCTACTTTTCTCCCTCTTCGATAATGTATGACAAGCCGGGGGAAGAAATGTTCGTCTTCCTTTAGGAGTGGGAGCTAACTCCAAACGTATTCCCATTGATAGTAGGTCTAACCTTGCATTCAACCCATCTTTTGTCTTTCCTTTAATATCTAGCAATGTTCCGATCAAAGAATCACAGATATTCTTCTCCACGTGCATGACATCAATATTATGTTTGACTTCATGATACCTCCAATATGGTAGCTCAAAAAATATTGACCTTTTCTTCCAAATATGTCTATCATTACCAGATTTCTGTGTCTTTCCCAATGTCACATCAAGGTTTTTCACCCTCTCAAAATACAAATCTAGGGATAAAGGTTTTGGAACAGTATCAAATTCTTGTGATCCATTGAATGCCTTTTTTAGTCTTCTATAAGGGTGATCCATAGGCAAAAACTTTCGATGACCCATGTACATTGTTTTCCTCCCATGATGCAATTGACAATATGACGTCTGTTGTTCGCAAATTGGACATGCTTTATGCCCTTTAACACTGTATCCAGACAAATTTCCATATGCTGGGAAGTCATTTATAGTGAATAGAAGCACTGCATGCAGTTGAAAATATTCCATTTTATAAGAATCATACACCCTAATACCATCAGCCCATAACAGTTTCAAATCATCAATCAGCGGTGACAAGTATACATCAATATCATTGCCGGGTTGCTTTGGACCAGAGATCATGATACTCAACATTACATATTTGCGCTTCATACAAACTTCAGGAGAGAGGTTGTAAATTACCAATAAAACAGGCCATGAACTATGTGTGCTACTGAGGGTTCGGTATGGATTCATTCCATCTGTGCACAAGCCTAGTCTCAGATTTCTAATTTCATTTCCAAATGTAGGGTACTGGGCATCAATTTTCTTCCATTGTGGACAATCAGCTGGATGACGTATTTTTTCATCACATACCCGCTCATCAGCATGTCATCTTAACCTTTTTGCATCATGTGAATTATCAAATAAACGTTTGAAACGAGGAATTATAGAAAGATACCAAAATACCTTTGAAGGGAGCTTTGTAAACTCTACATCAGCTTGTGATTTTTCTTTCACCTTATACCGTGATGTCCCACATTTAGGACACTCTTTCAGAAATTCATATTCCTTCCTATATATAATGCAGTCATTCGGACAGGCATGTATTTTCCTGTATCCCAATCCCATCGGGCATAATATTTTTTTGGCCTTATAATGTGAATCTGGAAGATCGTTATCTTTTGGAAGAATGTCTTTCATCAATTGTAGCAGCTCTGTAAAACTTCTGTCACTCCATCCATGTTTCGCCTTCAGGTTAATCAATCTTAACACCGCCGACAAAACCGTAAAATCTGTACAACCAGGATATAATGGTTTTTCGGCATCACCATATAGACGTGCAACTGTCGGTTCTATCTCAATTTGTTCTGCTACAATATCGCGAATCATTTCTTCAATTCCATCGGAGTTACCATCTTGCGATTCATTATCATCAGTGACATTCTGTCCAGTTTCGCCATGCCAAATCCAAGGGTTGTAACTCGGATTGAAACCATGACAAATCAGATGATCTTTTATCTCTCTACTTTTCAACTTCTTCATATTCAGACATTTCAGGCATGGAAAGAAAAAAATGTCACTACTTGGAACATTTCGTTTAGCAAATTCCAAAAAGGCATCAACACCTTCCTCATATTCATTGCTCATTCGATGTGCCGTAATCCAACTTTGACTCATTATTACCTATAACAAATAGCAAAAATATATATATTTTTTAGATAAGACAAATATATGTTTATATGAAAAAAATCATAATTTGAATGTAAACAATTTTGAAATATAAAACAAATCGATGTGTATTTAAAAAAATATGCTTGAATATTATTTTTTAAACAAAATATAGTAAGATATAACACCCCCCCCCCCCTGGACACCCCCCCGACCCCTCTGGACAGCCCCCCGCCCCTCCTGGACACCACCCCCCACCCCCTACCCCCTTGGACACCCCCCTGGACATCCCCCAACCCTCTGGACAGCCCCCCCACCCACCCGGACAACCCCAAATACCCTCTGGAGAGGCCGCCACCCACTTGGACAGCCCCCCACACCCATCCACCCCCTTGGACACCCCCCTGGACACCCCACCGACCCCTCTGGACAGGCCGCCACCCCCTTGGACAGCCCCCCACACCCACCCATCCCCTTGGACACCACCCTGGACACCCCCCGACCCCTCTGGACAGCCCCCGACCCCTCTAGAAAGCACCCCCACCCCTCCTGGACACAACCCCCCACCCCCGACCTGCTTGGACACCCCCCTGGACACCCCCCAACCCTCTGGACAGCCCCCCCCCCCCCACCCCTCCTAAACACCACCCCCCACCCCCTACCCCCTTGGACACCCCCCTGGACACCCCCCAACACCCACCCACACCCTTGGACAGCCCCCCACACCCACCCACCCCCTTGTAAACCCCCCTGGACACCCCCCGACCCCTCTGGACAGCCCCCCACCCCTCCTGGACACCACCCCCCACCCCCTACCCCCTTGGACACCCCCCTGGACATCCCCCAACCCTCTGGGCAGCCCCCCCACCCACCCGGACAACCCCAAATACCCTCTGGAGAGGCCGCCACCCACTTGGACAGCCCCCCACACCCATCCACCCCCTTGGACACCCCCCTGGACACCCCACCGACCCCTCTGGACAGGCCGCCACCCCCTTGGACAGCCCCCCACACCCACCCATCCCCTTGGACACCACCCTGGACACCCCCCGACCCCTCTGGACAGCCCCCGACCCCTCTAGAAAGCACCCCCACCCCTCCTGGACACAACCCCCCACCCCCGACCTGCTTGGACACCCCCCTGGACACCCCCCAACCCTCTGGACAGCCCCCCCACCCCTCCTAAACACCACCCACCACCCCCTACCCCCTTGGACACCCCCCTGGACACCCCCCAACACCCACCCACACCCTTGGACAGCCCCCCACACCCACCCACCCCCTTGTAAACCCCCCTGGACACCCCCCGACCCCTCTGGACAGCCCCCCGCCCCTCCTGGACACCACCCCCCACCCCCTACCCCCTTGGACACCCCCCTGGACATCCCCCAACCCTCTGGACAGCCCCCCCACCCACCCGGACAACCCCAAATACCCTCTGGAGAGGCCACCACCCACTTGGACAGCCCCCCACACCCATCCAACCCCTTGGACACCCCCCTGGACACCCCACCGACCCCTCTGGACAGGCCGCCACCCCCCTTGGACAGCCCCCCACACCCACCCATCCCCTTGGACACCACCCTGGACACCCCCCGACCCCTCTGGACAGCCCCCGACCCCTCTAGAAAGCACCCCCACCCCTCCTGGACACAACCCCCCACCCCCGACCTGCTTGGACACCCCCCTGGACACCCCCCAACCCTCTGGACAGCCCCCCCACCCCTCCTAAACACCACCCCCCACCCCCTACCCCCTTGGACACCCCCCTGGACACCCCCCAACACCCACCCACACCCTTGGACAGCCCCCCACACCCACCCACCCCCTTGTAAACCCCCCTGGACACCCCCCGACCCCTCTGGACAACCCCCCACCCCTCCTGGACACCACCCCCCACACCCTACCCTCTTGGACACCCCCCTGGACACCCCCCAACCCTCTTGATAGCCCTCCCACCCCCCTGGAATCACTGAAAATTTACCATAATAAGAAGTTGGGCCATTCAAAGAATGTTTTTAGGTGTGGAGGAAGAACTGAGTTTCAATAGATAGAGAAGGAACTCGACATTAGGTTGTCTATTCCAGGTGTGGATTTGAAGGAGTTAATGTTTGTTCAGTGACCCAAGAGATTGAATCAGAAATTCAGATGTTGTGTCATTTTCTCATGATGAGGATGAATAATTGGTGGGGTTTGACTTTTAAATGGAGAGCTTAGCAGACCATCATATTTTCTATAGATCAGTAAAGGATGTTAGCATCGAACATAAGGCTTAAGGGATGCTTTCAGATCCAAATATGTATGTTGATGGATGAAATGGATCTAGTAGAGGTTCTAGAAAGAATGGTGGTTTTATTTGTTTAGGATAAGTAGTGAAGAAAAAACTAGTTAATTTTTTACTTGCTGAAAAGAGGGTATCTAAAATTTTTAACATGCCGAGGGGAAATCTGGCGAGTCCTCCTCGTGAAACTTTGTTTGCAGGGGGTGAAAATGGTGATGTGATCCCAAATCCATGCACTTATGCCATGGTTGTGTGTGAATAAAGTAGTAACAACTGTAAAAGGGCAACCCATCCAAATGGACACGCCCCAACCCTCTCGGGGATTTATAGAAAACGATGAAAAATTAGTGAAATCATAAAATTAGTCAATATTGCAAGTCGAACTAATAGATCTAGGGATGATAAATAAGATTATGGTGCCAAAACGAGTTAAAAGGGTTCGCAATCGAAGAATCTTAGCTAGTTTCAACAAAAAAATCACAACACATATATATATACTATCCGCGAAAAAAAACGAACGAGTGGGAGGATTACCTGAGTGCTGCGAGTTTAGATGATTGATCCGAGGAGATTAAATATGAGAAACGATGATCGCAAAACGAATCTAAACCAACGAAATGGACGAGCCGATTCGGGTTTACGCGCGAGAGAGACGAGTCGCGACTGTCGAAGGTAAACTCGCGAATGACAATCCACGGGTCTGGGTAAATTTTTAAATGAGTTATCACGTCGGTTATTCAATAACCGACGTTATAATTTTTTTAAAAACATTTATAACGTCGGTTATTCAATAACCGACATAAAAACCTTCCTCCGATTCTTTTTTTACGTCGGTTATTTTATAACCGACGTTATAAAGGGCTCAAAATCCGCGTTTTTTTACGTCAGTTATTCCATAACCGACGTCAAAAACATCTGCGGATTCTTTTTTTACGTCGGTTATTTTATAACCGACGTAAAAAGGCCTTCAAAAACCGCGTTTTTTACGTCGGTTATTGAATAACCGACGTAATAACTCGTACATATGTCGATTTGTTACGTCGGTTATTGAATAACCGACGTAATAACTCGTACATATGTCGATTTGTTACGTCGGTTATTGAATAACCGACGTAACAAACACCCCCCGCTTCTGTTTTTTACGGCGGTTAATGTATAACCGACGTAAAAAACGAAGCCGCGCGATTAATAACGCCGGTTATAAAAATAACCGATGTTAAAGGTGTACCGAACACAGGTTTTTACGTCGGTTATTAAATAACTGACGTAAAAAACCTCGTTTTACATATTATGACGTCGGTTTTATATAACCGACGTAAAAAATGGTGACGTAAAAAACGTTTTCTGCACTAGTTTGATCCATTCATGACTAGAAATATGTACAAATGATGTGGTATGGATCAATGTTGTCGCATCAATTATTTTGGAAATGAATATATTATACTGCTTCTATATGTGGATGACGTGCTCATTACAGGATCATGTATGCTGAGGATTGATGGTCTAAAAAGGCATCTCGCTGAGGAGTTCGAGATGAAAGATCTTGGAGAAGCTGGCAAGATTTTGGGGATGATGATCAAGAGAGACCGCGCAACAGGAATCTTGATGTTATCACAGGCTGACTACATTGGAAAATTTCTAAGAAGATTATGTATGCTGAAAGCAAAGCCGATTTCTATTCCCGTGACAAGCCATTTCAAATTATCAGAGAAATCACCAAAGAGAGCAAAAGAGATTGAGTACATGGTAAAGGTTTCATACGCATCAGTTATTGGAAGCCTGGTGTTTGTTGTGGTCTGTACTCGACTTAACATTGTTCATGTAGTGGGAGTTGTGAGCAGGTACATGGCTAACCTTGAAAAGAAACATTGGGAGGTTGAGAAGTGGATATTGAGGTATCTGAAGGGAAGGAAGGAGGTATCTCTATACTTTGGAAAAGGAAAGTCATTGCAGGGATATATTGATGTTGACTTTAGAGGTGACATCGACAGTAGGAGGAGTACCACGGGTTATGTATTTACTTTTGGAGGAACTGCAGTAAGTTGGATATCATAATTACAGAAGGTGGTGGATTTATTCACCACAAAGTCAGAATACATTGTTGTAACAGAAGCTGAAAAGGAGATGGTTTGGCTGAAGAACTTCTTGGATGAGTTGGGTAGAATGCAAGAGGAAGATGTATTCCACTGTGACAGTCAGAGTGTGATACATCTTACAAAGAACTCAGTGTTTCATGCCCGAATAAAGCACATTTAGTTGAAGTGTCATTTTATCATAAGCTTGATACAGGATGGGTTTCTGACATTGAAGGAGATTTGTGGAACCAATAATATGGTAGACATGTTGACAAAGCCAATGCTAATACAGAAGTTGATGCACTATTGTGGCTTTGTTGGTCTCCACTAATGAATGGAGGATGAGAGGCAGAATATGGAAGGACGTCATGGGAGCACAAAAAAAGGGAAAACAGATGGTAGTTCTTGAACCGTCAGCTTGAAATTGAAGTTGTGAATGGAAGCACACACTGTCGAGTGAAGAAGATAAGGACCTCAGATTAAGTAAGTTTTCGAAGTTAGTGGCTTTAAAGAAGGTCGGTGTACCGGATCTGGCTCCAAGTGGGAGATTGTTGGATTGGTATAGCCCGATCTGTTTTGGATGATATTGGGCCGAATGCTTACGGGTCATATTGAACACCAGGGCGCAACTCTGCGGGTCGAGCTCCGCGGTGAGCTCTTTGAGGGTTACTGGGGGCAACGCGCCCCTGCTCCGGAGATCCAGAGACCGAAGCCCCCGGCCAAAAATTGGGGGCACTGTAGCAACTTTGACCAATTGTAGCAGAGTTGGCCGGACGACACCAACAAGGCACTGTAGCAGTGCGGACTTTGGAGACAGCAATACTATAGCTCCGTGGACTTCTAACCATTGACCACTGTAGCACCTTGAACTTGGGTGGTCGCGACACTGTAGCGATGTGGACTTCCAACCACCGTTCACTATAGCAGTGCGGACTTTTTGTGCAATTGGTGGCTCGGTACTTCATCTTCTTTATTAGCACATTTCGGACTAGGGTTTCTGTGTGTGAAGCTCTGAGATCTCTCTATATTTTGTGCACCCGAATCATAGAGATATTTTTGTCTCTTTATGGACGTAGGGATTATTTCTGAACCATGTAAATCATCGTGTTCGTATTTTTCTTTTGTTTCTGACTTTTCTTCATCTGCAAACCTGTTATATCGCTACGACTCTCGGCGTTTCCACAACAAAAACCAGTGTTCTTTCTTTCCTATTTTGAATGCTTGTTCATGTGTGTGTGATCTGTCTTTTGAGTGGTGATTAGGGTGCCTCTCGACTTCTGAATTCCGGTGCTCAAAGACAAGGGTGAAAGATTTGGTAGTTCGAAATTCCATTGTGTTGAACTACCAGTGGATACGAACTTCCGGTGAACTCAAGGTTCATCAAAACGCTTTTTTCGTATCAGCTTTTTTTCAGAAATAGATCTGAAGGCATTGTGTTTATTCTCCAACGGTTTCATTAGCAACTGCAACCAGGTCCTTAGGTCCTTGCCTCACAGATTCACTCAAATTCTATGAGGAACTGAAGAGACTCCAGCATTACCACCCAGGTCGGAATTTCCCCTTGCACAGAGGGAAACATCATTCCTTTCAGAATTTTCATCCACTCACAAGTTCCTCTTACGGCAGTTTTAAAAGAGGTGCCCCTTCTGAGAACAGATACCAAGTAAAATCTTTTAAACACTTCTCACAAGGATGCCCAATAGCCTAACAGCCAACACCGAAAGAAGGCAAATGCTCATGCACTATCTTCAAGCTGACATCATCATCATTAATGGATATAGTCCATTACATCATTTTGTATGGTTTTAATATAAGTGTCTACTAGGTGGTGTCAAAATAACATCACCCGCATAAAATTAGATTCAAGAAGATATTCATAACATTTTTTGCGTTCCAACAATTTCAAAAAATCATCATCCTACAAAAAACCACCATCTTCGACTCAGAAGGCGGGACCAAAAGACGAATTTCAGGCCAAACCAACCCTGCCTAGCCCCCGCTGCCAATGGAGGCTCCCCCGATAAGACAGGGTCCGAATGTCGTGCTCGAGGCCTGCATGAGGTCCAGCGTCACATGCCCCCCGCTGCCGTCATGGAAACCTTCCCAACCACCCGGCGGCGGTGGTGGCGACTCTTGGGGAAATGCGCTCATATGCATACCATGCCATCCATGGTGGTGAAACTGCCCCTCGCCGTCGTCGAAGAGCTGCCGCGCCAGTGCAGCGGCTCGGTGTTCTTCAATAAGTTCCCGGAGGGCGGCACTGGACCTGGAGGCGAGCTCTGCCGGAGAACCCCAAGAGGCAGCCTTGCGTGACAGAAGAGAGTGAGCCTGCCCCGCCACCTGGGACGAGTACGAGCACCGCCCACCAGCCCACTTCCTCTCTGAAAACCCAAATAAATACAAGTACTGTCAGTCATGTCTGTTAGGATGAAACTGTTTCGTTAAGGGGTAATAACAGTGTAATAAAAGAAATCATGATCTGATAAGAAACATATTACAAGATGTAAAAACAGGTATTAGTTGAATACTTGGAAAATATAATATTTTGAGGTGCCAATTTAAGATGAGGCTGCTGGAAAAATTAAGGAATTAATCTAATGCAAGAGGTATTCAACTTCCAGAATAAAGGAATTAATCTGATGTGACTTTATGAGAATAGATTAAGAAATTAAATGGCCAATCAATTTCATGACCAATTCAAATGAAACAAAAGGAAAAAGGACGGATTCATGAATACGATGCAAGAAAAGTAAAAGAACACAAAAACGGCATGCTTTGATACACTGTGAAACAAAGGAGGAAAGATGGATTCAAGATGAATACGATGCAAAAAAAGTAAAGAACAAGACAAGAAAGCAGTAAAGGACCAGAGAAACTATCCGATGATTGGATCTATCCAGACTGGGTGGCTGTGAACCTGTCATGCAGAGCTAGACTGGGTGGCTGTGAACAGCTTGCAATGCAAGCACCACCAAACTTAAGTGGAACATTATTAAAATACAAAATGAAATATATTACAAGACAATTAAATGAAACATAATTAGTAAAAACAATTAAGATGTACTACTTCGTTAAAACTGTGTTTATATGCACAATATATTTTTATCTTAATAAATTAAATTAATATAAATGATTTTAATGAAATTTTTAAATAATATACTCAATAAAATAAATTAACATTCATCTAATTGTTTTTACCAAGCAAGAAATGAAAATAAAGTCATTTTATGACTCGAAAATACCACCTTTTAAAAACAGTTTTTACGCCTTTCATGAATGACCATACCGCAAGAGGTCGTTCGAATGCAAGATGAGGAACATCTGGGAAGGCCACGCAGCAAGGTATGATTCAATGCCAGATTAAATGTGGATCGCACATTGCAATTGAGAGAGGGAGAAAGCACAACTGAGAAAATACACAAGGGGACTGGCACAATTTTTGGATCACGGTTAATCAACAACTCCAGGAGGCAAACAGGATCCAGCTACGGAGTAAGGAAAACCCGAGTAAAAGATATTGCAAAAAATGAGAATATAAGCAGAATATTACGTGGGAACACATGCACAAGGAACCCATCATAATAAACATCAACCAATTCAACATATGAATTAAATTGATTGCATAAATTATTTTAATTGCAAACAAAATGTGTAAGCATACAGATTGGCAATGTCATTTTTGGATTGGTAGATAGTTTGGACCAGGAGTTTGCATAGATGAGTATGAAGAAAACATTTTGTCCCAACAACCTCACTCAGGAGCTCTACAAGCATCTAAAAGGCTTCAAGGTTGCAGTGGAAGAAACTTCATACGCAAATTGAAGAATAATTTTCATAGTGGTAAACTCTAAAACAATTGTGCAGGAATTTTTTATTCATCCATGTGAATCAAAGCTACAAGCGGGCACAGGTGGATCATGGCAGTAAATTCATTACTCTATTGATGATATGTTGATCGTCGGAAAGGATGCAACAAAACTTGATTAGTAACCAGCAAAAGAGTTATCAAGTGATTTGAAGTAATGGTTCAGATTTTTGGAATGTAGGTATCCTGACAATAAGAATGGCTTTCACAAAAGAAGTATGTTGAATGTGTACTAGAAAAATTCAACATGAACATGATAAAAAGCATCCATCTTCAGAATCATATGATGTTGAGTTAGAGTTGGAACCCAACATCAAAGGAAGATATCGAGGGAACGGTGGAAAGATTACTCTTCAGCGATGGAAAGCATGAAGTGTGTTATGACATGTACAAGGATAGATATTATCAAAAGAATGAACAAAACGGGCTAATTTACTTCTAATTCTAAGAGGATACATCCATATGCAACCAAGTCAAATTTGAGATATCTTAAATGTAAATCAAAGTTACTTTGTGCTACAGTGAAATTGGTTCATTCCTGAAGGATTATATAGGAAATAGACATGGGAGTTCATCTACATTTCTAAAAGATGAGTCTTTAGAAGTGCTTCATTTTTTTCATATCAAAAATTGAATGCGTTGTTGCAAAGGAGGTCTGCGGAGAAACTTTTTAAGTTGAAATGATTTCTACAGGAGCTTGGAATCACTTAAAAGCAGTAAATAGCTCATTGTAATAGGCATGGTGCCATGGAATTGAGTAAGAATTCTATGTATATTATCAGATGATATACATTGAAATTTTCCATCATTGGTCACGTGAGATGATGGATCCACAACTGTTGAGAATGATAAAGATTTATATAAACTAAATCCCGAAATGTCAGGGGAATTGACGCAGCGTACAGGTGAGCAGCTTGTCACGCCCCGCCAACTGGAGAGGAGACCCGGTGGTGAGGTTCTCTAGAATCTTCTAGAGTTCTCTACATCTCCACCAAGTTCCGGAATATTCCAGACTTCTCCGGAGTGTTGCGGAACACCCCTTGGGCCTTGAAGGGTCCGGAACATTCTAGGCCTCCATGGAAGGTTGTGGATCTCAACGGGTTCTAGAATGCTCCATGTATATTCTAGTAGAGTAGGCTAGAATACTCTAGAATCATGTGGATGTGTACATATTCTAGAATGTTGTAGACTTTGCCACCAAGCCCTATATAAAGGGAGTGGCTCCTCATTTGTAAAGACACACAGAAGTTGAGAGCATTTGAGAGCTTCTTTGCACTTGTGTCTTGTGAGCTTGTCAAGCACTTCCCTTACGATCCTTACTTCCGTTGTGAGTGTCGAAAGGCTGAACTCGTCTAGGCTTTGTGAAAGGGAAGCTAGTCGGGTGCCGCACGAGAGCTTGGGAGAAGGCCAAGTCCCGTGACAGTTGGTATCAAAGGTGTTTAAGGCAAGTGTTCGCGATGGCAGGCTCGAATGTGGAGGATCCTGTTATGTCCGAGAAGGAGACCATGCCGACCGTTCCTAAGAAGAAGGCCGGGAAGTCTCGTGAGACCGTGGCGACTCTTGAGGAGCGTCTCTTAAGGGCGGAGGAGTGTCTTGCTGATGTGAAAGAAAGGCTCGAGTATGTCGAGGGAGACGATGAGGAAGGGGCACTAGGCGTCGTGGGCCTACGTGATGCGCTCTTCACTCTCCAAGACCGAGTGGCATCAGTTGAGAGGTACGCCAAGGAGAATGCTGCCGAGAAAGATGCCTTCATGGACTGGACAAAGGGGATCTTAGCACAACATGGAGATGCAATGGCCAGGTACGACCAAACTCTTGATCAACTTAAGAGGGAGTGGTCAAATTATCGTGGTGAGTTGGCTAGTGGGGTGCTTGTGCGGGACACACCAAAGATCGATGTGCCTCGTCCAAAACACTTCAATGGCAAGAGAGATGCCAAGGAGGTAGACAACTTCTTTTGGCAAGTGGAGCAATACTTCGAGGCGATAGGCTTGATGGAAGACATGAGCCGTGTGAAGACCGCCGTTCTTTACTTTGGTGACGATGCATCTCTATGGTGGAGGATGAAGCACCAAGAGCTCAAGGATGGTGGGAAGGCACTTCCATCATGGGAAGAGTTCAAGCAATGGGTCTATGCTCAGTTCTACCCCGAGGAAGCTGATTGGGAAGCAAGGGACAAGCTGCGAACTTTGAAGCATACGGGGACAATCCATGAGTATGTTCGGGAGTATGTCTCACTAAAGCTCCAGGTACGTGGCAAGCCTGATTATGATCATATGTATGATTTCATCAAAGGTCTTCAGCCATGGGCACAACAAGAGGTGCGAGGTCGACGGCCTAAGACCTTCACCGAAGCCGTGTCCATTGCCGAGTCCTTGGTGGAATACAAGAAGAAGGTTGAACCCCCTAAGCCCAAGAAGGAGTTCAAGGGTAAAGGTGGGGGAGACCAAGAGAGGAGGTGGAACCGAGATGCCCATGACAAGGGGAAGTCCAAGGAGCACACCAAGGACTTCTCAAGGGAATTCAAGCCCCGAGGATGCTACTTTTGTGAGGGGCCTCACACATGGAAAGAGTGTCCCAAGCGGAAGGCACTCAACTCCATGTTTGAAGAGAAGGAGGAAGTTCCCAAGGAGCGGCAAATGGGGACTCTAAGGCTCTTCAATGCGTTGGAGGTGAAGAACCCACCTAAGGCGCCACCTAAGGATGGGTTGATGTATGCAAAGGTGGAGTTGAATGGGAAGTCCACCTATGCGATGCTCGACACGGGAGCCACACACAACTTTGTGGCCGAAGATGAGGCAAGGAGACATGGGCTAGTTGTGGCCAAGACGACTAGTCGCATGAAAGCCGTGAATGCCACACCTCAACCGGCGAGTGGCATTGTCCGTGGAGTGACCCTTTGCATTGGCGAATGGAGGGGTGCTATTGATCTCACGGTGGTTCCCATGGATGACTTCAAGCTAGTGTTGGGGATGGAGTTCTTCAAGAAAGCCAAGGCCATACCAACACCCCACTTGGAGCAAATGGTGATCATGGAGGAGCGAAGCCCGTGCATGGTGTCGACGAAGGTATGTGGCAATCATGACTTGTCTTTACTTTCTGCTATGCAAGTGAAGAAGGGTTTCAAGAAGGGAGAGGAGACCTACTTGGTTTCCTTGAAAGATGATGGGCCGGTGGACGACAACCATGAGTTGCCGAAGGAGGTGAAGGGCGTGCTAAGGGAGTTTAGCGACGTCATGCCACCGGAGTTGCCCAAGAAGCTACCACCCAAGAGAGAGGTGGATCATGAAATTGAGTTGGTTCCAGGATCAAAGCCACCATCCATGGCACCCTATCGTATGGCTCCACCCGAGTTGGAGGAGTTGAAGAGGCAGTTGGAAGAGATGTTGGAAGCGGGACAAATCCAACCATCCAAGTCGCCATATGGATCGCCCGTTCTATTCCAAAAGAAGCATGACGGCTCCTTGAGGATGTGCGTGGACTATCGGGCGTTGAACAAAGTCACAGTGAAGAACAAGTATCCTATCCCAGTGATAGCGGATCTTTTTGATCAGTTGGGCAAGGCACGGGTGTTCACCAAGCTGGACTTGAGATCGGGGTATTATCAAGTCCGAATTTCCATGGAGGATGTGCCAAAGACCGCATGCGTGACAAGGTACGGATCCTATGAGTTCCTTGTTATGCCATTTGGTTTGACTAACGCCCCATCGACATTTTGCACCTTGATGAACAAAGTCTTCCACCAATACTTGGATAAGTTTGTGGTAGTCTACTTGGACGACATTGTCATCTATAGTGAGACAATGGCGGATCATGTGGAACACTTACAAACCGTGTTCAAGGTATTGAGGGAGAACGAGTTATATGTGAAGAAGGAGAAGTGTTCCTTTGCGAGGGATGAAGTTCTCTTCTTGGGGCACAAGATCAAAGGAGGGAAGCTCATGATGGATCATGAGAAGATCCGGGCTATCGATGAATGGGAGAGGCCAACCAAGGTTCCCGAGTTGAGATCTTTCCTTGGGTTGGTGAACTATTATCGGCGATTCATTTGTGACTACTCAAAGAAGGCGGCTCCACTCACCGACTTGCTAAAGAAGAACAAGCTGTGGGAGTGGGATGTCAAATGCGAGGAGGCATTTGAGGGCTTGAAGAAGACGGTCATGGAGGAACCGGTCTTAAGCTTGGCGGATCCGACCAAGCCTTATGAGGTACACACCGATGCCTCAGACTTTGCTATTGGGGGTGTTCTCATGCAGGAAAGACATCCCATAGCTTTTGAGAGCCGGAAGCTAAATGACACCGAGATGAGGTACACGGTGCAAGAGAAGGAGATGACAGCCGTGGTACATTGTCTTCGGGCATGGAGACATTATCTCTTGGGGTCCAAGTTTGTGGTGAAGACCGACAACGTTGCCACAAGCTACTTTCAAACCCAGAAGAAGCTGACTCCGAAGCAGGCAAGATGGCAGGAATTCTTGGCCGAGTTTGATCATTCCTTGGAGTACAAGCCTGGGACAGCCAATGTGGTGGCCGATGCACTTAGCAGAAAGATGGTGTTCAGCCACTTGTCATGTGTGGATGACGGGATCTTGGGTAGGATCAAGGAAGGCATGGCGCATGATCCTATAGCCAAGAACGTCTTGGCTCTCGCGGCGGAGGGCAAGACAAGGAGATTTTGGGAGGAGGATGACACTCTTCTTACCACAGGAAGGAGGATATATGTCCCAAAGTGGGGGAACCTGCGGAGGGATCTCATCAAGGAGTGTCATGACTCGAGATGGGCAGGACATCCAGGGCAGCACCGCACCAAGGCCTTGCTAGAGGGAGCATATTATTGGCCGAGGATGGAGGATGATGTGGAGTCTTATGTGAAGACTTGTCTTGTGTGCCAACAAGACAAGGTGGACAATCAGTTGCCTGGAGGATTGTTGCAGCCATTGCCCATTGCAGAAAGGCCATGGGAGACAGTCACCATGGACTTCATCGTTGCATTGCCGAAGTCCGAAGGGTATGGGAGCATCATCGTGGTGGTGGACAAGTTCTCGAAGTATGCCACATTTATCCCCGCTCCAGCAGATGTGACGGCAGAGCTCACCGCAAGGCTACTCTTCAAGCATGTGGTGAAGTATTGGGGGATACCACGACACATCATCAGCGATCGGGATCCACGCTTCACGGGCAAGTTGTGGACCGAGCTCTTCGGATTGTTGGGATCGAAGCTCCACTACTCTACGAGCTTTCACCCCCAGACGGATGGGCAGACAGAGAGGGTGAATGCCTTATTGGAGCTCTACTTGAGGCACTTTGTGAGTACCAACCAGCGAGATTGGTCCAAGTTGCTTGATGTGGCTCAATTCTCCTACAACTTGCAAAGGAGTGATTCGACGGGGAAGAGTACATTTGAGGTGGTGACCGGACAACAACCCCTCACTCCTCACACAGCGGTACTTGGGGAGAAGTACCAAGGAAGCAGCCCAACCGCCTATACTATGGCCAAGGAGTGGCATGAGCAGGCCGACATGACGAGAACCCACTTGCACAAGGCTGCCAAGAGGATGAAGAAGTGGGCCGACAAAGGGCGAAGGGATGTGAGCTTCCAGCCTGGGGACAAGGTGATGGTGAAACTCTTGCCTCAGCAGCACAAAGCATTCAGGAGGGTGCACAAGGGCCTGATTCGGCGATATGAGGGACCATATGAGGTCGTGCACCGAGTTGGGGAGGTATCATACCGCTTGGAGTTGCCTCCCAAGCTGAAGATCCATCCAGTCTTCCATGTGAGTATGCTCAAGCCATATCATGAAGACGTGGAGGACCCGAGCAGAGGGGTGTCTACAAGGGCACCTACCGCGGTTGTCGAGTCATATGACAAGCAGGTGGATCTCATACTCGACGATCGGATTGTTCGGCGACGAGGAGTGCCACGAAGCAAGGAGTACTTGATCAAGTGGAAGGGATTACCAGAGTGCGAGGCAACCTGGGAACCTGCAGACAACTTGTGGCAGTTCGCGCGGGCAATCGAGGAGTATCAACATGGACGCGCCGAGGACGTCGTCAGAATAGGTGGGGGAGGATGTCACGCCCCGCCAACTGGAGAGGAGACCCGGTGGTGAGGTTCTCTAGAATCTTCTAGAGTTCTCTACATCTCCACCAAGTTCCGGAATATTCCAGACTTCTCCGGAGTGTTGCGGAACACCCCTTGGGCCTTGAAGGGTCCGGAACATTCTAGGCCTCCATGGAAGGTTGTGGATCTCAACGGGTTCTAGAATGCTCCATTTATATTCTAGTAGAGTAGGCTAGAATACTCTAGAATCATGTGGATGTGTACATATTCTAGAATGTTGTAGACTTTGCCACCAAGCCCTATATAAAGGGAGTGGCTCCTCATTTGTAAAGACACACAGAAGTTGAGAGCATTTGAGAGCTTCTTTGCACTTGTGTCTTGTGAGCTTGTCAAGCACTTCCCTTACGATCCTTACTTCCGTTGTGAGTGTCGAAAGGCTGAACTCGTCTAGGCTTTGTGAAAGGGAAGCTAGTCGGGTGCCGCACGAGAGCTTGGGAGAAGGCCAAGTCCCGTGACAAGCTGCACAGGCGAGCTTCTTATGCAAGTCCAGAAGAACCAACGGGAAAAGCGTGAAGAGATCTAGCTTGTGCGGACTGTTCTCAGGTTGTGCGGACTATGAAACAAAATACCCAAATGGTCTTCTCAGGTTTGTGCGGACTGTTCCCAAACAGCGCACCTTCCCCTACAAATCGACATCAAAGCCTAATTGGGTTTACCTTTTGTTTTCGAATCTGCTTCTTGTTTCGATTCTGTTTCTGTTTTAATTCCGCTTTCAATCTCATCTTAATATGTCTCTGACCTTTTTCTGTTTACAATTGAAATCACTGCAACCACAAATATTATTCGAATTCAAAAAACCTAATTGTATACTCATGCATATTCATTGATCTCGGCCATTTTTTGGGGGCGTACGCTTTCGTTGTCCCCTGTAGAGTCAGAAATCCCCCTTGCCTCCTTGCCTCAAAGTGAGGAGGAGACGTTCTTTTATAATGAATGATAAACTCCACATCAAAGTCCGATGTGGGATACAGACTTCAACACTCCCCCTCAAGCTAGGTGTACCTAGCTTGGACAGATAATGAAAAGAAATCAACAAAACAGACGCTAACACTCCCCCTCAAGCTGGACATGCCCAGCTTGATGACAAAATATGACGAAAAAAAAAGTGGCAAAAGTTGATGCTCCCCCTCACGATCGAAGCTCCCCCACGGGATGATGGATGGGTCATAGCCGAAAAAGTGCGGGGCCGGACAACCGAGTGCCGGGAAATCCACACTGGCGGGTCGGTCGTCATAGCGTCAGGAAAATCCGCACTACGGGCCAGTCGTCAGAGCGCCGGGAAATCTGTAATGTCGGGCCGATCGTCAAAGCGCCGAGAAATCCGCGCGGGAGGGCCGGTCGTCGGAGTGCCGAGGAAGCCGCAATGGCGGTGCCAGTCGTCGCAGCGCCGGGAAATCCGCAGGAGGAGGCCGGCGATTGAGGGAGCAGAGGTGGCACGGGAGGCCGGCAGGGCTGGAAGCCGGCTTCTGGAGGAGCCGGCAGGAATGGAGGTCGGCTGTCGCGCAGAGAGGGGCCGGCGAGGCTTGAGGCCGGCTGCTGCTGGAGGAGCCGGGACTAGCCGGTCTTTGCGCGCAGGAAGCAACAGGGAATGCCTGGAGTCCAGGCCGGCTGCCGGAGGCGCCGGCAGGGTGGGGAGACCGGCTGAATAGGGAGGCGACGTTGCAGTGGGATTGCAGCGGAGGTGCACGGGGACAGATCTGGTCGGAGGATCAGCCTGGATCTGGCCGGATATCGCCGGATCTGGCCGGATTTGGCCAAATCTGAGAGATATCGCGTGCAGGGAGTGGATCCGGCCAGATCCGGCCGGATCTGACAGAGGGAGCCGCCGAGAGGCCATCGCACAAAGGAGGGAGCCGCGCCGGAAGTCGCGCGGGAGGAGGGAGATCCGCGCTGGATCTGGACTCCGCCGGGAAGAGCCGCAGAGGGCCAGCGACGGGAAGCCGTGGGAGAGACCCACGGAGGGGACCCGCGGCCGAAGGAGACGCCGGAGGAGGCAGGCGGAAGGAGCTGTCGGCCATCGCGCGCAGCAGGAGCGAAGCCGACAGGTAGAGGGTCGCGTGCCTTCGTCGGGGCGGAGCGAAGCCGACAGGAAGAGGGGTCGCGTGCCTTCGTCGGGGCGGAGCGAAGGCCGAGGATGCAGGGTAGCGGCGCAGCGAAGGAAGAAGCCGGCAGTGGGGAGATCCGCCGGGAGAAAGGCCGAAGCAAAGAGAGAAACATGCGCCGGCAGGGGGGAGATCCGCTGGATGGGAGGGACGACGCTGGATCGGGAGGGTTCCGCCAGAAGTGATCCGCCGGGTGGGAAGGTGATCCAGCAGGGGGGGTGCCTGAGATACGAGCCCGGAGGGGGCGGCGGCATAAACATAAACCTAGCCCTACATGAGGGTGGCCGCCGCCCCCCACGGGGGAGAGTTCGAAGAAACCCTAGACGGGAAAAATAAAATGGGAGGGAGGGGTTCGGGAATAGGTTCCCTCTGATACCATGTAGAATGAGGAAACCCTCTTGCCTCCTTACCTCAAAGTGAGGAGGAGGCGTTCTTTTATAATGAATAATAAACTCCACATCGGAGTTTGATGTGGGATACAGACTCCAACATCCCCAATAAATCAGTATCTGATCTTTCGGATAAACATGACAACAACTAAGTTTGAAATAAAAAAAATTTGATGGTGATAATGATTTCAATTTATGGCGAATTAAGATGAGTTTTGCTTGTTCTTATTAAGGCCCTAAGAAACCTATCATTACCCTGTCTATACCGGAGAAACCACTACTGTTTATCAAAATATAGCTTCTGATGTTCTTATTAGGCCCATAGCTCTCTGCTTCTTTTTTAATGCAATAAAGTGCTTAGAGAAGTTGCTTTTGAAAACACTGCGGCTGAAATATGGCTTAAACTTAAAGAAATTGTATATATGACAGTCTCACTTGCTAGTAGACTTTATAAAAAACATCGTCTATTTACATTTAAAATGAAATATGGTGTTTCAATTAAAGCCCATTTAAAGCCCATTTAGATGAATTCAATAAAATCATGCTTGATTTAGCCAACATAAATGTGACTGTTGATGATGAGGATCAAGCCATGATTTTTTTAATCTCTTCAGATAATGTCCACGCCACATTAGTAGAGACAATGATGTATTGTCGTGACTCTCTAACCCTAAAAGAGGTTAAATCTACCCTCCTCTCCAAGAAATTACTTCCTAAATCTGGAGTTAAAGGTGAAGTTGAGAGTCTTTTCACAATAGGTAGACCACAGTTTAGGGATAATGAGCATAGTAAGGATAAAGGTATGAACAATAAACAACCCAAGTCTAGTGTAGAAAGCTGAAACAAAACCCCGGGACCAAAGAACCTACAAACCAGTCCCTTTTAGTGGATTCTGGTTATGATACTGCTGAAGTGTTAATGTATCCAGCCATACACTCACATGACTATGAGATACTTTCTCATAGTGTACGCCCTTCGTAATCTTCAGTGCGGAAGATTATAAGAACTTGACCCGCCAATAAAAAAACAACATTTATGTGTCATTGGATGTTCCTATTTGCGGATGTGTGTAATGATCCATGAACTTTAAGATTACTCTTACCACATGTCATGAGTCGTGTATTTTGATGTTTTGATGAAAACCGTGACGACGTATGCTAGGAACAAGGTAGGATATATATATGATCGCAAATATTCAATCACCAGTTATTTGAGAGGATATATATAAGTTGAATATTTATTCACCAAGTAATTGATTATTTAATTACGGGAAAATATGATATTTATTTATTACGGTTTATTCACAAGGTAGAGAAATATTTATTTATTTGGTTAGGTGAATATTTAATAAATATTTATTCACTAATTCAGTGAATATAATATTTATATATTTATTAGAAAATAATGCAGTGATATTTATTTAATTAAATAAACAATCATTATTCAATGTCAGATAAATATTGAGAGATTGGTGGACCGAGTGCGATGGTCAAGCGGGAAATGTCATATTAAATATTATTTGAATAAATATTAATTTATTTATTCAAGAAAATAATATTAATTTTATCCGCAATTTTAACGCATGTCAAGTAAATAATAATAATTCTATTATTATTTAGATGCGGGGTTTTCCAGGGATTAACAAAATAATAAAGGTCATTACGCAATTATTATTTTCTAACCCCTAATTAAACCTGGTTATGACATTTTCTGAAACTCCGACAACATTCTATCATTGTGCACAACAAGTTCTAAAGAGGATTCTCTCAAACCCTAGAGAGTTCTCCCCTTGAACACTCTGAAGAATGCAGAGCAATTATCCTCCTCCACTAGAGCGGATCCTTCTCTCCTTGAAGGATTCAGTTGCGATCAACAACGAGCACCGCAAGCGTTAGATCCATCCGCACTAGCACCTAGACGATCCTATGACGATGATTGAAGGTTCGTGGAACACATGTGGATCATCATATGAGGGAATATACCCTTGGTGCCTCTAACGCAACAACGATGCGCTAAGAAGAATTCTATCAATTCAACAACGAAAAACAAATTACAAGTTAGGTAATTCTTTTCTCTTACAAAGTAATTATAAATAATATATGAAAAGATCCCCTCTTTAGTGTTGGGTGCAAACCCAAATCCCACATCAGATTCCAGAAATGATGGTGACTCACATATAAGCTTGGATGATCAATTCCTCCTATCACTCATGGGTTTTAGGATGGAACCCCAAAATGGTTTATGTGTTGGGCTTGGAAGACCTAGGGCTGGAGGAAAGAGATCGTGACAAGTGGCATCAAAGGCATGGTGCACCCAAGTGTGATGTAGGGTGTAGTATTCCCCAAACTTAGTTTGACAACGATAATGGTGGCTCATTTGAAGCATGTAAATCCATGGTAAATCATGTCGAAAGTCTTCCTAATAAAAGTGGTCAGGCGGCGAGTCCTGATGATGAGAAAATAACGGTGCATGATAGATGGATCCATGTAGTCTTTGGTTTGAGGGGAGGATTGTTGGGTACAAACTCAAGTTCCACGTTGAATTCCAAAAAGGACGGTGGCTCACATATAAACTTGGATGGACAATTCCTACTATCACCCATGAATTTTAGGATGGAGCCCCAGAAGGACTTATGTGTTGAGCTTGGAAGACTTAGGGCTGGAGGAAAACAATCCTGACATTTGGAAGTTTCGGCACACATTTATCTAGTTCTTTGGGTCATTCTTGAGAAGTTGATGAAAATCTTGTCGGGCACGGGCCCGACCCGCTTTCGTTGTGCTCACCAGAACCTTCTACCACTTAACGAAAAGAGAAAGAAAGAATTACATAACAAATAAGTGTACATCAAATCAAGGAAGAACATGACAAAAGTAAATGGTACAAAATGAGTGCATCAAATCAAGGAAGAACATGACAACTGTAAAAGGCATAAAGCAGGGAAGGCTGTGAAGGAATTTTCAATGAGGGTGTGGATCACACTGAAATTTTTTCTCCAATTAAGCTAACTACTAAGTTCTATTGAGCATTGAAACTACAAAGGATTACATTTACATCAAATCAATGTAAAGCCAGTCTTTCTTCGTAGAGACTTGGAATGGGATATTCATATAGAGCACCCAGAAAGGTTTCTTGAGTCCAGGAATGAAGATCTTGTTTGCAAGCATAACAAGAGTCTACAGGAACTAAAGCAAACACCTAAGCAGTGGAAACAAACATTTGATGCATTGGAAAAAATGATTATAAGAGATGCAACATGGATCAATATTGTTGTTTCAAATCTTTTTGGTAATTACTATATCACATTGTGTTAGGCCCAAAAGGGATGCATCCAGAAGGGTTTCCTGACCGGCCTCTTGTCAACCTCTCTTTTACCAACTTTATCTAATGATGATGCACAAAAAGTAAAGCAAGCAAGCAAAAGGATACACAGATTCTTACTTGGTTCACCACTACAAGCTAGTTCAAGGAGATGCATCCAATTGTGTGTTGGTACACCAAAATCATTAAACTCGCTATTGTTGGTTTAGGCTAGGACAATCATGTCTGGGCCCACTACCCTTACAAAGGTTTGGGGTAGATGCACTATCTCCCCAGGATCACTTCCCTCACGCTTCCCTCTTATGCTCACTACTTTGGAAGGAAAAACAATTTGCACGCAGACCAATGAACATCAACTATTGTTGAGAGTTAAATTGAATGTAAGATAGGTGCCCTTTAAACTTCACGTGCTCCTTCACAGCCTTGATGTGAAAATTCCCTCGAGCATAACCTTTCCATGAGAGGTCATGGAAACTCCTCACTTTGGAAGTCCTTTAAGAAATGTCAAGTCTTCCTCTTTCCAAAATGACTCTAGAAATCCTTTCACTTGTTGGAATGCAGCCCCACCTTCATTTCACTACCTCGGATGTAGCAATGAATAAACTCTTTCGGCAAGTATTGTCGAATGGTGCAGATCCTCTATCTTATTCTTCTTCTTCGGACTTCAGATATGACAATGTTACTATTCACCGAGTAACCCTGGCGGGTATCTCCTTGCGCGAGACCCTGGCATGTAACCCTAGCGCACATCTCCTTGCACGAGACCCTGGCACGCAACCCTTTCGTGAGACCCCAGTGCTTAACCCTTGCGTGAGACCCTGGCGTTTAACCCTTGCGCGAGAACCCTGGCCTGGCGCGTATCTCCTTGTGCGAGAACCTGGAGCGTAACCCTTGCACATATGTGCAATCGCGTGATCTCCTTCGCTTTACGCAAAACTCCTTGTGTGTTTCTTCTTACGCGACTTATGTTATCACGTAACTCCCTTCGCTTCACGCGAAATCCCTCCCTGGTACTTTCCTTCAGATCAAACCACTTGAGCAAATTCCTTAACTTCTTAAGGATGGGTTAAGGGTTATTTGTAGGCATAAATTCACCGCCTTAACTCATCAAATCGCGGTCAATCGTCCATTCCACTGCCTTAGCCAACTCAGTTGCAGCCTTACACGCTTTGTGTGACCTCATCGTGAGATCCATTGGTACTCATGCGGTCACATGATTTTGAGCGACTACAAGATGACTTCGTCATTTCCAGCCAAACTTCCTTCATGCGACTTCGGCTCATGCGACTTCGGCTCATGCGATCACAGGACTTATAGTCGTCACTAGATTTTGAGCGATCGCGTGATACGTACGCATCCGCCTCGGCCATCATTCGATCATGGAATTCACTCATGCGATTGTGAGATGTGATCGCGTGATTTCAAACGACCAAAAGACTTCTCCGTTATTTCCAGCTTTAGCCCTTTTACCTGATTCGCATGACTCCTTCATGCTCATGCGCTCCGCGTGATTCAATACGGCTTACGCGCTCCGCGTGATCCTTTGGGACTTACACGCTTCGTGTGATCCTTTATTAACACTTACGTGCTAATCATTCATTAATCGGAATTCAAAACATCACAACCTCTTTGTCAACCAATCCTTTCAACAACTTTCAACCTGGTCAACAAACACAACAACCCAAAAACACCATCATGAGAGATTGTTGTCAACACATTGTTATTGTATGTGGATGGTATTCCCATTAGAGGGTCTGGGGAGCAAATGATCAATGAGTAGATGCAATTATCAACTAAATTTGATAGATGGATCTTTAAAAGGCGAAGGAGATTCTTAGGATGAGAATTATTCAAGACCAGGTCACTGGAACATTAAAGCTAGCAAAAACTGCCTATTATGTCGAGAAACTTTTGGGCGGGTTCAAAAGATTCAACGTAAAACAAGTTTCCATTCCTCTTGTAAATCATTTTAAGTTATCGAAGGGGTAATCATCAAAGTCTAACAATATACGTGACTGCATGGAAAATATTCTGTATGTATCAGCAGTAGAGATTTTGACTCATACAAGGGTTTACACTCAACCTGACAGAGTGTATGCAGTTGGACTTAGGTACAAGGAAAATCCAAGAAGATAGCACTGGGAGGCTGTGAAGCGTGTACTGAAAAATACTGGACAGTAAGGATATATGTCTATGTGCTTTGAGTCTTTTTTAAGTTAGCAAAGGGGTAATCATTAAAGTTTGATGATATACATGACTACATGGAAAAGATTCTTTATGCATCACCAATAGAGTTTGACGCATGCCATGGTTTGCACTTGACCTGACATAGCATATGTATGCAGTTAGAGCCGTAGGTGAATGAAAAATCCAAGAATATAACACTGGGAGGCACTGAAGCGTGTACTGAAAGGATATGTCTATATGCTTTAAATATGGGATGCCTTTATAAGGATATGTTGACGTAGACTTAGAAGATGACAATTATAGAAGAAGCACAATAAGTTGTGTTTACTACGAAGATGGTGGTACAACTGTGAGTTGGGCGTTACAATTGCAGAAGATGGTGGAACTGTCTCCTACAGAGGCTGAATATATTGCTATTACAGAGAAAATGATATGGTGGTCCCAACTATGAGTTGAGTGTTACAATTGCAAAAGATGGTGGAACTGTCAACTACAGAGGTTGAATATATTTCTATTACAAAAGCCAACAAGAAAATGATATGGCTGGAGAGTTGGTTAAAGGAGTGGGACGGAGAGCAAGAATAGAATGTATTGTTTTCTCAGTCAGAGCGCAATAATACATCTCACACAAAACAAGGCCGGTTGTGAAAAGGTTTCAATAGAAGAAAGGTATTGATTTCCATGATATATTCTCTTTGGTAGTAAAACATACTACCATAGGAACTGTTTTAAGTTTCATTGCTTCTAGAAATTTGTACCGTGAACAAATGGATGTGAAAACAGCTTTTCTTCACAGAGATTTAAGAAATTTATATGATGAAAATTGTCGATTTCGTGGACAATCAGAATCAGGGCTTGGTGTGTAAACTAAGAAGTCTTCATGACTTGAAACAAGCACCAGAATGTTGGAACCGAAAATTTGATTCCTTTATGGCAGAAAAAAGGTTTCACTCGAAGTAACTCTGGTCACTCTTGTTACCGGAAGGAGTTTAGTGGAAATGACTTCATAATCTTACTTTTTTACTTGGATGATATGTTTTTGGTAGGTCTTAACAGTCACCTGATTGAAAAGTTGAAGGATTTTTTTGAGAAGTTTGAGATGAAAGATCTTGGTGAAGCTAAGAAAATATTGGGCATGAGGATTAAACATGATAAGAAAATCGGAAGTTTGGGTTTATCATGGAGGGATTACATCCTGAAGATCAATGATAGATTCAATAATGAGTGGATAAGCCGGTTCCAACTCCTCCTGCTAGTCACTTTAAACTTTCAAATGGGTAGTGTTGGACCCCATTTAAGTGTAAATGGGTATTTCTGAGTCCCACATCGGACTTTACCCATCTTGTAATTAGATTTACTCATCTATAAAAGAGTATCCCCACCTCACATTGAGGTAAGGGGAATTCACCATCTACATGGTATCAGAGGGATCTTCCCGACCCTCCCTCCCAGCGGTTTCCCGGTTCTGACCGGCCCCGCCTCTCTCCCCCCTCTGGCTCTGCCCTACTATCCCGGCAGCCCTCCCTCCCGGCCCTCCCTCCCTCCAGGCGGCCCTCCCTCCCGGCGGCCCTCCATCCTCCCGGCGGCCCTCCTGCCTGAAGCAGCTCCCGGCTCCCCGGCGTCCCGTGGCTCCCCGCGTCGCCCTCCTGCTAGGCACGCATTCTCCCCGACCGGCGCCTCGCCCCGACGCATCGCCCTCGCCGGCCTCGCCCCGGCGCCTCGCCCCGGCGCCTCGCTGCGGCGTCTCGCCCCGACGCCTCGCCCTCGGCGCATCCCGCCCCCGGTGTCTCGCCCCGACGCCTCGCCCTCGGCGCATCCCGCCCTCGGCGCCCCGCCCAGGCGCCTCGCCCTCGCGACTCGCCCCGACGCCCCGCCCTCGGCGCCCCGCCCAGGCGCCTCGCCCTCGGCCTCACCCCGGCGCCTCGCCCTCGGCCTCGCCCCGGCGTCCTCGGCTTCGCCCCGGCACCCTCGCCCTCGCCCCGGCGCCCTCGCCATCTCCCAGCGGCTCCCCTCCCGGCGTTGCTCCCGGCCCTGGCTTCCGGCGCCCGGCGCGCCCAGGTCCAGCCCTGCCCTCGGCCCCGCGGCGCTCCTGCCCAGATCCCGCGCCCTAGCACCCGCGCCGCCCCTGCCCAGCCGCACCATCCTAAGCGCGACCCCCTGTCGCTGCTCCCTCCGGCAGCATCTCCGGGCCACCTCCCTTCCACCGCCCGACTCCCGGCGAACGAGTCCAGCGCCCGCCCTCCATGGACGCGTCCTCCGTTCTGTCGTCCCTGATCACGGCCTCCTCCCGGCTTGTCGATGACCGGCTGGATGCCACTAATTTCTCCGTCTGGCGGAAGACGGTCTTGATGTCCCTCCGCGGCATGGGACTTCATTCTCATCTTGAGAAACCCCCACCTGAAATCACTGACCCTAAGTTCGACTCTTGGCAGCTGGCGGACAGCAAAATCTTCGCCTTACTGGTCAACTCCATGGACCGCTCCGTGGAAGATGTCACCAAGACTGCGAACACCGTCAAAGAGCTATGGGATTCCTTGATTGTCATGTTCTCCGAGACCAATAACTTGGCTCGGGTCTCTGACGTTCTCCAGCGTCTCTCCCATATCCGCCAGTAGGATCGGACCTTCCCAACCTACTTCATGGAATGGAAGGGTCTCTGCGACGAACTACAAGAACTCTGGCCAATTCCTCAAACTCCGGCCGAAGCGCAGACTCAGCGGGACCAGCTCTGCCTATTCAATCTCCTGAATGGCCTCGCACCGGACTACGCCACGACGGCCACTGAGATGCTTGTCAGCCCGTCTACACTGGATATCCCGCAGGTCTATCATCGCCTGCAGAAGGCTCATCGGGCCCTTGCACCACCTGTCCCCCTCCCTGATCACACTGCGCTCCTCGGACGTGGCGGTGGTCGTCCTACCGGCCCCCGCGGGCGCGGCCGTGGGGACGGCCGGCCTCGCCCCCTCTGCCAGCACTGCGGCAAGCTCGGCCATCTGGTAGACCGTTGCTGGGTCCTGCATGGTCGTCCTGAGTCGCACCCCCGCCAGGGCCAGACTGCGATCCGCGATGCGTCCTCACCTGCTGCTGCTCTTCCCCCGTCTTTGGATCTCTCCCTGGCCGAGATCCAGCTGATTCACGATTACCGGACCTCCTCCATACCGGGTTCTTCATCAGCTTCTCTTGCCCATTCCGGTGGTCACACTGCTCTTGTCAGTCATCGTTCCCCTGCATGGCTGCTTGACTCGGGTGCGTCAGACCACCTCACTGGGGATACAGGTATGCTCTCCAACTACTGTCCCTATAGTGGATCCTCAGCCATCACTGTTGTTGATGGGTCCACTCTCCCCATAGCCGGCTTTGGCTCCTGTTCCCTCACTTTCTCCCTCCACCTATCCTCGGTGGCTCATGTGCCCCAGAGTCCATTTAACCTGCTTTCCATCAGCAAACTTACCAAGGATCTTCACTGTAATGTTATCTTTTCCTCGTCTTCTGTTTTGTTTCAGGAGCGGACGACGAACCGGGAACTTGGTAGAGGCCACCTTCGGGATGGGGTGTACATGTTCGCTGGCCCGACTTCCATCGCCTGCGCGTCTATCCCTGCTCATGTCGTAGACCTCCATTCTCGGTTGGGCCACCCCTCCGCCTCCGCACTTCATCAACTCTACCCCGATATTAGTCCCCGTTTATCTTTTCCTTGTGAGTCGTGTCGTTTTGCGAAACATCATTGCACATCATATTCTACTCGGGCTGACACACGGGCCGCCAAACCCTTTAATTTGGTTCATTCCGATGTATGGGGTCCCTGTGCCACCTCGAGTCAATCTGGGTATAAATATTACATTTCTTTCATTGATGATTATTCCCGGATGACATGGCTTTACCTTCTTCGCGATCGGACATAGGTTCTCTCCACCTTTCAGACTTTTTTCCATGAGATCCAGACACAGTTTTCTATCCCTGTCAAATGTCTCCGATCTAACAATGGGCGGGAATACTTATCCACTCACTTTCAGCAGTTTCTGCGGGCCCACGGCATCATCCACCAGACCTCCTGTCCTGATACCCCTCAGCAAAATGGGGTGGCTGAGCGGAAACATCGGCATACTCTGGAAACCGCTCGTGCCCTCTTCTTCCACCGCCAGGTACCGCTTCTCTTCTGGGGGGATGTCATCCTCACTGCTACTTACCTTCTTAATCGTCTTCCTTCCTCCATCCTTCAGGGGGAGACTCCCTTTCATACCCTGTTCCCCCCCCTCCAGTCCTCCTCACTCCCTTCCACTCCGCGTCTTCAGCTGTCTCTGTTATGTCCGGGACACTCGCCCCAATCTCTCCAAACTTTCTCCCAAATCCCTTCGATGTATTTTTCTCGGATATTCCCGCACTCAGCGCGGGTACCGATGCTTCTCTCCCGACCTCCGCCGGTATATCACCTCTGCCGACGTATCCTTTGTCGAGACCTCTCCTTTCACTCTCCCCTCTCCTTCTCCCGACACTACCATCGATGACTGTCTTCCGCTCTTCGTTCACCCGCCTCTGGTGTCTCCCTCGCCCGGTCATCTCTTTGGACAGACCTACTCTCGTCGTCCTTCCGCTGTACCTCCCATCCCGGTCGAGGACCACATTGCTCCTGCTTCGTCCGATGCTCCTGTCACAGCTCCCGAGGACGTGCCGATTGCGCTCCGGAAAGGTACCCGCTCGTGTCAGACTACTCCTCTCTTTGTATCTTCATACAGGGGTCTGTCCGCACTGGAGACCGTGTCGATTCCTCGGACAATTGGTGAAGCAAAATCTCACCCCGGCTGGCTCACCGCCATGAGGGATGAATTGCACGCTCTGGATGCCAACCATACATGGGATCTTGTTCCACTTCCGGCGGGCAAACAGGCGGTCGGCTGTAAATGGATTTTCACGATCCGTCTAAATCCCGATGGCTCTCTTTGCCGCCTCAAAGCACGGCTTGTTGCAAAGGGGTTTGCCCAGACCTATGGCATCGACTACTTTGAGACCTTCTCTCCAGTCGCAAAGATGGCCTCTGTCCGCCTTTTCCTCTCTCTGGCTGCTCATCATCACTGGCCACTTCATCAACTGGATGTTAAAAATGCTTTTCTCCATGGCTTTCTTGATGAAGAAGTCTACCTGCAGCAGCCTCCTGGTTTTTCTGCCTCTGGTGTCGACCGGCATGTCTGTCGTCTCCGTCGCTCCCTCTACCTCAAGCAGTCTCCTCGCGCTTGGTTTGGCCACTTCAGCACGGTCGTCACAGCCTTTGGTCTCTCTCGGAATATGAAAGATCACACCGTCTTCTTTCGTACGACGGCGCACGGCTGTATCCTGCTTGTGGTTTATGTTGATGACATCATCATCACAGGGAGCGACTCCAGAGGCATCGCCAGCCTCAAGGCGCATCTTCACCAGCACTTTCACACCAAGGACCTTGGTCCCCTCACTTACTTCCTTGGCATCGAGGTCTCCCGGACTGCGGACACAATCTCTCTCTGCCAGCGCAAGTATGCTCTTGATATCTTGCAGGATGCCGGGTTGAGCACAGCCACCGCAGTGGACACACCACTTGAGCCTGGGGAACGCTCCCTTCATTCCGACTCAGAACCATTTCCTCATCCCGAGAGCTATCGACGCCTGGTCGGTAAACTCAACTACCTCACCATGACGCGTCCTGACATTGTCTGTGCCGTTGGCAAAGTCAGCCAGTTCATGGAGCATCCCACCAGATCTCAGTGGGATGTTGTCCTCCGCATTGCCAAATACATCAAGAGAGACCCTGCACGTGGTCTTCAGTAATCACATCATGCTCACATGGATGTTGAGGCCTTCTGTGATGCGGACTATGCCGGTTGCCTCGCTACCCGCAAGTCTACTTCGGGTTTCGCCGTGTTCTTCGCCGGCAATCTCATCTCTTGGCGCAGCAAGAAGCAGACTGTCGTCTCCCGATCGAGTGCCGAGGCCGAATATCGTGTCATGGCCACCGTCACGACTGAGATCCTCTGGCTTCGTCATCTCCTCCATGAGCTCGGTTTCCCCGCATCGACTCCTGCTCATATCTGGTGTGACAATCAGGCCGCCACAAAGATTGCCTCGAATCCCGTCTTCCATGAACGGACAAAGCATATCGAGGTGGACTGTCACTTTCTCCGCCACCATCTGGAGCAGCACCATATCAGTTTCGGCCATATCCCGACGGCCGATCAGCTTGCCGATCTCTTCACCAAAGGTCTCCCAGGAGCTCGCCTTGAGTCTCTCACTACCAGGTTGGGAATTCACAGCCTCCATGGCCCAGCTTGAGGGGGAGTATGAGATGGTCCTATGTCTTGTCATCTTTGTTTTCTTTGTGGGACTCTATCCAATCTGGGCTTGTCCAGCTTGAGGGGGAGTGTTGGACCCCATTTAAGTGTAAATGGGTATTTCTGAGTCCCACATCGGACTTACCCATCTTGTAATTAGATTTACTCATCTATAAAAGAGTATTCCCACCTCACATTGAGGTAAGGGGAATTCACCATCTACAGGTAGGAACCACAAACTAAAGAAGAAGAAAAAGTATATGGCTAAAGTTCATCATGCCTTGCCAGTCAGAAGTTTGATGTATGCTATGCATGTAAACGTCTGGACATTGCTCATGTAGTGGGAGTGATCAGCCGATTCATGGAAAATCCAAGGAAAGTTCATTGGAAAGTTGTAGAGTAAATTATTCGGTATCTCAAATGAACGAAAGGAATAACTCTTTGTTTTCAGAGATGATGATTCGTTACTTGGGTTTGTGGATGCAGACTTTGGGGGTAATTTTGATTCTCGGAAGAGCACGACCGAATATGTTTATGCTTTTGGAAGAACCGCAGTAAGTTGGATGTCCAAGTTACCACTGGTGATTTCACTTTCTACAACAGAAGCAGAATATGTGGCTCTTACAGAAGCATGTAAGGAGATGGTATGGTTAAGGCATTTAGTTGAAGAACTCGGATGCTGATAGTCAGGACTGCAATACACTTGGCCAAAAATCCAGTGTTTCATTCAAGAACGAAACACTTTAATTTGAAGTGTCATTTCATCTGAAAGATATTGGAAGATGGTGAGTTGGAGTTACGGAAGGTGGCTGGGAAACAAAATCCAGTGGATATGTTTACCAAGATTTTGGGTTCGAAAATACTAAGGCAACATAAAGTCTCAGTTGGACTTGAGTGAATGGAAGGAGGTGGAGAAGCATTGTATGCAACAGAAAACTGAAGGATGTTTTGCGGAAGTTCAAGGCGGTGTCGTGGTGTTTTCTCCAAAGCAGTCTTCAAGTGAGAGATTGTTGGGAATGTGTGAAGCTTACTTCGGTTGATTGGAGTTGTGGCGGTGGCTGGTTTTTTCCCTCGACATTTTGGAAGAATTTTTCCGGTATAAGGAGGTTCGGAAGAGGCTTCTTTTGATATGCTCGGTTCAGAGCGGAGCTGTTCCGAAAGTTTCAACTTGTACTTCTGGAAGATGGGGATGTTCGATTCTGTTGCGATGTGTTTGTTGGTTTACCGGAGGTGGAAGACACACTGAAGATTTCTAAAGAAAATCAACGGTGGAAACAATGAAACGGATGGACTCCCGCACTTATCGGAGGTCGGTGTAACTGGATGACCGGATGTCACTTGCTATATATATCTATAGAGTGGTACCCCTGTGATGATGTGTGGTGTTAAACATAATTGCGATTACTTGTTTTAGTAATCCGAAGTGACTTCTTAAGTCGCTAAGTTGTAAACTTCTCTTTCTGGAGAAATGAAATACCGCAGTGTTTCTCCCGTGAACGTAGGACTTTTAGTCTGAACCACGTAAAAACAAACTATTCTTTTTTTTATTACATTTACTTTCATATCGTGGATGTTTTTGTTATCTATTGAAGTGAACAGGGATGAAGTTGTTTTAACTTAATACGGTGATTTGAGTGAACTTTGTTTCTTCCAAGTTCCGAAATATTAAGTTTGAAGAGTTTCATTCGGAATCTGTTTTTGCCAGGTAATTTCGGAACAATTGTTTATGATTGTTCATCAAAAGGATGGTGAAGGAATTCTCAATAAATGTTTTGCTTACTGCCCGTGTCTCTGCAGAGATCGACCTGCTTAAGTGCTTCAACAAAGTTTTTTTATGATGCGCTTGGTCTCCCTAAAGTATTTTTTTGAGGATTGAGGTTTGTCATTGCTAGAGAGGGATTTTATTGTCTCAACAGAATTTGGTACAGAAGACACCTTGTCATGTGCAAACACTATTAACACCTCACTTGAACGATCCAAAAAAAAATTTGCATGCAGAAAGTAGGCATTCTTCGCATTAGACAGGCATCATTAACTTTTCATTAAGTTGAACTATCGCAATACCATTAAAATTATTGCTCGTGTTATAAGCAAGAGTAAGTCGGTTCATGGACCACCCTACGAGATCATAATAAGATGCGGTGTCTCACATCATTAATTTTTCATTAAGTTGAACTATCGCACTACGAGATCATAATAAGATGCGGTGTCTCACATCATTAACTTTTCATTAAGTTGAACTATCGCACTACTCGTAAAATTATTGCTTGTGTTATAAGCAGAATAAGTCGGTTCATGGACCACCATATGAGGTTATAATAGGATGCGGTGTCTCGCATTATTAGATATGTTAAGAGAGAGCCATGTAAGGGCATGTTCTATTCTAATCATGGGCACACTAACGTGGAGACATTCGATAATACTAATTATGTCAACTTTTTATCCTCCAGGCGGTCCATATATCAATATCATGCTTTTCAATGGTGATAATCTCACCCCATTGAGAAGTAAGAAGCGGGCTATGGTATCAATCTCGAGTGGTGAGTAGAGTGTTAGGTCATGAGACACAATGAAAACAAAGATCCCATGGACGCAATATCTTTTACATGTGATTGGTTATCTCATCTAGAAGCCCATACATGTACTGTGCAACAACCAGACATTTATTAAGATTACTAAAAATCATGTTTTCCATGACCAGACTAAACATATAGAGACTGGATTTCACTTTGTTAGGAAGAATTGTGAGAAGAAAAACCTCATGTTCGCCTGCTTACATATTGTGAAGCAACTAATTGACGTGTTCACCAAAGGAGTTTTAGGGACACATGAAATCTTTTGCGTAACAAGATAAGTGATAACTATATATGTTCCAGTTTAAGGGGGAGTGTTAGAGTCGTTATCTATCTAGCATATGAGTGCGTTTGGGTTCATTCTTCTTCACTAGGTTTATCTTATTTCATTTATTCCACATGTTTGAATTTTATATCTATTGCTTATTTTGGGTCTTTCATATTTTAATTTTTTCTCTATAAAAAAAATGACTTGGCCTCATTCAAGAGGCATGGTTTTCTCAAATAATCTCGATTACAATAGTCGGTTTTTCTTCTCATTATGCTCGTATTTTTTAATGTAGGACTTTAAAAGCACTCATATATGCCCACTGCAATTTCCACACATTAAATATAGGCAAACGTGGATGTATGGATCTCGATAATTTAAAACTTTTGTCTTTTAGTCTATACCCAAGATTATTCCTAATGCACATTAGAATTTCGATACAATAAAGAGATTGTTTTCAACTCAACCTGTAAAATTTTCATTTGCAAAGATATTTCCCAATAGGTACTTTCGCCATAACCAAAATTCTCCTTCTCGAAAAAAAATCCAACATTTGGCGGTCCTAGAATATACCAAACCCGGGCGGATGAGCTTTCATGATATCACCTAGAGATAAACTATTTGTATATGTTCATTCTTGAGATTATTCCCAACTAATATTTGTAATATAATAACTTCTTCAAATTTTAATAGACAGGTCCCCAATTATATAGATAGACAACTCATCTAACCTTACCCAAGTCACTTAATCCAGAAAAAGAGAACAGTATGCATGAAATGCAAAATCTATATGGAATATATTGTTCGGGAAAATGATAAGCGGGGATCAAAACTTGAAATTGACCCAGCCACTTAAATCCATCGAGAAAAATAACAGGTTCGGCCCTTCATTGAGATTAATTTAATGTCTTGGTCCCTGTATCATTTTCCTTATATTGTTTGGTGTTTTAAGGTGAGAAAGCTTTACAATATTTTTCATTTCTAAAATCATGCCGGCTATTATTGATGGCAATCATTATTTCTCTAAAACGTTAGGATGAAAGCAAAAGTACAGATCTTTCATTGGAATGCACATGGCAGCAATCATGGATGGTAAATATTAGAGTTTATAGCTCCACTCAAGACACGCATGAGAACACACAAACACAGGATGATCTGCAATTAAAACCCAATTGTTTAACCCTAATCTCTACCTCTAGTTTCATGTAAATTGCAAGCAGAGCAACCTTTCAGTAAGAACCTTCAAGAAATGTGCAATCTACGGGGCTCCTGATAATGAACGCAGGTAGATTCAAAAGTTTTCAATGCAGAATAATAAGAATCCATAACAAGAACGGCCGCAGGTGAACCCAGAGTGTATATTAATGGAGAAAAGTAGGCCGAAATAAGGAATATACCCTGAGAAGGGCTTCTGGAGAGAGACTCGTGAAAGGTTTTTCTTCTTCTCTCGTTGTGACCTGCCAATCTTCTCCTGCAACTCCGCTTTGTTTCGTCAAACTCTGTCACTGCGTGAAACCTACACCTCACATTTGACCCAGATTCTTCATCATTTGCATATTTTCACCCAAAAATCTTTACAAAAAACAAAATCAATTGACCCAAATCGTATATCTTGCCGTGAGAATTCGTTGTTTATTTCTCAGAAAAATAAAAACCAGAAAAAAAAACGAAGTAAAGTTCATCTACGAAGGAACGTGGGAGTTGTCACCTGCTGCACTGTTGACAGAACCTTTGCAGTACCCCGAGAACCACCGCTTGCGGCGCCTTGGAGTGCATCTCGCATACCTTGTGACGGCGGTGATAGTCCTTGGCGTCGTGGAGCGCCGCCGGGCAGCCATCCACCTGACATCGAGGCAAGGCAGTTGAGCACCACAGCATCGCATCCGCCGCCGAGGCCGGAAACGCCGACTGGCCGGCGCCATCGAAGAAGGGGACCGCCGGTCCGCTCCTCTTGATTCCCGCGACGGAGAATACCTCCATTTGGGGAGAATCCATCTGATCAGGGACGCCGGAGAACTGCTTCATCGTGCCAAACGCCGGGCGCGGGTACCCTGCGCCGCCGCCACCGAAGGGACCGGAAGAATGGGCCGACGGCAGGTGGTGGTGGTGGTGGTGGTGGTGGTGGTGGTGACGGTCGGCATCATCACACTCGTACATGAGAGCGGCGGAACCACCGCCACTCGCCTCCGGCGGTGAGGGAGCGGATGCGGCGGTCGCCGGTTGGCCCAAGGATGGAATGCCACCGGGTTGGCGAGCGGCGCAGCTCCAGGGGGAAGTTCCAGGATCGAAGCTACTGTGATCCCAGCCATGAAGACGGCGATGGTGATCGGTATTACTATTCTGCCCTCCGTTGCCGTTACTGCGGGCCTGCAAGCTGCCGCCGTTTTCCATCGCCATCCCTCGGTGTACTGTATCCTTTGCCCGCATCGATATAATTTTGGGATAATAATTATTTATTTCAAAAGTATCGACCAAATATCATATATAATATAATACTCGGTCGCCAATGATGTGTTTTTAATCAGTTTTGCGATGTAAACGTATAGTGTAGTGTTTTATAAAAAATATTGATGAAAACAAATAAATTGATCGTATTATATTTGTGATTTTTTTTTTTTTACTGATTATGGCAGTTAGACAAAATAGTAGTGGAAAAGCTGCCAGCGGGGTGCGGTAAAAAATGGGGGAGGGGGCAGCTGAGGTGGCATTGAAGTGACTTTGATTTGAAGTGTCAGCGAGTCTTCCGGGCAGGTCTGAGTGCCCCATACCCCCATATAATGTACATCGATTATATTATTTATGTATTTAAATATTTTAAAGTGTTTTTATAAATATAAATGTATTTTTTAAATTTATTTATGAATTATAAAAAATAAAATATTTATAAAATGAATAAGATGTAATAATTGAAAACTTATTAATGTATTATTCATTTTTAATAGTTTTTATACATAATTATTCATTAATATATTTGATATATAAATATATTCATATATATTTCCTAAAATATGATTTATATAATACAAAATATCTATGTTTTACATTAAATAAGTCATATATTTAGTGAAGAATAGTTTATAATTAAAAATTAATATTAATTAAAAATAATGACTAATTGCATTGAGTAATGCACATAATTTAATGTCGTTTGATTTTTTAATTTAATATATATCAAAACGTGTGTTACATTGATTTCACACACATGTATGTAATTAATGCATCTAACACACACATAAATATTTATGTAATTAATGAAGTCTTATATAGAAACACATGCACCTAATATTTATGTAATCTATTCAAATTTTAGTATTCATTTTAGAATTTCATTACAGCATGACACATTTAATATATTATGTCTTTAATCGGTAAATTTTATTTATTTATTTTTAATGTTATCACAGTTGGGTATAATTCATTTTTAATATTTTTTATTTATTTTTTATTTTTTGAAAATTTAATCATTTTCTATTATTTATATATATATGTATATTTACTTATTGTGTTTTAATATTTTCAATATGTATTCATTTTTATTTCAATATATATCCATATTTTTTTAATAATTTATATTTAATTAATAAAACTTATCCATTTTTTCAATATTGTTAGTGTTTCTTTTTAATTATCCAATTTCACACATTTTTAACATGCATGCATTTAAGATTATATATTCATTAATAATGTTAAAAATATATTTGTAAATAAATATTTATAAATAAATTTATTTATAAATAAATTTATTTGTAAATGTATATTTACTATATTTATACATTTATATATTTATAATTATAAATAAATAAATGTTATTTTTAAAAAGTATTTATATAATCATAAACAATTAATTACATATATTTAAATAATTATATAATTATAATAAATTTACTTAAATAATGAATATATACATATATATATAACTATGTAAATATATATAATGATATAGATATATAAATACATATAATGATACAAATATATAAATATATAAATATTATTTTTTAAGAAGTATTTATATAATTATAAATAAATAATTATATATTTAAATAATTATAAAATTATAATAAATATTTTTAAATAATGAATATATTTACTATATTTATATTTATATATATTTATTGTATTTATATTTATATATATTTACTATATATATAATTATATAAATATATTTACAAAAAAAAAACTATATAATTACAATTATAATCCTTTATCAACGCTAAAGTTTTAGCACTGATAAAAATGACTTTTATCAATGCTGATAAAGATGGATTTTAGCAGTGCTGTTTTAGCGCTCACAAAAGGGATATTTATCAACGCTTTTCTGGGAAGCGCTGATAAAAGTGTTTCCGGTCTATTTAAATAACTCTAACCAATCGCGAACCAGTTGCGATATTCAAAACTTCCCACGGAAGCCATCTTCTGTCGACACTGCTCGTCGAATTCAAACTCGAATCAAGGCTTAAACAATTCCAATGCTCGAATCCAATGCTCGAACGATTCAATAGTCGAACGAATCCAAAGCTCGAACGAAATCCAAAGTTTGGTGATATCTCTACTTTCTCTCAGACGATTTAAAGTTTCAATCCAAGATATGTTATTTTTTTATTCTCCCCACTCGTTGATTGATTGTTTGACTATCTTTTTTGCGTTTTTTGTTCATTATCTCTTGCTATTCATTATCTATCGTTGTTTTCCCTTATAGAATGAATTTTTAATTGGGGGTTTCTATGATTTTGGGTTTGTATTGACCCTTTAAGGGCCTTTCTTGTTGCCTTGTAGTGTATTAAGAATCTCACACACAGATTTTATCCTTGCAGAGTATTAAGTTTAAATGTTTTGAACTTCCTTCCGTGGAAATAACACACACAAAGTGTTTGTTAAAATGTCACCCATGGTTTTTATTTAATAAATCGAGATGGATCTCATGTAATGATTTCTTGAAGTTGAGGTGCAGTTTGTTTGGGTTTTTTCTATTTTGAAACTTCAGTGGTGTTACATGGAGATTTTTATTTTATGTTAAGTGTCTTGAATTTTATCGCTGTTTTTTTTTTTGATATCCTATATGAACATCCATGTATGTGTGTGTGTGTGTGTGTGCATTTTGAAATCTCTCTCTCTATATATATATGAACACATTATTTCATGTATATATGTAAGTATGTAGTCATATGAAATATAGATATGATTCATTCAATAAAGAAGACGACAATTTTTTTCTTGGTTTAAAAAATGCATTCCAAGAGAGACTATTGATATGTGTTTTAAAATCATGACTTTGAGATATGTTTGGAACTTTTTAAAATTACTTTGATTCTCACTTTTTTTATTTTGAATAATATTGAAATAAATAAGTTTTTCGTTGAAAATTAGTAGTAGTATCAAGTGTTATGGTCTAGCTGGTACCACGAAATGGTTTTTATAAAAAGTTATCACCATCTATGGAAGCTGTCTATATTAGTTTTAACGAGGTAAGATTTTTTTCTTTTAAATACAGAGATTGTATTGATGGGTGTTGGAAGCATGTTTGAATAAACATGTGTTGGGTTATGTTGATTGTCGATTGATATGTTTTCTGAAAAAGCGACGATACTTCTCATTACTATCATAATGAGGATCATATGCATCTTAGTGAGGGATGAGAGATAGTTACAATGTAGTCCCCATAACACCCCAAGGTTTAAAAAAAATAATTGAAATGCATGAAACTTTTTTTTAAGTAGATATTTATAACCAACCTCTAAACATAATTTTGCTGCTTTTATGTGTTGAATTTCGAAAAACGGTCATCTACAACTGTGTTCAGTAAGTTATTTGGAGTCTGATGGAACCAACTTGTTTTTTTAGTGAATAATAATATACCTTTATGAATAGTAATATAAATAGTAAAATGACCCTAATGAATAGTAAATTGTATTATTATTTTATTTTCTTAAGGCTTTAAGATAATGACATAGTGGTTAATTTTTCAATGTGATATAAAAACAATTTTAGAAATAAAATTGTTAATTTTTGAATTAAGTATGATTTTATTTAAAAATTAAATTAATAATATTTAGAAAATTATTTTCAAAAAATGGAGTTCATTTTTGAATTCTACACGTCGAAAAATGGTTATGGTGAATTTTTGAGATTTTTCTGAAACAGTTGAATTTTCAGTGAATAGTAAAAATACACTTTTGAGTTTCGATGTATTTAATGACATCATTAATGATATAATAATGATGTAATAATTCTGGTTGACTTGTGTACAGTAAAATAAGATATGAGGTGTCCCAAGTGGCTAATACCATGGGCAAATACCACGGGCAAATTCATGGTTTTGTAAATACCACTAATGAGGTGTCTCTTGGAAATTATTAAAATATTCTCTCACTTTTGCTATAAATACCAACCCATTCCTTAATTCCATTCATCCCAAATTCCTCCTCAATGAAGCTATGGACTTCTTACCTGCCTAGTAGTCCTCCCAAGGTATTCTCAAGCCCCTAAGGTCCACAACCTTTAAGTTCTAGGTGTTACTCTTCAAGGTAAAAGAATTCTTAACTTCTTTCTTTTTTCCATTCAAGTTCTATTTTATGTGGTATAACTTTCAAGTTTTCATACCATGTTCTTATTTTCATTTTATCCCTTCTTTATACTGTATTATGATTCATTTCTAGATGGGTGACCCCTGTCCCCCCTCTTTTAATGTTTTCTAAAACCATGTTGCACAGCCGTTAGGCTGTCAGATTTTCGTAAGGGATTTCTCAACTATTCTTTTATTTTGAGTTCATTTCGCTTCTTATTCTTTTCTCATATCCCCTTATTCAAGAGGCGTGAATGATCCAGTATCTTACATATTTTGGATTTCATCATGTTTATGGAATACTCACCATTACATTTCTTCTCCTCTCCCACTTATTCAAGAAATTAAAACACCGTCCGTGATGTGTCGATTTACCTACATCGTGGACGATGTGATTTCAATTTATTTTACTTCTTTCAAGGCTGGTCATGAAACCATTTTTATAGTTGAACCAGATTATAATTTATGTATTATATCTTATATAAGGTTCTAGAATCATTTTTTACACATGTGATTAATTTATAATACAAAACGAATTCATTACGATCGAAGAATCGCCAAAATGACCTAAACAAATATCAATAATGTTTTAACTTATGAATCATCCTCATTTCAGAATTCAAAATGATAAATGGTATAGTTTATGGTTCTGGAAATATGTAAATACCATCCCATTCCAATTATGGAGTTTCACTTCCAATCGATAAGAATATCCATCATGAACCGATCATGGAAACCATATAAAGAACGCACCCAAAACAATGTAAATAACAAAATATTACTAATGAATGTGTCGAATGATGTTGTAAAATGATCATATAAGGTGTTATAAACATTAATACGATTCATTAATATATCAATAACACTCTTTTAACCATTATACAGGAGGTTTAAACACTTTTTAAGTAAGAAGAACCCAAGGTAAGAAAATTCTTAACCCAATTTCCAATCTTTCAGTTAACCTTCTACTTTATCCATTATGTTGTATTAAGATTATTGGTGTGATGATTTTTTTATATTATGTTGTATTATGTGTATTTACAGTGTATACACATGTCCATTCCATTCTATTAATTCTCACTCCATTTATAATTTAAGAGACTTTCCTTTAAAAATCCTTTTATAACTCTAATAAATTTCAAAAGGATTGTTTTTTTATGTGTATGGAAAGAGAGGATTCTCCTAATTTCAAGATACTTTATTACATTGATGTGTTCCTTGGAAATTATTTATGTTGTGTTGAGTCCATTATAGCTCAAGATATGTTAGGTTGATCCCATTATAGCTCAAGATATATTGGGTTGATCCCATTATAGTTCAAGATATGTTGGGTTCAATCCATTATAGCTCAAGATATGACGGGTGAACCCCATTATAGCTCTCTAATGCATTAGGTACTACGGAGATGGAAGTTGACCAAAAGGTTATTCCATGTGTAAGGTTGAATGTAAGAGTGATATGGTAAATATATCCCAATGAAACTATATGATGTTTCCATGCATATGAGTTTTTATGATTATGAGTTTTATTGGTTTTTATGTTATAACTTGACTAACACTTTCTTTCTTTATATTCCTTACTGAGTTTTAGTAGTATCCTCTTGTATGAATGTGGTATGTCATGTATGTAAGATATCCTAATTCTTTAAAACTCTAAACCCAAAAAGATACTCAATGTGTAATAATGTATGGTCTTGTGTAAAATTCAAGATTAAGTAATGTTTTAAGGTCGGGTCCTTATAGTTGGCATCAGAGGATGATTTAGATAATTTTAGGGGTTAAGATGATGTTAAAATAGTACCATAAATAATTTTTACTCTATGGTAATTTGAAATGTTATATCATTTAATGATTACCATGTTGATTTATCTAAGTTATGTTTGTACATAATGGTTTTTCACAGAAGAAACAAGGAAGCTGAAGTAGGAAGGCACCAAGAGGCTGATGTCTGTCCGAATCTGCAACCCAAAATGGTGGGAATCGGAACCGAGCGGTTTGTGACAACAATGGCTCAGTTGAATCAAGAAATAAATGGGGGTGGTATCCATGCTAGATAGGAACATGATCTACCATGAAGAAACATGTCTTTTGTGGAGCATTTTTTGAGGCAACATCCTCCAACATTCAGTGGAACCACAAATTCAGTGATAGCCGAAGGATGGATCAATGCTCTAGAAAAGATATTTGATGTCATGGGAAGTTTGAAACATCAAAAGGTAATACTATCCATTTATTGTTTGGAAGGTGAATCCAATCAATGGTGGTCTCTGGTTAATAATACGAGATAAAGAGATGATCTTGACAGTTTGGAATGGGATGATTTTAAGAGTCTTTTTCTGGAAAAATATTTTCCCAAAACTGTTCAAATCAGAATGGAGAAACAATTCTTGGAACTGAAGCACAAAGATGATGATTCTGTGGCAACATATGAATCCAATTTTACAAGATTGGTCAGGTACGTACCGGATTTTACTCGGGATTTTAAAAGTAAAATTAATAGATTTTACTCTGGTTTGAAACCATTTTTGCGAAGATATTTGACTTAAAAAGAGTTTAAAAGCTATGAGAGTCTTGTTTGTTGTGCTGAAAAAGTTAATATGGAGTTTGATGACACATATGTGCCTCGTGATGAAAAGAATAAGAAGCATTCAGGTTGGAAGGCAATGGGAAAGAACTCGTCAAAAAAGTCTGGAGGTAAGAAAATGAATTTCCCTTCTTGTGAAAAGTGTGGTAAAAGACATCCTGGTGAATGTTTTTTAAATTATGGGAAATGCTACTGATGTGGAAATTTTGGACACATGTCTCGTGAGTGCAAAGAAAATGATCTGAAAATTAATGAGAAGTTGATGGTGAGATGCTTTAACTGTAAGGAATTGGGTTATTTTGCTAATGTTTATCCAAATCTAGTTACTCAACCAGGAAATCATCAAGATTGGAAGCAGAAGGGTTTGGTAAAATCATTTGAAACCACTTTAGTAGATGTTGAGCCGTCAAATGAGGTGGTATCTAGCACATTTCTTATTTTTACAGATTTCACAAATGTGTTGTTTGATTGAGGGTCTACACATTCCTTCATTTCTGAGAAATTTTCAAAAAAATTGGGAATTCAATCTCATGAAATGAAACCAGATCTCATGGTAAAAACACCTAGAGGAAATATTATGGCAAAAATAAATTATAAGAATCTGTCTATCCTTGTCTGTGGAAAGAGTTTACATGCAAACCTTGTTGTTTTTACTCTAGTAGAGTTTGATCATATTCTGGGTATGGACTGACTTTCCTTTTATCAGGCTAAGATAAATTGCAGAGAAAAAGAAGTTTTTTTCAGAAATAATTTTAGTTTGTGTACAAGAATAAACCCATACCATTAATAACATATCAAGAAGCTAAGAAACTGATAATGGATGAAAATGAAAGTTATCTTGCTCATATTTTTGAAGATAAGGGAACTATTCTGATAAATGATGTACCAGTGGTAAATAAATACCTGAATATTTTTTCTGATAATTTTCCTGGTGTTATTCCTAATTAATAGGTTGAGTTTACTATTTAATTAGTTCCTGGTACTAAGACAATTTCTAAACCCCCTTACCAAATGGACCAAATGGAACTTCTGGAATTAAAAAGGCAGTTGTAGAAATTATTAGATAAAGGCTTCATCTGACATATCACTTCACCATGGGTGCTCCTATCTTCTTTGTTAAGAAAAAATATGGTTCAATGTGACTTTTCATCAATTATAGAGACCTGAATAACATTACTGTTAAAAACAAGTATCATTTTCCTCATATCGACGATTTGTTTGATCATCTCTAGAGAGCGTAGTATTTTTTGAAGGTTGACCTGAGGTTGGGGTACCATCAGTTGAAAGTAAAGGATGAAGACATCCTAAAAACTGTGTTTTGTACTAGATATGGTCATTATGAATTTTTAATTATACCTTTTGGGTTAACTAATGTACCCATTTTATTCATGGATCTTATGAATAGAATATTTCATGAGTTCTTGGATAAGTTTTTGGTTGTGTTTATTGATGAAATTCTATTATATTCTAGAAGTAAATAGAAGCATGAAAAACATCTAAGGGTTGTTTTGAAAACCTTAAAAGAAAAGAAACTGTATAGAAAATTCAGCAAGTGTGATTTTTGGTTGTAACAAATTTCTTTTCTTGGGAACATTGTAAATAAGGATGGAATAACAATTGATCCTTCAAAAACAAAAGTGGTTGATAAATGGACAAGACCTACAAATATTACAGATATTCATAGTTTTCTTGTATTAGCATGTTATTACCAACGGTTTGTTAAAAAAATTTCACGGTTATCTAGTATGCTAACTAAGTTAACACGAAAATGGGTTAAATTTGTTTGGACATAAGAATGTGATGTTTGTTTTCAGGAACTGAAGAAGAGATTGGTGAATGCTCCAATTTTGGCCTTGCCTTCCCAAAATGGTGAGTTTATTATTTACAGTAATGCTTCATTGAAGGGACTTGGTTGTGTTATGATGCAGAATGATCAGGTAATTGATTATTCTTCAAGACAACTAAAACCTCATGAGTTAAATTATCCCACACATGATTTGGAATTGGCAGCTATGGTTTTTTGCTTTGAAAATTTGGAGACATCATTTATACGGAGCCAAATGTCAAATATATACTAACCATAAAAGTCTGAAGTATATATTCACTCAAAAGGAATTAAATCTGAGGCAGAGAAGATGGATTGAACTAATAAATGATTATGATTGCATGGTAAATTAACATCTAAGAAAACAAACAAGGTGGAAGATTCCTTGAGTTGAAAATATCATGCATCATTAACCATGTTACATTTGGAACATGACTCCTTGATGAATGATTTGATGAATTTTGGCTTAGAAGTTGTCTGTGTAGGGAATAAATCTGTTTTGTATTAGGTTTCAATGTAGTCATCGTTATCAGACAGAATTAAGCAATCACAGAAGGGAGACTGTGAGCTACAAAAAAAGGTAGTATTGGTTAAAATGGGAAATTTTCTATAATTTAACCTTGATAAAGATTGTGTTTTAATATTTGAAAAAAGGTTGTGTGTGCCTTGTGATTCCCAGTTAAAGAAAGATTTGTTATGTGAAGCTCATAGTTCTCCATTTTCAGTTCATCCTAGAAGTACTAAAATGTACAAAGACCTTCGGGAGTATTACCGGTGGGATGGAATGAAAAGGGATATTACATAATTTATTGTGAAATGTTTGACATGTCAATAGGTTAAAGAAGAGCAGAAGTTACCGAAGGGGATGCTTCAGACTTTTCTAGTGCTAGAGTGGAAATGTAAGAATATATCTATGGAATTCGTGGTGGGACTACCTAAAACTTCTCGAGGTAACAACGTGATTTGGGTTATTGTTGACCGACTAACAAAATCTTCACATTTTCTTTCTATTTGAGATACAATGTCTTTGGACTAGATTTATCGACTGTATCTCAAAGAGATTGTCAGGTTACATGGAGTTCCTCTTTCCATTGTATCTGATTGAGATCCTAGGGTCACTTATAACTTTTGGAAGGGGCTTCAGAAGTCATTGGGCATGGAATTAAATTTCAGTACAACTTTTCATCCTCAATCAAATGGGTAGTCAGAATGAACGATTCAGACTTTAGAGGATATGCTTCAAGCTTGTTCAATGGAATAGCAGGGAAGTTGGGATCAACATATTTCTTTAGTTGAGTTTTCTTATAATAAAAGTTTTTAATCTAATATACAGAAGTCACCTTTTGAGGCATTGTATGGAAAGTAGTGCCAAACTCCATCTTTTTAGGATGAAGTCAGAAAAATAAAATTGATGGGACAGGAATTAGTAAAGGAAGTGGCTGATAAAGTGAAGATGATCCAACATCACATGAGGAAAAATCAGAGCAGGCATAAAAGTTATGGAGATAACAGAAGGAAAGACTTCTCTTTCGAGGTAGGTGATAATTTTTTCCTTAAAATCTCTCCTTGGAAAAGTGTGATGTGTTTTGGTAAGAAATGAAAGCTAAGTTCACGATTCATCGGTCCTTTTGAAATCCTGGATAAAGTTAGACCAGTTGCATACTGATTAGCTTTGCCTCTGAGTTTATCTTAGGTACATAATGTTTTTCATGTTTTGATGTTGAGAAAGTATGTGCTAGATTCATTACATGTCTTGATCCTAGAAGAAGTTCAGCTGGAAGAGAACCTTTATTATGAAGAGAAACCAGTTCAGATTCTTGATTAAAGGGAACAAGTATTGCGGAATATAGTAATCCACCAGGTAAAAGTTTTATAGAGAAACCACATGGTTGAAGAAGCAACATGGGAATATGAAAATGCTATGAGGGAAAGATACCCTCACTTGTTTAATGAGTAAATAAAATTGCTAGGACGCAATTTATAAAAGGTGGGGATAATGTAACACCCTAAGGTTTTAAAAAAAATAAATGAAATTCATGAAACTTTTTTTAAGTAGATATTTATAACTATCATTTAAACATAATTTTGCTGTTTCTATGTTTTGAATTTTAAAAAACGGTCATCTACAACTATGTTCAGTAAGTTATTTGGAGTTTGATGGAACCAACTTGTTTTTTAGTGAATAGTAATATACCTTTATGAATAGTAATATGAATGGTAATATGACCATAATGAATAGTAAATTGTATTATTATTTTATTTTCTTAAGGCTTTAAGATAATGACATCTTGGTTATTTTTTCAATGTGATATAAAAGCAGTTTTAGAATTAAAATGGTTAATTTTTGGATTAAGTATGATTTATTTAAAAATTAAATTAATAATAATTAGAAAATTATTTTTAAAAAATGGAGTTCAATTTTTAATTCTACACATCGAAAAATGGTTATGGTGAATTTTTGGGATTTTTCTGAAACAGTTGAATTTTCGGTGAATAGTAAAAATACAGTTTTGAGTTTCAGTGTGTTTAATGAAATCATTAATTATGTAATAATTCTGGTTGAATTGTGTAAAATAAAATAATATATGAGGTTTCTTAAGTGGCTAATACCATGGGTAAGCCCATGGTTTTTCAAATACCACTAATGAGATGTCCCTTGGAAATTATTAAAATATCCCCTCACTTTTGCTATAAATACCAACCCATTCCTTCACTCCATTCATTCAAAATTCCTCTTCAACAAAGATATGGAATCATTACCTCTCCAGTATTCCTCCCAAGGTTTCCTCAAGCCACCAAGTTCCCAACCTTCAAGTTCTAGGAATTACTCTTCAAGGTAAGAGAATTCTCAACTTCTTTCTTTTTCCATTCAAGTTCTATTTTATGTGGTATAACTTTCAAGTTTCCATAACATGTTCTTATTTACATTTTATCCCTTATATATATTGTATTATGATTCATTTCTATATGGGTGACCCCTGTCCCCCCTCTTTTAATGTTTTCTAAAACCATGTTGCATAACCGTTAGGCTGTCGAATTTTTGTAAGGGATTGTTCAACTATTCTTTTATTTTGAGTTCCTTTATCTTCTTATTATTTCCTAATATCCCCTTATCCAAGAGGAATTAATGATCCAATATCTTAAATATTATTTATTTCATCATGTTTATGGAATAATCACCATTACATTTCTTCTCCTCTCCCACTTATTCAAGAAATTAAAACACCGTCCGTGATGTGTCGATTTACCGACATCGTAGATGATGTGATTTAAATTTCTTTTACTTCTTTCAAGGTTGGTCATGAAATAATTTTTATGGTTAAATCAGATTATAATTTATTTATTATATCTTATATAAGGTTCTGGAATCATTTTTTACACATGTGATTAATTTATAATAAAAAATGAGTTCATTACGATCGAAGAATCGCCAAAATGACCTAAACAGATATCAATAATGTTTTAACTTATAAATCATCCTCATTTCAGAATTAAAAATGAAAAATGATATAATTTATGGTTCTATAAATATTTAAATACCATTCCATTCCAATTATAGAGTTTCACTTCCAATCGACAAGAATATCCATCATAAACCGATCATGGAAACCATGTAAAGAACGCACCCAAAATAATGTAAATAACAAAATATTACTAATGAATGTGTCGAATGATGTTGTAAAATGATCATATAAGGTGTTATAAACATTAATATGTTTCATTAAGATATTAATAACACTTTTTAACCATTATAAAATAGGTTTAAACACTTTTTAAGTAAGAAGAACCCAAGGTAAGGCAATTTTTAACCCAATTTCCAATCTTTGGGTTAACCTTATACTTTATCTATTATGTTGTATTAAGATTATTAGTGTGATTAATTTTGTTTATATTATGTTTTATTATGTATATTTACAGTTTATACACATATCCATTTCATTCTATTAATTCTCACTCCATTTATAATTTAAGGGACTTTCCTTTAAAAATCCTTTTACAACTCTCTTTAATAAATTTCAAAAGTATTGTTTTTTATGTGTATGGAATGAGAGGATTCTCCTGATTTAAAGATACTTTATTACCTTGATATGTTCCTTGGACATTATTTATGTTGGTTTGAGCCCATTATATCTCAAGATATGTTGGGTTGAGCCCATTATAGCTCAAGATATAACGGGTGAGCCCCATCATAGCTCTCTAATGTATTGGGTACTCTGGAGATGGAAGTTGATCAAAAGGTTATTCCATGTGTAAGGGTGAATGTAATAGTGATATGGTAAATATGTCCCAAGGCAACTACATGATGTTTCTATTCATATTAGTTTTTATTATTATGAGTTTTATTGTTTTTTATGTTATCACTTGACTAACACTTTCTTTCTTTATATCCCTTACTGAGTTTTATACTCATCCCAAGTTTTTAAAATGTTTTTCACATGATATAAGGAAAGTTAAGATAAATAAGGGATTCATGATTTTGGATATGGAGTGTTGTTAAAAAAATCATGTATTAAGTTTTAATGTTTTATATTTAAAAAAATTGGATACTGTTTTAGTAGTATCCTCTTGTATGAATGTGGTATGTCATGTATGTAAAATATCCTAATTCTTTAAAACTATAAACCTAAAAATATCCTCAATGTGTAATAATGTATAGTCTTGTGTAAAATTTAAGATTAAGTAACATTTTAATGCCAGTTCCTTATAGTCTCGATTATATTGTATGGGTCCCCACTTGTATCAATGTCCATATGGGAGTCCAACAAGGTAGGCTAGTTGTGGGTCTCTGGTGGGTTATAAAAATTGGAACTCATCATCATGATTGTAGGCGATTCCAACCCAAGTGTATCCAGAGTCACCTCATAGGATGTTTTGGAATTTCCTAAGATTACATATGCTTCATTTACTACTGTTGTAAGAACCCGTGTTCTTCTGGACTGCAATTTTGAGCAGAAATTTGAATGTTTGATTTCAAATGATTTTGAGGGGTAAAATAGTCTTTTACATTATAAAATGGTCTTGGATAATTTTTCTGATCACTCCGTTGGTCCCGGAATAGGGTTTTTACCCTAGGACAGGAGTTTGGTAAAAATATGAACCGTTTGAATTTTGGCAGAATATTTAATATTTAATATTTAAAATTAAATATTAAATTATTCATGCATGTTTGTTCGGACATATATTTTGAATGGAGCATTGGATTGAGATTCGGTCTCCTCCGTTGAGTTTGTAACGAGGAGTTTAGCCTAGCTGAGGCCTAAACCCGAGTCACGCGTCGGGGCTGGCCCGAAGCCCTTTTTCTTCTTTTTCTTTACTTTTTATTCTTTTCTTTATTTTCTATTCTTTACTCCTACTTCTTGCACACACCTCTTGTTTGGACCCTCCTTCATCGTAACCTAAAAGAGAAAAGAGAATGGAGAAAAGGAGAGAGAGGTAAGGGAAGAGAGGTACCGTTGCGAAGCCCTTGATGCGCCGAGTCGACGTATGGCGACCGTGGATGGTGAAATCAAAAGAAGCTTCAAAGTTTCCATCCATAGGTAGTAACATTTACATTTTATCCATAGATACCCTTTAAATGTGTTGTTTTAAGTTTTTAAACCCCGTTTATGCATGTTTGTGGCCTCTTAAGGCGGAATCTTTTGTATCGAGAGCGAAAACGGGGGTTTCGAGCGATCTGAGGGTTTTCCCATCGGGAAACCCAGGTAACACGACATGTGGTTCAGGGGAACACATCGTGTGTTCTTCCAATTTGGGGAAGAATAAGTTTTGGTAGTACACATTGTGTAAATGGGTGTACACACCGTGTACTGGTATTTGGCTGTGTGGCCGAGTACCCGGGCATGTCTACCCGTGCAGGGGTACACAACCATGTGAAGTACACAACCAAACCCCATGTGGGTGACACACCATGTAAACATACATGGCTTGGCTAGGTAAACGTACATGACTTTTCCAGGTAAACGGACAAGCTGGTTGAGGGACACAAGCATGTACCCTGTGTTGGGTACACGCTGTGTATTCATTTCACACGTCGTGTACCTGGGGTGTTTACATGACCAGGACAACGAGGGTACACAACCATGTGGCACAATTAGAGTACAATCCATGTACTAATGATACACGTTGTGTACTACCCCTTTGCAACCCTTTGAAGGGTTTTCATTCCTTTTTTCCCCGATGTCAGAATTGGACCCGAGAGTAGTCCATTCTGAGTAGTTTTCCATGTAGAATGTGATGGTGAAACCCATAGAGTGTTCTAATGACTCCTAATGGGTGTTTTGGTGTTTCTATCTAAACATAGAGGCTCTTCCTCTAGTTATCAATTTTAGTCGTCACCTGAGTGTGAGACTTGGCGTGGATGATTGGTTGGGTGTTCGGACCAACCTACTTGAGATCTTGATCTGAGATGAGCTGTGATCCATCTTCCGTGACCTTTTCTTTTGAGGACATTCCCCTTGTGAGACGTGCCCTTCTGGCCTATGGGGTCGTGAGACCGAATGCTTCCAAGGATCCCTTGTGGGATGCCTTTGTTTATCTGCTGATATAGGGAGTCCCTTGTAAGATCTCTCTCCTTTGTTCTGTTAATAGGATCCCTATTATAAGATGCCTCTATTGTTTATCGTTTGAGGATCCTGTGTAGGATTCCTCCCTTGACTTTAGCTAAGGATACTGTGTAGGATTCCTTTGCTCGTGTTTACTAGGAGGATATCTAGTAGGATTCCTCTTCAGTGCTTGACTTGAGGGACCTAGGGGTGCACGTGGTTTGACCGACCCTAATTTTTTTACTTTGGGTTTGGGTAGAGATGGTGTTAGAGTGTCACCTAGAACCCGTGATTAATTGGTAAGCCCATGGGGCTGTGACTGTAGAGTTGGGTTGGGAGTTCGGGCCACCCTCACTCTTTGTTATGTTCACTTGTTTATTGATGATGCAGTGATGTTCACTAGAGGTGCTTCCTAGTTGGTGGCTGTTGAGCCTGATACAAGACATCTTACTTTCTATTAGGATGCCCAGATATTATTCCTAGGATCCATTTCGCTTATTGGGATGGCTAGACGTGCTTTCCTGGGATCCAGCTCCTGAGCCATGTTATTTCTGATTTTTGACTTGTATACCCAGATTTATTACTTGGGACTTGGCTGTTGAGCTTGGTTATATATATATATATATTGTGATATATATATTTTTTTTGGGATGTCCAGAGGTGCTTCCTGGTATCAGGTTGTTGAGCCTTACGTGTTGATTTGTGAACCTTGAGTGACACATGGATCCGGTTGAGGGATGCCTTGGACGGGCTCAGTGTTCTGTTACATATATCATATACCTTGAGTGATAATTGGATTCCTATTGTAGTAATTCCCTATACGGGATCATAGGTTGGATGATATATGATGAGGAAGATTCTACTCTCCTCGATGCGTGCATGACGTCCCAAGACTTGGGTAGATTATGCACTCCTGAGTGGTGGGGATGATTATGATCTCCTCGACCTATGATCAGAATGATTATGCTCTCCAGATTATTTACGAGACTACGAGGTGGAGCAGGGAATCTCACTGATGAGTTCTCTCTTTACAGACCGCCTAAGGGTAAGCACCTTAGGGTTCATCCGAGTTCCAAATGTCGTGATCGTCTATGGATTGAGAACTAGGGATCTGACATTGGATTGGATTTATAGGCCTAGGAAGCATGGTGAATGACTTAGTGACCTTTTGCAGGATGTCCAGACGTACTTCCTGGAATATTTATTTAAAGGGTTGACCATTGGTATATGGAAATCTAGTTAGTGATTGGAGTTGAGTACGGGTGAAACCAGATGTAGGAAGAGTATCCCCCCCCGTGGTGATGTAGCTTGCTTAGAGATATAATTCCAGTGTTGGACAAATTAGGTATATGTTGATTGGGATTACAGACCCAGAGACCGACTTAATGATACACAAATTGAGTGACATGACGTCCAACTCAATGCCTTTACACAAGATGTCTAGGCGATCTGGATTATGGACCCAAGGATCGAATGCTAATGTGTTTTCATGTTCTTGATTCACATACCATTGAATATTAATATTTATGCATATATGTATAGGTATGGGACTATACATGTATACATACATAGATATGGAAATCCATGGTGGCACTTACCCAGTTGATAGGGATTACAGACCCTAGATCGACTGTGGGCTCACGTATGGTTTTACTACCCTTTTTGTTGTGTTTTAGCTAGGCTGAGCATGTTTCATTTTCATACACTTTCAACAACATAGTTATAGGTTTCTTGTCAAGGTGGCCTACTGAGATTCTTTCTCACCCCTTCATGATCACCTTGGTGTATGTGTAGACCTTATGTTTGATTTTTAGGTTGAGCACAAGTTGCATGGTGGATTGGGATGAGGCCTAGTGTTTCTTGTTCAAGTAGAGTTTCTCGCATGGTTATATTTATTGGGCTGGTGCATTTCGATAGTGTTTGGAGACCAGGTATGTGGTCGGGATCAGAGTTAGTAGTAGAGTTCTGTACTTTTACTTTCAGTTTATTTTGTACTCTTGTATTTGTAAGGTCGTCCCAATGGGTGACCAATGTTGTATTGTATTTCATAGCTGTTTGGGATTTTATAGCATTTTAATATTATAGCCTGTTCTATTTCAATTGTTTATTGCTTCCACACTCTATTTACTTTCCTCTATGTATGATACTTAGCTATTTTCTGCTATTTTCTTACTCTAATATGAAGGCATAGTCTCCTCACTATCACACCCTAGGCCCTCACTACAAGTTGGCAGCCTCTAGCGTACGGGGAGGTGTGCTTGAGGCCTTGTAACCCATCGGCTTGGATCACCAATTTAGTGGAATTAAGGTTGAAATGTTACAATTGTTTACATGTATATTATTTTTTACTAACTCTAGATTTAATATCGATCCATTATAATGTGACCGATTTTTTATATTTTTTATTTGGTTATATTGATTTATTTATTTTTTTGACTAATGTTTCATTTTATTATTATATATTATTCTTCATGAGTATGGTTATAAGGAGGCATATTCAAGAACCCTAGAATATTTACACAGACTATAAGTATCTTCATTCAATAAAATATCAGTTATTAAGATGAAAATATTTATCAAGAGAAGTTATGGAGATCAATGATATTTGATATACCATTAATATTAAATGTAATAATTTCTTAGGTTGTTACATCACTTGTTATAAAAAATATAATGGAGGTTATAAAATTCTAAATATGTTAGAATAATTATTAGAAAATATTTATAGGTATTCATCATTTTAGGTCTAAATGTATTGGTTCCACCCCTAGGAATATCTGCTTACTATCCATGTATATGGAATAACTCTTTATTTATTAAAATTTTCTATCAATACATTTTTATATATTCTAGTTGATGGAATGAGAGCTTATTATTATTGTTTATCATATTTGAGTTTCTTATTACTCCTTAATTACCTATATTATATTTTCATTTGTTTAGGGGATTTAAGAAAGGCTTGATGACTCATTTTAATAGAAGTGGGACTAGTATTAGTTAGAAGATTGAAAGTATTAAAAGTGAGATTTCTCTTATAAATATATAATTCACAGAGACCCCAAAGAATAATATATCATAACATGTCCTCACCAAGACCCCTCGAATCACATATAAGAACGTGTATGCCCCCCAAATTTCACCTTTAATAGGTAACAACTTAATAACTCATGTCAATCATGTAATTATCACAAATGGGAGGCATTACCCCTTTTAGAGAACAAAATAGAGTACAACTGTTTGGGAGACGAAGCTGATGAGGATGATAGTTGTCTATAACATTCACCTTTGGATGAATTCAGAAGACAACACCTACTATAGTGGAGTAATTATTTTCTTAAATTCAATTACCCATTTCCTTAAAAAAATACTGAAATTATTTGAAATAATCAAATGTTGGGTTCCCCTAATTAAAATGATCTATAACTTTCACCTTTGATAATGAATATATTATGTGAATTTATTTATTTAATGTAAAAAATTAATATTTTATGAACCTAATAGGATGGATATGAATAAAAAATGGATGCACACTAATAATTTGACAAAAGAGTATAAATATGGAGTTAAAGAGTTTATCCAGTTTGCAATAGAGCATGCATAAAACCCTTCTCAAATCCCTTGTCCATGTTTACATTGTTTTTATTCAAGAAAAATTAGCCCAAAAGAGTTGGAAGAACATTTTATTTGTCATAGAATAGATCAAATCTATAAATATTGGACTAAACACGAGGAAAAACTAGACATGCACATCGATTGGGATGATATTGTGGTTTATGGATCATTTGACATGAATAGTAGTATAAATGATGATGAATATCAAATGGAAGAAATGAAAATTTAAATTTAAGATGACCATCATGATTTTCCAAATTTGTTTGAGAAGTTAAAATAGTTGTGCTAAGAGACCATTGTATACCGTTTTTACTAAATATACAACATTGTCAGTTGTATTGAAGTTATATAATTTGAAAGATAACAGTGGATAAAGTGACTTTAGCTTTACATAACTACTTGGTATCTTGAATGATATGCTTCCAGAAGAAAATTAACTTCCACGTCGAACATATAACGCTAAAAGAATGCTATGTTCAATGAGCATGATCTCTAAAAAATACATTCTTGTCTAAATGATTGTATATTGTTTCACAAGGACTATGAATCACTCATAAAATACCATAAGTGTGACGTAGATCGATACAAGAAAAATGAATCGAGTCCTTAAAAAGTTTCATGGTAATTTCTTATCATTCCATGGTTTAGAAGACTATATAATGATATAAATATCTAAGAATATAAATATTATTTTTTAAAAATTATTTATATAATTATAAATAAATAATTATATATTTAAATAAATATAAAATTATAATAAATATTTTTAAATAATGAATATATTTACTATATTTATATTTATATATATTATATATATATAATTATATAGATATATTTATAAAAAAAATTATATATAATTACAATTATAATCCTTTATCAGCACTGATAAAGATGGATTTTAGCAGCGCTGTTTTAGCGCTAATAAAAGTGATATTTATTAATGCTTTTTGGGAAGCACTGATAAAAGTGTTCCCAATCTATTTAAATAACCCTAACCAATCACGAACCAGTTGTGATATTCAAAACTTTCCACAAAAGCCACCTGTCGTCGACACTCCTCGTCGAATTCAAGCTCGAATCAAGGCTTAAACAATTCCAATGCTTGAATCCAAGGCTTGAACGATTCAATAGTTGAACTAATCCAAATCTTGAATGAAATCCAAGGTTTGGTGGTATCTCTAATTTCTCTCAAATGATTCAAAGCTTCAATCCAAGGTATGTTATTTTTCCTCCTCCTCACTCATTGATTTATTGTTTGACGATATCTTTTTGCGTTTTTTGTTCATTATTTCTTTTATTCATTATTTATCATTTATTTCCTTTCTAGAATGAATTTATAATCAGGGGTTTCTATGATTTTGGGTTTGTATTGACTCTTTAAGGTCTTTTCTTGTTTCCTTGTAGTGTATTAAGAATTCCACACACAATGTCATCCTTGTAGATTATTATGTTTAAATGTTTTGAACTTTCTTCCATGGAAATAACACACACAAAGTGTTTGTTAAAATTTCAACCATGGTTTTTATTTAATAAATCGAAATGGATCTCATGTAATGATTTCTTGAATTTGAGGTGCGGTTTTTTTGGGTTTTTTCTATTTTGAAGCTTCAATGGTATTACATGGATATTTTTATTTTATGTTAAGTTTCCTGAATTTTATCTCTTTGTTTTTTTCTTGATATCCTATATGAACATCCATATATATATATATATATTCATTTTTAAATATCTCTATCTATATATATGTGAACACATTATTTCATGTATATATATGTAAGTATGTAGTTATATGAAATATAGATAGGATTCATTCAATAGAGAAGATGATAATTTTTTTTATTGGTTTAAAAAATGAATTCCAAGAGCAACTATTAATGTGTGTTTTTTAAAACTATGACTTTGAGACATGTTTGGAACTTTTTAAAATTACTTTGATTCTCACTTTTTTATTTTGAATAATATTGAAAGAAATAAGTTTTTTGTTGAAAATTAGTAGTAATATCAAGTGTTATGGTATAGATGGTACCATGAAATGATTTTTATAAAAAATTATCACCATCTATGGAATTTTTCTATATTATTTTAAATGAGGTAAGATTTTTATTTTATTTTAAATATATATATATATTGTATTGATGGGTTTTGGAAGCATGTTTTAATATACATGTTTGGGTTATGTTGATTGTTGATTGATATGTGTTCTGAAAAGGTGACAATACCTCCCATTAATATCAAAATAGGGATCATATACATCTTAGTGAGGGATAAGAGATAGTTACAATGTAGTCTCTATTAGATTTTAGGGGTCCCCACTTGCATCAAAGTCCATATGGGAGTCCAATAAGGCAGGCTAGTTGTGGGTCTCTAATGGTTTATAAACATTGGAACTCATCATCATGCTTATAGGCGGTTCCAACCCAAGTGTGTATAGAGTCACCTCACAAGATGTTTTGTAATTTCCCAAGATTACATATGCTTCATTTACTACTATTGTAAGAACTTGTGTTCTTCTGGACTATAGTTTTGAGTAGAAATTTAAATTTTTTGCTTTCAAATTCTCGTGAGGGGTAAAATGGTTTTTTCCCATAGAAAATGATCTCGGATAATTTTTCTAATCACTATGTTGGTCCCTAAATAGGGTGTTTACCCTATTATAGGAGTTTGGTAAAAATCTAAGCCGTTTTAATTTTGGCAGAATATTTAATATTTAATATTTAAAATTAAATATTAAATTATTCATGCATGTTCGTTCAACTATATCTTTTGAATGGAGTGTTGGATTTATATTTTTTCTCCATAGTTGAGTTTGGAATGAGGAGTTTAGCCTAGGCAAGGCCTAAACTTGAGTCGGGCGTCAGGGCCAGCCTGTGCCCCTTTTTCTTCTTTTTCTTTCCTTTTTATTATTTTCTTTATTTTCTCTTATTTAATCCTCCTTGTGCATGACTCTTGTGATGCAACGAACCCGGTGGGCCTAAAGCCCAATGAAATCAACCACACCCGAGCCCACCCCTCTGGCAGATAGTAGACCCCCGCCCCACGAGTAGATAACAGGCCCCCACCTCAGACTGTCCCAGATAATACGTGGCAGGAATTGTCCCCTTCCTTATGAGGATTTAATTTGCCTCCCCCGCAACTCGAACCAGTGACCATAGGCTTAACAACCAACCAGGAGAATTACAAGTACCAACTAGAGGAGGTGAATTAAATCCTCATCAGGAAGGTAACAGTTCCTGCCACATGTTATCTAGGACAGTTTGAGGTGGGGGCCTGTTATCTGCCCATGGGGTGGGGGTCTGCTATCTGCCAGAGAGATGGGCTTAGGCGTGGCCAAGTTCGTTGGTCTTTAGGACCACTGGGTTCGTTACATGTGTGACACATCCTTTTTCGTAACCTATGAGAGAAAAGAGAAGGGAGAAAAAAAGAGAGAGGTAAGGGAAGATAGGTACCATTGCAAATCCCTCAACATGTTGAGTCGGCGTATGGCGACCGTGGATGGTGAAATCAAGTGAAGCTTTGACAGTTTCTGTTTGAAGGTAGTCTCATTTATGTTTTATCCATATATCCCCTTTAAACATGTTTTTTTTAAAGTTTTTGAAGCCTTTTTATGCTTTCTTGTGGCCTCTTAAGGCCGAATCTTTTGTATCGGGGGTGAAAACATGGGTTTCGAGCGATCCAAGGGTTTTCCCATTGGGAAACCTAGGTAACATGACATGTGGTTTAGGGAAACATGCCGTGTGTTCTTCATGTTCATAGAATAAGAAGTTTTGGTATTACACACCATGTATAGGGGTGTACACACCATGTACTGGTATTTGGACATGCGGCCGTGTACCCGGGCATGTCTATCCGTGTAGGGGTACACAACCGTGTGGAGTATATAGACAAACCCCATGTGGGTGACACACCATGTAGACGTACATGTCTTGGCTAGGTAAATGGCTAATCTGGTTGAGGGACACGTGCATGTACCCCATGTTGGGTATACATCATGTAACCATTTCACACACCATGTACCTAGGGTGTTTACATGCCCAGGCCAATGAGGGTACATGCCCATGTGGCGTGATGGTAGTACACACCGTGTACCAGTGCTACACACTATGTACTTCCCCTTTCCAACCCTTTGAGGGATTTTCATTCCTTTTTCCCCGATATCGGAATTGGACTTGAGAGTAGTCCATTCTAAGTAGTTTTCCACATAGAATGTGATGGTGAAACCCATGGATCATTCTGATGAATCCTAATGGGTGTTTTGGTGTTTCTATCTAAACAGATAAGTTCTTCCTCCAGTTATCGAGTTCAGTCGTCACCCGAGTGTGAGACTTAGCGTGGATGATCAGCTGGGTGTTCGGACCAACCTAGTTGAGATCTTGATCTAAGATGAGCTGTGATCCATCTCCTGTGACCTTTTCTTTTGAGAAAGTTTCCCTTGTCAGACATGCCCTTCTGGCCTATGGGGATGTGAGACCAAATGCTTCTAGGGATCCCATGTGGGATGCCTTTATTTATATGATGATATAGGGAGTCCCTTGTAGGATCTATCTCCTGTGTTTTGTTAAGAGGATCCCTGTTGTAGGATTCCTCTATTATTTATCATTTAAGGATACCATGTAGGATTCCTCCCTTGCCTTTAGCTAAGGATCCTATGTAGGATGCCTTTACTCATGTTTACTTGGAGGATCTCGAGTAGGATTCCTCTTTAGTGATTGACTTGATGGACATAGGGGTGCACGTGGTTTGATCGACCCTGATTTGTATGTTGGGTTTGGGTAGAGATGGTGTTCAGGTGTCACCTAGAACCTATGTCGAACTGGTAAGCCCATGGGGCTATGACTGTAGTATTGGGTTGGGCATTCGGGCCACCCTCACTACTTGTTATGTTCACTTGTTTATTGATGATGCATTGATGTTCACTACAAGTGCTTCTTGGTTGGTTCCTGTTGAGCCTAACGTGAGGCGTCTTCCTTTCTACTGGGATGCCTGAATGTTCTTCTTGGGTTTTGTTTCACTTATTGGGATGGCCATACGTGCTTTCCTGGGATCTGGCTTCCAAGCCATGTTATTTATGATTTTTGATTTGTATACCTATAGGTATTACCTGGGACTTGACTATTGAGCCTGGTTATATATATTGTGATATATATATTTTGTTGGGATGTCCAAAGGTGCTTCCTGGTATCTGACTGTTAAACCTTACATGTTGATTTTTGAACCTTGAGTGACACTTGGATTCAGTTGAGGGATGCCTTGGATGGGGTCAGTGGTATATTACATATACCATACGCCTTGAGTGATACTTGGATTCCCATTGTAAGAATGCCTTATACGGTCTCATAGGCTGGATGATATATGATGAGGAAGATTCCACTCTCCTCGATGTGGGAATGACTTCCCAAGACTTGGGTAGATTACACACCCTTGAGTGATGAGGATGATTATGATATCCTCAACCTATGATTGGAATGATCATGATCTTAGGATCATTTATGAGACTATGGTGTGGAACAGGGCATCTCACCAACGAGTTTTCTCTTTATAGATTGCCTAAGGGAAATCCCCTTAGGGTTCATCTGAGTTACAAATGTTATTACCGCCTACAAACTAAGAAATAGGGCCCAGACATTGGATTGGATTTACAGGCCTGGGCAGCATGGCGACTGACTTAGTGACCTTTTATAGGATTTCTGTACGTACTTCCTGGAATCTTTCTTTATAGGGTTGACCGTCGATATACGACAATATAGTTAGTGATTGGTGGTGAGTACGGGTGAAACCAGGTGTAGGATGAGTATCCCCCCGTGGTGACATATCTTGCTCGAAGATATGATTCTAGCATTGGCTAAAGTAGGTATATGTCGATTGGGATTACATACCCATAGATTGACTTAATGATACATGACTTGAGTGGCATGATGTCCAGATCAATGCCCTTGCACAATATGTCCAAGAGATCAGGATTATAGACCCAAGGATCGACTGCTAATGTGGGTTCATGTTTTTTGATTCACATACCATTGAATATTCATATTTATGTATATATTTATAGGTATGGGACTATACATATATATATATATATAGATATGGACATCCATGGCAAAACTTTCCCATTTGATAGGGATTACAGACCCTAGATCGACAGTGGGATCAAGTATGGTTTTACTACCCTTTTTTGTTGTGTTTCAACTAGGTTGAGCACATTGATTTTGCATACACTTTCAACAGTATAGTTATAGGTTTCTTGTCTGGGTGACCTAATGAGATTCTTTCTCACCACTAAATGTGCACCTCCATGTATGTGTAGATCTTATGTCTACTTTTCAGGTTGGGCATGAGTTGCATGGAGTATAGGGATGAGGCCCAGTGTTGCTTGTTCGAGCGGAGCTGCTAGTGTGGTTCTACTGATCGGGCTTGTGTAGTTCAACAGTGTTTGGAGACTGGGTATGTGGTCTCACTATGAGTGAGTAGTAGATCCCTATACTTTTACTTTTAGTTTCTTTTGTACTCCTGTATCTGTATGGTCGGCCCAATGGGTGACTAGTGTTGTATTGTGTTGCATAGTTGTTCGGGCTTTTACAACATTTTACTATTATAGCTTATTCTATTTTAGTTTTTTACTGCTTTATCACTCTATTTACTTTCCGATGTGTATGATACTTAGATATTTCCACTGTTTTCTTACTCTGATGAGGGCATAGTCTCCCCACCATCACACCCTAGGCCCTCACTGCTAGTCAGCAGCCTCTGACATACGGGGAGGCGTACTTGAGGCCTTATAACCCACCAACTCGGAGCATCAGTTTAGTGGATTCCGGGTCAGGACGTTACAAAGTGGTATCAAAGGGGTTCTTTTCCTCAACTTTACTATTTGGGATATGTTAGACAAGAGTATTAGGAATGTGTTGGAACCTGTGATGGATATCGTACTGATGTGTCAAGAACACCTATTCCAGTAAGAAGTCTTGGTTGCCAGGGGTTTGGGATTACTGTTCTGATCCATGATGTTACAATTGTATATGATTTTTACCTTGAGAGATGCACATGTTGTGTAGTTGTTATGATTTATTGTGTATCTCTTGAAGGACCCTATACCACCCTGAGGGAGGGGGGTGAATCAGGGTGTCAACTTTTTCTCCTTTTTACCATAACTTATTCCCACATTGGTAGGAACTTATTTAAACCTTTATGATGGATATGTGCAGTAATTAAAAAATTCACATGCAGAAGGAAAACACAACACTTTTACTTGGTTCACCACTAAGGGATATGCCCAAGGAGCATACGCTGATAGGTTTCCAGTTGTACCTAATTCCACTAAACTTCACTAGCTATAGATTACAAAGGTTCAGGAATAGTCACTCTATCCCAAAAACACTTCCCTTACAAAGGCTCAGTGATATATCACTACTTCCCTCAGACCACTTCCATTGACTCCCATATCCCATTTCTTTCGTAGAAGTCTCACTCAGTTTATCAACTTGAAGGCCTCTTCAACAGATTGGCATGAAAATCTTTGTCTCTATTCAGCATGAGACACTGCTTTCATCGAAGTCCCAAATTGATTCTATTTTAAAGTTATTTTTATCCTTTAGTGAAATTACATAATGTACTAAAACTTCTTCTTATTCTCTCTAGAATCACAAACTCCCTTTATGATGTTTTATCTTATGCAAACTGTCCCTAATTCTGCAGACTATCTCTGATCTGTGTACTGTGCCTACTCCGTGTACTGTACCTGCTCCGCATACCATGCCTGCTCTGCATACCAAGCCTGATCCACGTACCTTGCTTGCTCTGCGTACCGCTACTACTCCACGTACCACACCTACTCCGTATATCACCTCTGCCTATTGCCTCCACATACTGTTTATGTTTACAACTTCTACTTTTGTAGAAATCCTCATTCTATGGATTGTTCCTTCCTATTTTGAAAACTGTTTCTTATTTCTGTAGACTTCTTCTTCAAATTCTGTGAATTATTTCATCTCTCATGTATCACTTTTTCATACGCAGAATCTCTTTCTCAATCCGCTCTTTCCAATTTCATGAACCTTTTCATCTTTTGTGTACTGCTTCGTCCTATACAGAATCTCCCCCGCGTACCACTTTCAGACCTAGCTGAGTTCTTCTAAAATGATGATATTTTCTTATCGAATTATCTATCTCTTAATGATGGGATTATCACTACTTATATAGGCAAATAAATCCACAAATTTCTCCAATCCATTTTACCCAAATTTTCAACGTGGGTCAATCTTCACTGCATACTGAAATCCATCAGTGTACTATAATCCTCAACCATGTATTATTAACCTTCTACATATCGTAAGTCTTCCAGTCCACGTACTGCATCACTTCCACCAATGACGATCCATCTAACGTACCGCAACTCACTCTGCTGTGAACCATTTTCGGTATTGCGACCCATTCAGCGAACTGTCCCATGTACCTTTCCTGTTACATGGTACGTGACCGAAAACCGTTCCTAAACATGGTATGCAGTCCATGTTTTGAGGTACATGGTTTGCTTCTTTTTCTTATTTTCTTCACCATTCCACATCTCGTTCACTCATATGTAGAAATCCTTCCATTTCCAAAAACAAAATCTAAATTTGGAGGTCCATTTTTTTTGAAAATGTTTGGAAAGGACACCACCATAAATATCAGCTTTGTAAAGAACACCCATGCTTCTTCACTGCCACCGACTTTCATCACGAAATCCTTCCACTATGATATATACTCTTTGAACAATCAGTTTTAGCATCGTCAGATTCTCCAGGTAAAGTACTATAACTTCCCAACTTCCATGTCTTTCAGCAACAATAAGTATTTCCAGTCAACACTAAATATGACTTCCATCATATTCTTAGATTTGTATGATCATTCTTAAATCTTTAAATCTCATCATGATCCCTCATGAAATAATTCACTTATATTCAGGTAGGCTCTTGCATGGTCTCTTTTAACAGTGAGATGTTTCATGATCACTTTATAATTTCAATCCCTTCAACACTCTCTAAGATGGTTTAATTTTTGTAGACAATGTATCACCTTTGATACATGTACTTTGAACTTAATATTAGTTAAATAATCATCTAAATTACAACTCTAAAAAACTTTGGAGTTCTTATTCATCTCCTTATTCATTTTGATCTTCATTGACAACTGTTGACAAAAAATACAACCTCATACACAAAGTAGTCCCAACAATCTCCCCTTTGTATTTTGTTATCAATACCTTAAAGTTATCCTCAAATGAATGTGTCAATATCAAAATGATAATCTTCTCTCTCCCCTTACTTACATTTCACTTCTCTCCCCCTTATTGATAAGAAATACAAAGTTAATGGGAAAAGGGTATCAATCCATACTTAAGCATTGTTCCATCAATAATTTCACTCTAAGTATACTTGAGAAATGACGAGTTTAGAAAACAAGAGGATTTTATTTAGACAACAAGGATATCCATTATTCACTTATCATGGTACCAAATGAGACAAGAACTCATGTACTTTGTCTTCAAGTGTTTTCCACTTCCATTCCAAGAAGAAAAAATTGAATATGATAGGAAATAATCAACCTAAAACTCCTGCACTCACTTAAATAAATAGATCAAAAATATTCAAGTTAAATTGGAATGATAAGTGGCCTTGGGGCACTTCCATTATTCGTATGTCATTGATTAATTCAGTTACCCCCACTTTGTAAAATGATCTTCATTCTGAGCAACCAAGTATGAGAGGTTGAAAAATGACATACCTTTTCCAATGACATGTTCTTCCAACAATTTCCAGAGTAATTGAATTTAATACCAACTGAAGTTGATACTGATTGAAATAATAATTTTGGAAGCTTCTTCATTTGTCTCCCCATCAAGGGAAACACTCCTCATCATCTTCATCAATGGAGATCCTTCATCATTTTAATCTTTGAATATCAACTGAATAATCTTCCAAGGATATAAACTTCTTCATCTTAGCTATCAAGAGTTAACAACATTCACTACTTCTCAAATTATCCCCTTGAGAGCATGCTTCACCTTTATTTCCCTGTATTATCAGCACAAATACAATACACAAATTATTAAGGGAATAATTCGGTTCCTCCTTTCTTCTTCAATGTGAGAAGTAAGGCTGAGGTGGTTTTCTCAACCAAGATGCTCCATTTGATCTATTCTTCATGCTCACATATCTGAACATCCTTTCTGATCTATGCTAATGTGACATGGATATCTTCACATTCTCTTCTACATTGAAAGGAGAGTTGTTCTTATTAACAACCATCATTAATGATACATTATAACTCCTTTTAAGGACTTCTTATTTCTATGGTATTGTGGTTAGACAACCTTTTGCAATGTGACCAGATTTCATACCTCTCTCGCATGAAACTTCTTTAACACATGTGTTTCCTTTGGGTTTCACTCTCTCATTCACTTTATCTTCATCACGTGAAAGTTTTACTTTTCCTTTAGCACCATTCTTGGCCTTTTTATCTTCAAGTTTCCTCATTCTTTCCAAATCTTATGGCCAGATGACCAACATGTCATTTGGAACTATTGCAGCAGGTTTGGATCTTCAACACAAGTACATCTGAGTGTCATTCCTTTTTAGTTTCTCTTTTGGATGAATTTCCATTCAATTTCATGGATAAAAAATCAAGGGTCTTCTCAGCTTCCCTACTTGAGATCTTCTTGGTGAAATTTATATTCACAATATTCTTCTGTCTTCTTCCCAAGGAAGGTTCTTTAGACTTAGTCGACGTTGGAGGTCTTCTTTTCTTATCAACAATGAATGAATTTTGATATGGGCATGCACCTACCTTATGACCACTTCCATTCCATACATCACATATTTTATCAAGCATTCCAAATCTATTTGCAGTAAACAGATGCTTCTAGACCTACAGATATTGCTTCTTCTTCTCTGGATTTCTTCCCCATGAGGTAGGATTCCTTTGTGCTTTTACATTATTAGGATTGTACCATCAGTTTATTGCACAGATCCCAAATCTATTTCAACACCAACATTGACCCATAAATCTTTATTTCTTTGTATTATGTTGTTAGGACATTTTCTTGACTTGTTGTGCTCTTTTTGGAGAACCAACTTCCATACTCTTCTTCTTATTCACCCAGGCATGGTGATAGGTAACTCCTCACCTTTACTCATCCATACTTGATTTGAATTTATCTTCAATCTTGCACTCCTTGTGGAAACATATTTAGAAACATGAGTAAAATATGGTTTGTATGGTACTTTATTCTTCTCATCTACTTGTGATAGATCAATGAGTGAATCCATGATCTTTTTATCACATGTTGGAGGTATTTTGACAGTAGAATCTTCCAGTGAGCATTGAGTAGCAACATACACTGTTTCTTGAGATGGATAATCAAGAGTTGTCATAATCTTCTTGTCACATGTTGGAAGTATTTTATCTTTATAATCCTTCAATGAGAATGAAGTACTTGAAACAACTATTTCATTCTTTTGTGAAATCTTAATATGTGTCTTCTCAAGATTGGTCAACTGAGCATCCAATTCTAGACATTTTCTATTGAGAATGACCTTCTGATCTTCAATTATAGTCATCTTATCTTCACAAGCCTTCTTCATTCTAAAAAATTATTCCTTATGCAACATAATTTTATTCTAAATCAAAGATTCACATTCCTTTATCTTCTTGGATATCCCTTCTAATTATAGACCCTTGATATCAGTGCAATTTTTTCAGTTTCCCTTCAAGCACATGGATCTTCTCTTCAAGATCCTTTATGAATCTCTCTTCCTCTTTAAATTCTTTGAGTCATTTTGATGTATTTATTTCATGTTTACTCCTTGTTTATTCAAATGATTCAATCTATCTAGAAATCTTATAGTATTATGATATTTTCTTTACCAAGCCTTCCTCCATAGAATCTGCTTCTTTTCTTAGTTGGGTTATTTCCTCCTGAATACTTTGAAATATTTTATAAATAGAAATTACTCTATATTCAGAGATATAATAAAGATATTTTTGTAGTCTATCAATTTCATCTGAGGCTAAAGATTTATCAAGGGTGAAAACACATACCTCCTGGTCTCTTTGCTCTTTTATTTCTAGGCCCAAAGCATCATCATTTTTTGAATGGCATATAGAACCAGATACTAACTCTTCTTTATATAATATGGACATATTCAACTGTCTCTTATCTTTATTTTTCCTATTTGTCATGGTATTTCTGGGTATAGACTTCTACTCAGAGATAACTGAACTTTAATCAAGACTGCTCTTCATTGTTGACTTAGGAAGGAAAAATCAAATCCTCTTCTGAATATAATTACTAAAGAGTATCCAACATACGTAAAACTTTTCCCTATGATACCAATTGAAGGACCCTATACCACCCTGAGAGGGGGGGGGAGAATCAGGGTGTCAACTTTTTCTCTTATTTATTGGATCATATTCCCACATTGGTAGGAACTTGTATAAACCCGTATGATGGATATGTGTAGTAATTAAAACATTCATATGCAAAAGGAAAACACAACACTTTTACTTGGTTCACCACTAAGGGCTACGTCCAAAGATCATACACTAATAGGTTTCCAGTCATACCTAATTCTACTAATCTTTACTAGTTGTGGATTATAAAGGTTTGAGCACAGTCACTCTATCCCAGGCACACTTCCCTTACAAAGGTTCAAGTATAACTCATTGCTTCCCTCAAAACACTTCTGTTGATTCCCCTAGCTTACTACCTTTGGAGAAGTCTCACTCAGTTTATCAACTTGAAGGTCTCTTCAATATATTGGCATGAAAGTTTTTGTCTCTGTTCAATACGAGACACTACTTGCATCAAAGTCATGAATTGATGATCTTTTATATTCAGTTTTCTCCTTTAGTGAAATTACATAATACACTAAAACTTCTTCTTATTTTCTCTAGAATCACAAAATCCATTTATGATGTTTCATCTTCTATGAACTATCCCTGATTCTGCAGACTATCTTTGATCTATGTACTATAACTGCTCTGTATAATGCACCTGCTCCCCCTACCGTTCCTGCTCTGCGTACCGCGCCTGCTCTGCGTATTGCACCTGCTCCACATACCGCTTCTGCTCTGCATACCATGCCTGCTCCGCGTACCACGCCTTCTCCATGTATCACCTCTGCGTACCACCTCCACGTACCATTTATGATTACAAATTCTACTTCTGTAGAAATCCTTATTTTGTGGACTGTTCTATGACAACCCTACTTTTATTACAAACTTAAACATGATTTATTATATAAACCATTCACTTGATACAACATGGATGATCGAGAGGTCTAGTGTATTTGGGGCTTAGTATCATTACATAACAACTTAAAACATGAAGTAAAACATCTTTATTGAAAACTTCCTTTACATGACCTCTACATTCCCTCGTACTTAGCATTGCATGAGATAACTTAAGGACATGCATAAGAAAAGGGGTGAGCTATAAAGCCCAGTAAGGGAATAAACATGGAATACATGAGGAGTAAAATACATGTTAGAAAATAGTCATATCAATAGAGCACAAGAAAAACATGAACATAAAGGCACGATAAAGCATGATAATCATAACATGGAAATGTGGCAACAACACTTAACATGGAATTAGCATGAGGCAAGACTCATTGCACATAGAGCATGAGTAAATCCTCATTGCACATGAAGCATGAGTAAACCATCATTTCACTTGAATTATCATGATTCAACACTCATTTCACATGACATATCATGATACTATACTTTACCCAATGCATTGGAGTGCTATAAGGGCGCACCCTTCTTAAACATTTCATTTCATGCATAAGTGTGCCACATGGATCATAAAACATGGATTCATAAAACATAATAATTTATTCCACGATAAAGGAATGTGGAATTCATACATGAAAATTTATAATCAATAAGTAAATGTTCATAAAGGTGAATACCCTTGATGGAGAAATGGGCATGGTATTCACTACACAATGGCATTGGCTTAGAAAATCAGTGTGATTTCGGCAGCGTAACGACGTGACATAAGATTTCATAAAAATGGTTGATGAGAGATAAAGGGGTTCCTCATCATATTTACATGTAATGGACAGTAAGGAGGTCATATAGATACATGTAACAACAATTGTAATGGAATTTAGATTCATGGTACAAAAGTATTGCTTGAATGTAAAAGAGGAGAGAGAAGTTCCTTTCGGAATTTCGGCATAGTAACGGGTGTACATGGGAGGAATTTAATGAGAGAGAAAGGGGTATCCCATAATTAAAACATAAAGAGAGAAGTATTAGGGAGGTTATAAACCATACCCCAACATTCATAATTTAAATTAAAGGGGAAAAACAACTTAAAGAAAATTGGACAAAAATGAGAAGGGAAGAAAAAACCCTTACTTGGAAGTGTGCTTTCAAAGGCTTGACAGAGGCTTGAGAGAGGCTTTTTGGGAGATTGGGGCACCTTGAGAGGATTATAGAGATATTAGGGTAGAGTTTGGACGAACTCCAAAGTCTTTGAGTGAGGAGGAAGTGGGATCTTGGGTGAGTTTATATAGGAAAGGTGAGGGAATTCTTTATTCTTTAGGTTTGGGACCCCTTATATTAAATTAGTCCAAACCAAAAACCATCCCATGATTTTTGCCCATGGTTTTTGGAAAAGGGAATAGGAAAAAAATATTTTATAAGACCAAAGTCCTGAATTATTAAAATAATAGGGTTGATTATGTGGAGGTGAGTCACAGTCCCATGGAAAACAATTTAAAAAGACAAGGTGTTTAATAAGTCTTGAAGGGTCCATTAATGCTTTCAAAATTAAGTCAAAAAAACTAAAAATTACATTATTTTAATGTTAAAACATATATTGGCAGAACTTAAAGCTTATAGTATTTTATTACATCACTATTGGGTCATTATGATGTCATAAAACACATTATATATTTAAACAGTATTTAATTTTTACCCAAAAAATTCACTATCTCAGAAAATTATGAAAAATTCACCATTGGATAATTTCGATGTCCTGATTCCAGAAATAACATTTATTTTACCTAAATAATTTTCTAAATATGTTAATTTTCACTTTTAAAACAAAAACCGGCATTTATCGAAAATTCACGGGTTTTGACAAAAATGGCTTTCAAACCTTAATAAAAATTACAATTGCATTCATAAAATTATATGATCATTTATATATAATAAAATTAATTTAATAATAATAATAATAATATTTTATTAAAATATTATTTAATTCAAAAATCCCTTAATTTAATAAAATATAATTCTTAATTAAATAATAACTAAAAAACACTATTTGCACTTTAAAAACTATTTACAATATATCAAAAATGACAAGAAAGTATATTCATTATTATATAAAAAAAATAATGTACATGAACATAGTACTAGCAATTTGTTACATAACCCCTTAAAACAGCCGCATAAGACCTAAGGGTAAGGTGTGTGATGGTGACAGACTCTTGGGGTGGCTCGGATAACATCGCTCGAGTGGTAATTTCTATCAACTTCCACTTTTCCCGTATACGGTCACGTTCGAGCTTGACATGATGAATCTCAACTTTGGCTTGGTCAAGAGCGAAGCCCAAAAATTCCACCTCTTTTCTGAGCTCCGACAAATGGGCTTCGTATGGAGCAATTCTACTGGATGAGGCCATCGCTTCCTTTGTCTGAGTAAATTGGGTTTGTTAAAGCCCTATATTTATACTAATCATGTGATCACTATTCAACGACTATAAAATCAACGGTCACAATTCTTAACATAAAACCAAATAATTTGACATTTTATATAAACATTTTACATAAAGAGACATTTAATTAGATCAAGAGGGATTTCTATTAATGAAACTTTGGGTCGTTACAATATTCCCACTTAAGAAATTTCGCCCTCGAAATTTCCTTTTTCCACACTAAAATAGATGTCGGTAACTCAGCTTCATCATTTCCTCCAGTTCCCAAGTCACTTCTTCAAACTTTTGGTTTCTCCAAAACACCTTGATGAGGGGCATTGTCTTATTTCGTAGAACTTTTTCTCTATGATCTAAGATCTTCACTAGTTGCTCCTCATAAGAAAGATCATCCTCCAACTGTACCACATCAGAAAAGAGTACATGTAAAGGGTCTGGTATGTACTTCCTTAAGAGGGATACATGAAAGACATCATGTACTTTGGCCATGGTAGGTGGAAGTGCTAGTCGATAGGCCAAAGCCCCGACACGATTAAGAATCTCGAAGGGGCCGATGTACCTTGGACTTAACTTCCCTTTCTTTCCAAACCTCATGACCATATTCCACAGAGATATGCGTAGAAAAACTATGTCTCCAACTTTAAACTCAAGGTCTCGTCAAAGATTATCTGCATAACTCTTCTGTCGACTCTAGGATGCCTTGATATGCTGCTGAATGGTTTTCACCTTCTCCACCATTTCCTCGACCATTTCTGGTCCAAGCAGCTTCCATTCACCGACCTCATTCCAACATGCCAGTGTTATACACCTTTTCCCATATAGGGCTTCATATGGTGCCATTTGGATGCTCGAGTGGAAACTGTTATTATAAGAGAACTCAACCAGAGGAAGATGTTGATCCCACCCTCCTTTAAAGTCCATTGAGAACGCTCTTAATATATCCTCACATGTTTGGATAGTCCGCTCATATTGGACATCAGTTTGAGGATGATAGGCCGTATTGAAGTTCAGTTCAGTATTCAGAGATTTTTGAAGACTCTTCCAAAACTTAGAGGCAAATCTTGGATCTCGGTCAGACACAATAGATAGTGGCACTCCATGCAGCCTTACCACTTTCCTGATATATATCTGTTCCAGTTGATTCAATGAGAAATCCTCTTAAATAGCAAATAAGTGTGCAGTCTTTGTAAGACGATCCACAACAACCCATATTGCATTGTTGCCTTTGGATGTCCTCAGAAGTCCAGTGACAAAGTCCATGGTGATTTTCTCCCATTTCCATTCTGGTATGGGAAATGGTTTCATCATCCCCTTAGACTTATGCCTCTCTAACTTCACTTTATATCACACCAGACACTTTGATGTATATTCAACGATCTCCTTTTTCATATTATCCCACCAAAAGTTTTCTCGGAGATCTTGATACATCTTTGTGCTCCCTGGGTGAATAGAGAAATTTGAACTATGTGCATCATCCAAAATTTCCTTCTTAAGCTCTGGACTTGATGGAACACATAGTCTTTTCCCAAACAACACAATTTCTTCTTCATTAACATTAAACTCCGAGGATTTCCCTTTTTCGATAGCTTCCACTTTTTCTTGAATTCTCACATCATCCTTTTGACCATCCTTTAACCTTTCCAAAAGAGACGGTTGAGCAATCATTTGTGAAAGGATTGATGATTTTCCCTTATCTATGATTCCCATGTCCATCTTCATCAAGTCTAAGAAGATTGGATCCTTCTCAATTCTCATCATTGATAAATCGCTGGATCCTTTCTACTTAGGGCATCTTCCACCTTGTTCGCTTTCCCAGGGTGGTAATGTATTGAACAATCATAATCCTTGATGAGCTCTATCCATATTATCTAGCACATATTAAGCTCTTTATGGGTAAATATATATTTAAGACTCTTGTGGTCAGTATATATCTCACATTTCTCCCCATAGAGATAATGCCACCAGATTTTCAAGGCAAAGATCACCACCGCCAACTCCAAATCATGCGTTGGATAGTTTCACTCATGGATTTTCAACTGCCTTGAGGCATAGGATATCAATTTATCATTCTGCATCAGCACACAGCCTAAGACCTTCTTCAAAGCATCACTGAATACCACAAAAATTTCCACACTTGTGGGTAAAGTGAGCACGGGCGCAGTGATAAGCCTCCTTTTCAACTCCTTGAAGCTTTATTCGCATTCATCACTCCAATAAAACTTTACTCCCTCTCGAGTTATCTTTGTAAGAGGGTTGGACAATCGTGAGAAATTTCTCACAAATCGTCGATAATATGCAGCTAACCCCAAGAAGCTATGGATATCCGTTACTGATGTTGGCCTCGACCATCCCTCAATTGCATCTGTTTTGGAGGGATCCATAGATATCCCATTACTTGTGATGATAATTCCCAAGAATGAGACTTCCTTCAACCAGAACTCACACTTTCTGTACTTTGCATAGAGCTTCTCTTTGCGCAAAGTCTCCAGTACAGTTCTTAAATGCTCCTCATGATCCTCCTTGGTTTTTGAGTATATTAGAATATCATCTATAAATAATACCACAATTTTTTCTAGGTAATCTCTAAATGTAACACCCCAAGCTTCTACGGTACGCTTCTCTTTGAATAATGTGATAGCGTGTGTTGTACGCAACACCGAGTTCTAACACACCATAACTAATCAAACTAGCCGTTATGAATAGTAACACCTACTTTTTGAAATTATATATATTTTATATTTGAAAATGGACTTCATTTTTGGATTCGGAATATCGAATTTAGCCTAAGGTGAAATTTTGGTACATTTCGGATAACTTTCATATTTTGATGAATAGTGAAAATTACTAAGTTTTAATAAAAAACAACTTTTTTAATCAAAATAATTAATAGTGATAAATTATGAATTTGAGTGGTTTTAAAGTATATTTAGAATATATTTTTACCATTTAATATAATTTTGGTCATTGGACATAATTTTACAATTAAACCGAACATAAACGAGTGTCAATCTTTTGATAGTTATTATCTCTTAAAAACACGCTTTTTGTTTTGACAGCGGGAATTAATTTTAAATTAATTTCTGCCACTTCTATGTTTTGAATTTAGGAAAATGGATTCCATATTTGGAATCAGGATGTTCAAATTGTGTAAATAGGTAACTTTTATTTTTAGACATTTTGAATAATTACTGCGGTAAATATTTTATTTACCATGGTTAAGGGTAAATCCGGTAAATAAGGGTTAAAAAATAATATCATAATAATACTAAATTACCCTAAAACGTGTCTTAACCCTATTGGTTGATACATGGTCGACCATGGGAATCTTTGGGTCTATTTTGGGACCCCATGGATCCACTTGTAAGTGATAATGACACTTTATTTTAATTTAGTTAAAATAAATACAAAAATGACACAAGCATATATCTTTTAGAACAACAATTGTTACATAGTGTTATATATGTTGGATTTTAGATTATAAATATTCATTAGAAAGCTAAAAAGATTTAATAAATAATGATATTTTATTTATAATTTTTAGACATTAAATAATTTATTTTATATATGACACAATGATGATGCAGTAATTACTATAATAGTGAAAAATTAAAATAATTGATATTATAAATACCCAAATAAATATAATATGAAACTTTTAATGAATTAAACTAATTTTCTAGGATAATATGATATATTAGGATTGATTTAATTGACTTTTTTCGAAGTAATCAATCTTTTATGAGTTTCACAAAAATCAACTATTGAATAGTGTCAAAATTGACATAAAAGAGTTCTTAAACAAATATTATATTATTAATTGATATTAAATTCCTAAAAATCTAAGGTTCGGCCAAGAGACTTATATCATGATAGGTTCATCATTAATGTACCACTTGGGGGTCTCTTGGATGTATATAGTAAGTTTATTAACCATATTATATAAAAATACAAAGAGACATTGTAAAAGTGAAACTAATTAACTTAGAGTTAATACTTAAAGATAAGGTTAATATAAGTACCCAAACCTGTCTAAATTCTATTGGTTGAGTGGTTTTCGACCTATCCCCACCTTAACCATTGAATAATCAACTTTTGAGCCTTTAGAAACCTAATATGAATTTATTATAAATTAATATTTCTAACTTTTCCAAAGGTGCCCCTCACCCCTCTTATAAAAGGGCACTCCTCCTTCTCATTTCTTCACACCTTCAAAGCCTTTTGGTTCGGCCAAAATCTGCCCAAATACTCTCCCAACATCCCTCACTACAACCTAGAGGCCTTAGTTTGATCAGAAAGCCAACCTAAGGAGCCCTTTTGATCAAATCAAAAGGAAGAACCCGAAGAAGAGGTAATGATTTCACCACCCTTCTCCAAGTTCATTTCTTCTTCCACTTATTCTTCCTTTGTTCTTACCATTATAAAATAATAACTCCAGTATCTCACATATACTGTGATGTTATTATAAATATGGTACAATCATATTCAGTATTCTATCCACCCTTTGAATAACATGTCACCATACGTGCGTACGTACGGCTTACCGTCTCCACGTCGTGGTGTAATTGTTATTCAATATAATATTATTTGGATGGGTATAATAATGATGTGTAACTCATGTAAATAATAAATATAACATCTTAATGATTCTGTATATATTATATACCATCCATTTATATATTATTTTAATATCAAAAGAATGATATTGTCGCTCGTGCGTACGTACGGACTACCGTCTCCACGAACGCGATGAGATTCATTCTCCATCGTATCCATTCAAGTATAATTATCATTTGATGATTTAAAAATGATGTTTAAGGACTGGATATCATTCTGGATATGAATAATATACAACAACCATGGCTTATGTAACAAAACATATAAAAGAAAATGAGTAAGTTAACTCCCGAAACGACGATAATTCTAAGATATTATTAACAAATCAATGTTAAAAGATCATATATGATATCATATTATTATATATGATTCTTGTATAATTTAATAAAAACTATTTCACCATTATACAGGAGGTTAACCTACCCCAACCAAGGAAAAGTACAAGGTAAGGGTTTACTTTACAACCTCTTCATTATCCAAGGTTGTTTATACGTAATAATCTACTGGGATCTCTTTATCATCCACATCCATGTTTCTTAAAAATGCATTTAAAAACATTTTTACTATTTACTAGAATATGAGTTAAAGTCATTTATACCCTTTTTGACTTTTATAAGTGGTTTATAAAGGAATCTTTCGGTCGTTTTCAAAACAAGGTCCTTTTTAACCTTTTCGACAGAATTAAGGTAAGAATGTTTTTTTAACTTATACGGCGGGTGCGGCTATTTTCTGCCGTTATAAAATCTTCAAAGCTTCCCTTACAAGCTTATAAGAATATTTTCAAAGAAAATGTTTTATTTTATATGGATCTTAAATTATTTCTTTAAAAAGAATTTTGATTTCATCTATGTCAACATCCTTTGATGGATTTTAAGATTATTTGAAGTTGATTTATTATGATACAAAACTTCTATATTGTATTGAAGGTTTTGTGATATGTTTGACTGTGGATGTGCTATTTTTATACCATTCATAGTTTATGGTGAAAGTATTGACATTTCGTATGCTAGTTTTAATACGAATGTTTATGTTATGTTTAAACCTTTTCATATGGGAATGCATTGGACTTAATATGTGACGGGTGGAGCCCGCTATAGCTCCTCGATGCATCGGTAGGTCTCATGAGACAAACTAGTGTCTTGGCACAAGGCCTTGACAAAATCTTATTTGTAGTCTTGGCACGAGGCCTTGGCTATGTGGTTATGATAGTCTGGCATTATGCATTCCAACATTATGAAAGTGGTTATTGATTTTTTCATGTGATTATTCGATTAGTAGAATATCCATGTGAATAATTAAATGGAATTATTTAATTTTATTTATTCCATACCATGTTGAAAGTTCATGTTTAAAAGGCTTTTGTTTTAGTTATACATTGCCTTAAATGTTTATTCTTATTGATGAAAGTTTCCACTATATTGTTATCCTTACTGGGCATTTGAGCTCACCCCTTTTCTATGTTTTATTTTTCCCAGGATGTGAAGAAGTAAGTTATGAATGACCTGCAGGGATTTTATGAGGGGTTAATAGTGTGGATTGTGGAAACATTATGTTGTTGTAGTAGTTTTTCATTTTATGATGTAATGTAAAACTTATGAATATATCTAGTGTTTCCAAGGCTACTAAACCAATCGGTCTTTCGAGATTTGATCTTTCTTGTGATCATGCCAATGTTATGTAATAATGCACCGACTCTGGGTAGCTGGGGTCGGAGCGTTACAGTTGGTATCAGAGGAAGTTTAGTACAAACCTTGGAAGCTAGATTTAGATAAACTCTGATTAGAGCACGTAGACCTAAGATGAACTTTGAGGATTAGTATAGAAGAACTTCCTAGAATTTTGGTATTGTAGAGATTTTGTGAGTTTTCCGAGCAATACATCCCTGTCTGGATACGAGCAGGTAGAGGCGGCTCTGGCACAGATGTACCTAGGGGTAAAACCCGAAAACACCGCTTTTTGAGCTAGACTCGAACGGGAACTGGTGCACGACAACGGGCCTTGCTGCACTCTTGGTTACGACACTCCCGGGGGATATGCTTAGGATAACTCTCATTTTCTTTACAAATCATTTTGAAGGGATTATGAGTATATACATCCTCAAAGAAAAAATTCTTATGATTATGGATTATATCCATAAATAGTTCAATTTATGTTAAGTGTTTTATAAGTATGGGATTATGTATTTTGATTCATAAACTGATCTAGTTTATGCCATTGTTTAGAAATGGCGCCTAGTGGAAGAAATGGAAACCGTATCAATGCACGCACTCCATGTAGGGATTGCCCTCCTGCTCAAGATAATTATAGTGGGGCTGGTGATGCAACTGGTGCTGATCAGCTAATCACCATACTGGGACAACTTACTCTGGTTATGAATAATAACCTTACCCGTATGGAGCACCCTGATCCGCAGCGTGGAGGATCAATGTTAGATCGATTCATGAGGCAACAACCACCAACGTTCAATGGGAATACAAATCCCTTAGTAGCTGAGCAATGGATATTTTCCCTAGAGAAAATATTTCAGGCTTTGGGGAGCAGTGAAAGGGAAAAAGTTATCATGGCAGTTTACCGCCTCACTGGAGATGCTGATCAATGGTGGTCATTGATTCAGAACATGAAGGAAGATGATGAAGTATCAAATATGGAATGGAGGGAGTTCAAAGATCTTTTTTTAGAAAAATACTTTCCTCGCGACCATCGAGCAGATATGGAAAGACAATTTCTGAGTCTGAGACAAAAGGAGGATGAGAATGTCACAAAGTATGAGGCTAACTTTACAAGGTTAGCGAGGTATGCTGGAGATTATATTCGCAACCCAAGAAGTAATATTGATCGTTTCTTTGATGGGTTAAAACCATTTCTCCATCGAGCATTAGTCTCACAATCCTTTTCACCGTACAAAGACATTGTCTCATGTGCTATCAAGACCGAAAAGGAATTCTCTAAGTCTTATGACTTTAAAGCAAAGCAAGAGAAGAAGAGACCTGCTGATCAATCTGGGAATGAAAATAAGGGGAATAAGGGAAAGGTTGAATATCCATCTTGTGGTAAATGCGGGAAGAAACATCCTGGTACTTGCTTGAAGGGAATGAGAGTCTGTTACAAGTGTGGTGAAAAAGGCCACCAAGCTCATGATTGCAAGGGGAAGAAGGAAGCTACCAACGTTCAGTGCTATAATTGCAGGGAGATGGGGCATTATGCAAATTCATGTCCTAAGCGTCAGGAGAAATTACCTCAGAAAAGGCCAAGGGATCAAGGCCAGGCTTATGCTATCACTACTGCTGAGGTAGAAGCTCCGAAAGACGTGGTGGCAGGTAATTTAATGGTTTCCTCAAGTTTAGCAAATGCATTATTTGATTCTGGATCATCGCATTGTTTCATATCTTCCCAGTTTTCTAAGAAAATTAGATATTTCCAATTTGATTTAATAAGGGAGTTGTCAGTTAAAACTCCTAAGGGAAGTATCGTTGCAACAAAGTTTTGTGAATCAGTCCCCATTAGAGCACATAAATTTTCTTTATCTGCTGATCTCATCGTCATACCTATGATTGAGTTTGATATAATCCTCGGTATGGACTGGCTTTCGGACTATGATGTGAAGATTTATTGTAAGAAGAAAGAGGTTACGATTCTTGATGATAATGATAAGGAACACCTTATTTTTAGAGCAGAATCGTCACTACCTAATTCTTATTTAGATCCACCCTCAATAGCTCAACTAAATTCAATTATTGGGGAGGAAGAGAATGAAATAACTGTGGGTGAGGAAAGGAATGTTCAAATAGAGGATGTACCTGTTGTGAAAGAATTTGTAGATGTATTTCCAGAAGATTTACCTGGACATCCTCCAGAACGAGAAGTTGAGTTTTCCATTGATTTGATTCCTGGATCAAGGCCTATATCAAAGACCCCTTATAGAATGGCCACTGTAGAGTTATTCGAACTAAAGAAAAAACTAGAGGAATTGAGTAATAAGGGATTTATTCGCCCTAGTGTTTCTCCATGGGGAGCCCCTGTTCTTTTTGTTAAAAAGAAAGATGGATCTATGAGGTTATGTATCGACTACAGGGAGATCAATGCTATAACGATAAAGAACAAGTATCCCCTACCTCGTATTGATGATTTATTTGACCAACTGCATGGAGCTCAATACTTTTCAAAGATTGACCTTCGATCTGGATACCATCAGTTGTGTGTGAAGAAGGAAGACATTCCAAAGACAGCATTTCGAACCAGGTACGGGCATTACGAGTTTACTGTAATGCCGTTTGGATTGACTAATGCACCCTCTGTATTCATGGATCTGATGAATAGAGTTTTCAAGGAGTATCTCGATGAATTTGTGGTGGTATTTATTGATAATATCTTGGTATACTCCAAAACCTACGAAGATAATGAAAATCACTTGCGCATTATCTTGAAGACTCTGAGGAGGCATGAATTATATGGGAAGTTTAGCAAGTGTGAATTCTGGCTTCAGGAGATTTCTTTTCTTGGCCATATTGTCTCTAAAGATGGAATCTCTGTTGATCCTTCTAAGACCAAGGCAATCCAAGAATGGCCAGCACCTACGAGTATAACTGAGGTACGTAGTTTTATTGGTTTGGCAGGTTATTATCGACGTTTCGTCCAGAATTTTTCCCGATTGGCTAACCCATTAACGAAGCTCACACGTAAAGGGGTTAAATTTGTTTGGACAAAAGAGTGTGAAGAATGTTTCGAATAACTGAAGAGAAAATTAGTCAATGCTCCTATATTGACTCTACCATCGGGGAATGATGGGTTCGTTATTTATAGTGATGCATCGAAGAAAGGACTTGGCTGTGTCCTTATGCAGAATGATAGAGTTATTGCCTATGCATCACGACAGTTGAAAATTCATGAACAAAACTATTCTACTCATGATCTCGAGTTAGCAGCAGTGATCTTTGCTTTGAAGATATGGAGGCACTACCTCTATGGTGAAAAATGTGAGATTTATACTGATCACAAGAGTTTGAAGTATATTTTCTCACAAAAAGAACTCAACATGAGGCAAAGGAGATGGCTTGAATTACTCAAGGATTATGATTGTACGATACACTACCACCCAGGGAAGGCAAACAAGGTGGCAGATGCTTTGAGTAGAAAAGACCATGGAGTTTTGAACAATATGAGAATTGAAAGGGATCCAATTTTTATGGATCTAGTGAAGATGGACATGGGAATAACCAGGGAAGGTGAAACATCAATGCTTTTTTAAATGGTTGCCAAACCATATTTACTAGAAAGGATTAAGAGTTCTCAGACCGATGATGAAGAATTCCAAAAGAAGATTAAAGCTGTGAATGATGGGAGATTGAGAGACTTTGTGTATGAAGATGGAATTTTGAAATTCGGGAAGAGACTTTGTGTTCCCAATATACCTGATCTAAAAAGGGAATTGCTGGATGATGCTCATAGTTCCAATTTCTCTATACACCCTGGGAGCACCAAAATGTATAGAGATTTGAAGGAACATTTTTGGTGGGACAACATGAAGAGGGAGATTGCTGATTTTGTGTCAAGATGTATGGTTTGTCAACAAGTGAAAGCTGGAAGGCAACAGCCTGGAGGAGTCATGCAACCTCTTCCCATACCGGAGTGGAAATGGGACAATGTTACGATGGACTTTGTCATGGGGCTACCAAAGACTCCTAGAAGGAATGATGCAATATGGGTTATTGTTGATCGTCTTACCAAGACAACACATTTTCTTGCTATAAGAGAAGATCTACCCCTGGAACGTCTAGCAAGACTATATATTAATGAAGTTGTGAGACTTCATGGAGTACCCCTATCGATTGTTTCTGATCGTGATCCCCGTTTTACTTCAAGATTCTGGAAAAGTCTTCAGAAATCCCTGGATACTGAACTTCATTTGAGCACTGCTTACCACCCTCAGACAGACGGACAATCAGAACGGACTATTCAGACCTTAGAAGACATGTTGAGATCTTGCTCACTTGACTTTCAGGGTATGTGGGATCAATATTTACCTCTGGTAGAATTTTCCTATAACAATAGCTTCCATTCGAGTATTCAGATGGCACCATATGAAGCGTTATACGGAAAGAGATGTCATACACCAACCTGTTGGGATGACGTTGGTGAAAGAAAACTTGTAGGCCCAGAACTGGTGGAGGAAACGGTGGAAAAGGTGAAAGTAATCCAAAATCACATCAAAGCAGCTCAAAGTAGGCAGAAGAGCTATGCCGATAATCGAAGGAAGGATTTGGAATTTCAAGTCGGTGATCATGTTTTCCTGAAGGTATCTCCGTGGAAGGGAGTCATACGTTTTGGTAAGAAAGGTAAATTGAGTCCCAGGTACATCGGACCTTTCGAAATTCTAGAACGAATTGGGGTTGTAGCTTACCGATTGGCAATGCCGCCAAGTCTCTCCAAAGTTCACGATGTGTTCCACGTATCTCTATTGAGGAAATACATGCCTGATCCGACGCATGTACTCACCTATGAGGAATTAGAACTGGAACCCGATCTGTCTTATTGCGAAGAGCCTGTCAAGATTCTTGATACGAGAGAACAAGTGCTGAGAAACCGGACGACGCGTCTGGTAAAAGTTTTGTGGAGAAACCATAAGATGGAAGAGGCAACGTGGGAACCTGAGGAACTTATGATGAAGAACCACCCGAGTCTTTTTATGCAGTAATACCCTAAAAATTGCGAGGACACAATTATTTGAAGGAGGGGAGAATGTAACACCCCAAGCTTCTACGATACGCTTCTCTTTGAATAATGTGATAGCGTGTGTTGTACGCAACACCGAGTTCTAACACACCATAACTAATCAAACTAGCCGTTATGAATAGTAACACCTACTTTTTGAAATTATATATATTTTATATTTGAAAATGGACTTCATTTTTGGATTCGGAATATCGAATTTATCCTAAGGTGAAATTTTGGTACATTTCGGATAACTTTCATATTTTGATGAATAGTGAAAATTACTAAGTTTTAATAAAAAACAACTTTTTTAATCAAAATAATTAATAGTGATAAATTATGAATTTGAGTGGTTTTAAAGTATATTTAGAATATATTTTTACCATTTAATATAATTTTGGCCATTGGACATAATTTTACAATTAAACCGAACATAAACGAGTGTCAATCTTTTGATAGTTATTATCTCTTAAAAACACGCTTTTTGTTTTGACAGCGGGAATTAATTTTAAATTAATTTCTGCCACTTCTGTGTTTTGAATTTAGGAAAATGGATTCCATATTTGGAATCAGGATGTTCAAATTGTGTAAATAGGTAACTTTTATTTTTAGACATTTTGAATAATTACTGCGGTAAATATTTTATTTACCATGGTTAAGGGTAAATCCGGTAAATAAGGGTTAAAAAATAATATTATAATAATACTAAATTACCCTAAAACGTGTCTTAACCCTATTGGTTGATACATGGTCGACCATGGGAATCTTTGAGTCTATTTTGGGACCCCATGGATCCACTTGTAAGTGATAATGACACTTTATTTTAATTTAGTTAAAATAAATACAAAAATGACACAAGCATATATCTTTTAGAACAACAATTGTTACATAGTGTTATATATGTTGGATTTTAGATTATAAATATTCATTAGAAAGATAAAAAGATTTAATACATAATGATATTTTATTTATAATTTTTAGACATTAAATAATTTATTTTATATATGACACAATGATGATGCAGTAATTACTATAATAGTGAAAAATTAAAATAATTGATATTATAAATACCCAAATAAATATAATATGAAACTTTTAATGAATTAAACTAATTTTCTAGGATAATATGATATATTAGGATTGATTTAATTGACTTTGTTCTAAGTAATCAATCTGTTATGAGTTTCACAAAAATCAACTATTGAATAGTGTCAAAATTGACATAAAAGAGTTCTTAAACAAATATTATATTATTAATTGATATTAAATTCATAAAAATCTAAGGTTCGGCTAAGAGACTTATATCATGATAGGTTCATCATTAATGTACCACTTGGGGGTCGCTTGGATGTATATAGTAAGTTTATTAACCATATTATATAAAAATACAAAGAGACATTGTAAAAGTGAAACTAATTAACTTAGAGTTAATACTTAAAGATAAGGTTAATATAAGTACCCAAACCTGTCTAAATTCTATTGGTTGAGTGGTTTCCGACCTATCCCCACCTTAACCTTTGAATAATCAACTTTGGAGCCTTTAGAAACCGAATATGAATTTATTATAAATTAATATTTCTAACTTTTCCAAAGGTGCCCCTCACCCCTCTTATAAAAGGGCACTCCTACTTCTCATTTATTCACACCTTCAAAGCCTTTTGGTTCAGCCAAACTCTGCCCAAATACTCTCCCAACATCCCTCACTACAACCTAGAGGCCTTAGTTTGATCCGAAAGCCAACATAAGGAGCCCTTTTGATCAAATCAAAAGGAAGAACCCGAAGAAGAGGTAATGATTTCACCACCCTTCTCCAAGTTCATTTCTTCTTCCACTTCTTCTTCCTTTGTTCTTACCATTCTAAAATAATAACTCCAGTATCTAACATATACTGTGATGTTATTATAAATATGGTACAATCATATTCAGTATTCTATCCACCCTTTGAATAACATGTCACCATACGTGCGTACGTACGGCTTACCGTCTCCACGTCGTGGTGTAATTGTTATTCAATATAATATTATTTGGATGGGTATAATAATGATGTGTAACTCATGTAAATAATAAATATAACATGTTAATGATTCTGTATATATGATATACCATCCATTTATATATTATTTTAATATCAAAAGAATGATATTGTCGCTCGTGCGTACGTACGGACTACCGTCTCCACGAACGCGATGAGATTCATTCTCCATCGTATCCATTCAAGTATAATTATCATTTGATGATTTAAAAATGATGTTTAAGAACTGGATATCATTCTGGATATGAATAATATACAACAACCATGGCTTATGTAACAAAACATATAAAAGAAAATGAGTAAGTTAACTCCCGAAACGACGATAATTCTAAGATATTATTAACAAATCAATGTTAAAAGATCATATATGATATCATATTATTATATATGATTCTTGTATAATTTAATAACAACTATTTCACCATTATACAGGAGGTTAACCTACCCCAACCAAGGAAAAGTACAAGGTAAGGGTTTACTTTACAACCTCTTCATTATCCAAGGTTGTTTATACGTAATAATCTACTGGGATCTCTTTATCATCCACATCCATGTTTCTTAAAAATGAATTTCAAAACATTTTTACTATTTACTAGAATATGAGTTAAAGTCATTTATACCCTTTTTGACTTTTATAAGTGGTTTATAAAGGAATCTTTCGGTCGTTTTCAAAACAAGGTCCTTTTTAACCTTTTCGACAGAATTAAGGTAAGAATGTTTTTTTTAACTTATACGGCGGGTGCGGCTATTTTCCGCCGTTATAAAATCTTCAAAGCTTCCCTTACAAGATTATAAGAATATTTTCAAAGAAAATGTTTTATTTTATATGGATCTTAAATTATTTCTTTAAAAATAATTTTGATTTCATCTATGTCAACATCCTTTGATGGATTTTAAGATTATTTGAAGTTGATTTATTATGATACAAAAATTCTATATTGTATTGAAGGTTTTGTGATATGTTTGACTGTGGATGTGCTATTTTTATACCATTCATAGTTTATGGTGAAAGTATTGACATTTCGTATGCTAGTTTTAATACGAATGTTTATGTTATGTTTAAACCTTTTCATATGGGAATGCATTGGACTTAATATGTGACGGGTGGAGCCCGCTATAGCTCCTCGATGCATCTGTAGGTCTCATGAGACAAACTAGTGTCTTGGCACAAGGCCTTGACAAAATCTTATTTGTAGTCTTGGCACGAGGCCTTGGCTATGTGGTTATGATAGTCTGGCATTATGCATTCCAACATTATGAAAGTGGTTATTGATTTTTGCATGTGATTATTCGATTAGTAGAATATCCATGTGAATAATTAAATGGCATTATTTTATTTTATTTATGCCATACCATGTTGAAAGTTCATGTTTAAAAGGCTTTTGTTTTAGTTATACATTGCCTTAAATGTTTATTCTTATTGATGAAAGTTTACGCTATATCGTTATCCTTACTGGGCATTTGAGCTCACCCCTTTTCTATGTTTTATTTTTCCCAGGATGTGAAGAAGTAAGTTATGAATGACCTGCAGGGATTTTATGAGGGGTTAATAGTGTGGATTGTGGAAACATTATGTTGTTGTAGTAGTTTTTCATTTTATGATGTAATGTAAAACTTATGAATATATCTAGTGTTTCCAAGGCTACTAAACCAATCGGTCTTTCGAGATTTGATCTTTCTTGTGATCATGCCAATGTTATGTAATAATGCACCGACTCTGGGTAGCTGGGGTCGGGGCGTTACACTAAAGACTATATTCATCAAGTACATAAAGATTACTGGAGTATTGGTGAGTCCAAAAGGCATTACTATGAATTCATAGTGCCTGTATCTTGTACGAAAAGCAGTATTGGGGACATCTTCCTTTTTCACCCTTACTTGATAATATCCCGACCGTAAATCTACCTTGGAGAAGTATTGTGCTCCACGTAGCTGATCGAACAAGTCATCGATCCGTGGCAGAGGATACTTGTTCTTTATCATGATTTTGTTAAGTTCACGATAATCGATGCAAAACCGCATTGACCCATCCTTCTTGACGAAGAGGACTGGTGAACCCCATGGTGAAGCACCTGGGCGTATAAACCCTTTATCCAGATTCTCCTGTAGTTGTTTCTTCAGCTCTTCAAGTTCCACGACAGCCATTCTATATGGAGTCTTGGATATTGGTAGTTCCCCTGATATAAGTTCAATTGAGAATTAAACATATCTTCTAGGAGGAAGACCAGGCAGTTCCTTAGAAAACACTTCAGTGAATTCCCTCACAATAGGCATTTATTCAAGGATGGTTTCTTCCTTGGACTCAATCATCTGAGCTAGATACGCATGCTCATAGGGCAGTAATATCCATGCTTGAGATGATGGAGCTAAAGGAGATTCATCTTCCTCCTTACACTTGTAATGAATCGGGGGTCGATTCTCCATATGGAGTGTGATTTCCCTCTCCCGACAATTTATGTTGGCTCTATATAAGGAAAGCCAATCCATGCCAAGAATTGCATCAAATTCCACCAGAGGGAGTATGATGAGGTTTTCTGAGAAATTGAATCCACATATTATAATAGGGGAGGACTTATATTCATGGGATGAAATGATTTCCCCATTTTCTGTACTCACCAACATCTTCACTTCCATGATTTTTGGTGGTGCTGGGATTGTTCTAATAAACTTTCGAGATATAAAAGAATGTGTAGAACCTGAATCAAAAATTACATTTGCTATTCTTGAATGAATAACTAGCGTACCTGTCACCACTTCATTGTCGGGGTTCACTTTGGCAGAAGTAATGGAAAAAGCTCTTCTTTTCTACCTTGGAGGTTGTTGGTTTCCTCCGGAAACCTTTGGATTAGGGCACTGATTTGAAAGATGACCCAATTATTTTCATTTGTAGAAATGAACAATGCTTTGAGGTTTGAACGAAGCGTTCCTCTCCTCTGTCACAGCCGCGGGTCTTTCTTGCCGACAGTTAACAGCTAGGTTCCCTTCTCTTCCACACCTAAAGCATTTCCTCGTCCCCTTGAGGCAATTTCCAGGGTGCTTCTTTCTTCACTTTTGGAAAGTGGGGTGCTGGATCTTCTTAGCACCATTGTATTTATCCATCGGACCACCAGCATTGAAGTCCACCTTACGATTCTTGTCCTCATGATACCTCTGTGATTCCCCGATCTCCATTTCGACCTTGAGGGAACATCAGACAATTTCCTCATAGCTATCGAAGTCACAGATCGCTAATGCTTTCCGCAGGCTAGGCTTCAGCCCACCAAAGAAGCGGTCAACCTTGCATTTGAGGGTAACGAAAAATCCAGAAGCGTATCGTGAAAGCCTTGTGAAGTTTTCCTCATACACTCCAACAGATTATTCTTCTTTTTTATTGAGGTAAAGGAAGTCCCTTTCCATCTTAAGCCGGAGGGTGCGCGGAAAATATTTATCAAAAAACATCTTTCAGAAATCCTTCCATTCCAACGCCTAGATATCATCCTTAGGCTTTGTATTTTTTATCAATTTCCACCATTGACCATCTTCACCCTCCATACGATAAGCCGCTAGAAGAACCTTCTCTTTTTCAGAACATTGAAGGATGGAGGAGATATTTTCAATGGAGTTGATCCATTGTTCAACGGTCATGGGATCAGATGATCCACTAAAAGTGAAAGACCTTTGTCTCATGAAGCTATCGATAGTGACTTGTTCTTTCTTAGGGGGGGGGGGGGTTGAACGTTCCTCTTGACCCGTGTTTCTATTCAAATCTTGAGTTAGATGAGAGAGAAGCATGATAAAGTTCATGATTCCCGCTCCCATTGGATTGGGCATCTCATTAGTACAGTCATCACACTGATCTTCACACCGGTTATTAGCCTGAGTCCTCCTATTACTGGCCATTGGATGGAATAAAAGGAAAGTTAGGGGGTAACACATAAAGGGTAATCCAAAGACAAAATTTGACGACTTAAAAAAATAAACTTTTATTTCCTTAACTCATGAGTCTATAGGCTTCAAACCAGGCTTTTAACATATATTCTTAGGGGCATTTTTTAATTACCTTAATAAGGGTTCATACTAAGCTTGTGAATTTATCAAAACATATCCCCTGAGAGTGTCGTAACCAAGAGTGTAGCAAGGCCTGTTGTCTTCCACCAGTTCCCGTTCGAGTCTAGCTCAAAGCGGTGTTTTTGGGTTTTACCCCTAGGATACATCTGTGCCAGAGCCGCCTCTACCTGCTCGTATCCAGACATGGATGTATTTGTTTGAAAAACCACTTAATCAGTACTTACCAAAACTTAGGGATGTTTTTATTATACTTAGTCTTGTCTCTAAGGCTTTACTAGGGTTTTCTAATCCTAATCCCAAAAATAACTAAACCTATCCTCTGATACCAACTATGACAACCCTGCTTTTATTACAAACTTAAACATGATTTATTACATAAACCATTCACTTGATACAACATGGATGATCGAGAGGTCTAGTGTCTTTGGGGATTAGGATCATTACATAACAACTTAAAACATGAAGTACAACATCTTTATTGAAAACTTCCTTTACATGACCTCTACATTCCCTCGTACTTAGCATTGCATGAGATAACCTAAGGACATGCATAAGAAAAGGGGTGATCTATAAAGCCCAGTAAGGGAATAAACATGGAATAAATGAGGAGTATAATACATGTTAGAAAATAGTCATATCAATAGAGCACAAGAAAAACATGAACATAAAGGCACGATAAAGCATGATAATCATAACATGGAAATGTGGCAACAACACTTAACATAGAATTAGCATGAGCCAAGGCTCATTGCACATAGAGCATGAGTAAATCCTCATTGCACATGAAGCATGAGTAAACCCTCATTGCACTTGAATTATCATGAGTCAACACTCATTTCACATGACATATCATGATACTATACTTTACCCAATGCATTGGAGCGCTATAAGGGCGCACCCTTCTTAAACATTTCATTTCATGCATAAGTGTGCCACATGGATCATAAAACATGGATTCATAAAACATAATCATTTATTACAGGATAAAGGAATGTGGAATTCATACATTAAACTTTATAATCAATAATTAAATGTGCATAAAGTTTAATACCCTTGATGGAGAAATGGGCATGGTATTCACTACACAATGGCATTGACTTTGAAAATCGATGTGATTTCGGCAGCGTAACGGCGTAACATAAGAATTCATAAAAATGGTTGATGAGAGTGAAAGGGGTTCCTCATAATATTTACATGTAATGGACAGTAAGAATGTCATTTATATACATGTACCAACAATTTCAATGGAATTTAGATTCATGATACAAAAGTATTGCTTGAATGTAAAAGAGGAGAGAGAAGTTCCTTTCAGAATTTCGGCATAGTAACAGGTGTACATGGGAGGCATTTAATGAGAGAGAAAGGGGTCTCCCATCATTCAAACATAAATAGGTTAGTATGAGGGAGGTTCAAAACTATACCCCAACATTCATAATTGAAATTAAAGGGTCAAAAAAACTTAAAGAAAATTGGACAAAAATGAGAAGGGAAGAAAAAACCCTTACTTGGAAGTGTGCTTCCAAAGGCTTGAGAGAGGCTTGAGAGAGGATTTTTGGGAGCTTGGGGAAACTTGAGAGGATTATAGAGAGAGTAGGGCAGAGGTTGTATGAACTCCAAAGGATTTGAGTGAGGAGGAAGTGGGATCTTGAGTGGGTTTATATAGGAAAGGTGAGGGAATTCTTTATTATTTAGGTTTGGGACCCCTTATATTAAATTAGTCCAAACCACAAACCATACCATGGTTTTTGCCCATGGTTTTTGGTAAAGGGAAGAGAAAAACAATATTTTATAAGGCAAAAGTCCTAACTTCTTAAAATAATAGGGTTGCTTATGTGGAGGTGAGTCACACTCCCATGGAAAACAATTTAAAAAGACAAGGTGTTTAATAAGTCTTGAAGGGTCCATTAATGCTTTGAAAAGTAAGTCAAACAAACCCAAAATTACATTATTTTAATTTTAAAACATATATTGGACGAAAATAAAGCTTATAGTATTTTATTACATCACTATTGGATCATTATGATGTCATAAAACACATTATATATTTAAACAGTATTTAATTTTTACCCAAAAAATTGATTGTCTCAGAAAATTATGAAAAATTCACCGTTGGATAAATTCGATGTCCTGATTCCATAAATAACATTTATTTTACCTAAATAATTTTCTAAATATGTTAATTTTCACTTTTAGAGTAAAAACTGATATTTATCGAAAATTCACAGGTTTTGAAAAAAATGGCTTTCAATCCTTAATAAAAATTACAATTGCATTTATAAAATTATATGATCATTTATATATAATAAAATTAATTTAATAATAATAATAATATTTTATTAAAATATTATTTAATTCAAAAATAACTTAATTTAATAAAATAGAATTCTTAATTAAATAATAACTAAAAAACACTATTTTCACTTTAAAAACTATTTACAATGTATCAAAAATGACAAGAAAGTATATTCATTATTTTATACAAAAAATAATGAAAATGAACATAGTACTAGAGATTTGTTACATAACCCCTTAAAACAGCCGCATAATACCTAAGGGTAAGGTGTGTGATGGTGATAGACTCTTGGGGTGGCTTGGATAACATCGCTCGAGTGGTAATTTCTATCAACTTACACTTTTCCCATAGACGGTCACGTTTGAGCTTGACACGATGAAGCTCAGCTTGGGCTTGTTCAAGAGCGAAGCCCAAAAATGCCACCTATTTTCCGAGCTCTGACAAATGGGCTTCGTATTGAGCAATTCTACTGGATGAGGCCATCACTTCCTTTGTCTGAGTAAATTGGGTTTGTTAAAGCCCTATATTTATACTAATCATGTGATCACTGGTCAACGACTATAAAAGAAATGATCACAATTCTTAACATAAAACCAAATAAGTTGACATTTTATATAAACATTTTACATAAAGAGACATTTAATTAGATCAAGAGAGATTTCCATTAATGAAACTTTGTGTCATTACTTGTTCCTTCTTCTTTTTCAAATCGTTTCTTCCTTCCATGAACTTCTTCTTCAAATTCTGTGAATTATTTCATCTCTCGCGTACCACTTATTCCTACGTAGAATCTCTTCCATGGACTGCTCCTTCTAATTTCGCAAACTATTTAATCTTTCACATACCGCTTCATCCTATGCGGAATCTCTCCAGCATACCACTTTCAGACCTAGCTGAGTTCTTCCACAGTGATGATATTTTCTTATCAAATTCACTCTCTCTTAATGATGAGATTAGTACTCCTTATATAGGAAAATAAATCTGCAAATTTCGCCAATCTGTTTTACCCAAATTTTCAATATGGGACAATATTCATCACATACTGAACTCCATCCATGTATTGTAATACTTGACCGTATACTGTTAACCTTCTGCATACCGTAAGTCTGCTGGTCCGCGTACTACATCTCTTCCACCAATGAAGAGCCATCCCTTATATCACAACTCACTCTGCCGTGAACCATTTTCGGAACTGTGAACCGTCCTATGTACCTTTACCACTACATGGTACGCGGCCGCGAACCATTCCCATACATGGTATGCAGTCCATGTTACTACGTACTCGGTTTGCTTCCTTTTCCAATTTCCTTCTCCATTCCACATCTTGTTCACTCCTATGCATAAATACTTCCATTGAAAAAAACAAAATCCCAATTTGGTGGTCTAAAAATTTGGAAAATGTTGGGAAATGACACCACCATAAATATTAGCTTCAGAAAGAACACCCATGCTTCTTCATTGTCATAAAATTTTATCACGAACTCCTTCCACTATGATATAATCCCAATTTGGTGGTCCAAAAATTTGGTAAATGTTGGGAAATGACACCAGCATAAATATCAGCTTCAGAAAGAACACCCATGATTCTTAACTATCATCGTATTTTATAAAAAACTCCTTCCACCATGATATATAATCTTTGAATGATCAGTTTCAGCATCGTCAGATTCTCTAGGGAAAGTACTGCAACTTCCCAACTTCCCTGTCTTTCAGCAACCATAAGTCTTTCCAGTCAACATTGAATATGAATTCCATCATCTTCTCAGCTTTGTATAATCATTCTTAAATCTTCAAATCTCCACATGATCCCTCATTCAATAAGGCATGTCTCTTCAGGTAGGCTCTTTCATGGTCTCTTTGAACAGTGAGATGTTGCATGATCACTTTATAAATTCAATCCCTTCAACACTCTCTGATATGGTTTCATTATTGTATACAATGTATCATCTTTGATACATATACTTTGAACTTAAGACCAGTTCAACAATCATCTGAATTACCACTCTAAAAAACTTTGGATTTCTTCTTCATCTTTATCTTCATTGACAAATATTGACAATAAATACAACCTTATACACAAAGTGGTCCCAACATCTCTAAATCTTGGTCATTAGTAAGAGTCTAGGGATGGATTTTAACTCTTGGATAGAAAAGGCAAGAGGCATCTCGTACATCATTTTTTGCACATAGGATTCACATCATATAGGCCTACTAGTGTGAGATTTTTTTTTCTGATGACTGAGGTCTTTTTGGGCCTGCTTACACATATATCTCACTCTAATGGTGGGTTATGTGGGTCTACGTTGAGGTGTTTTATTGTGAGGCTGATGACTCAGTCCTCATGGACATGAGGTGGAGTGACCCTAGTTGGTCAATATGGAATGTGATTCCCTTTTGTTAAACCCTTTTTGGGTGTCGTTTCTTAGGTTTGTTGTTATATAGTCGGATCAATGAGTACAATGATGATGGACACCAATACTTTTATTGTGAACTGGACCTCCAAGAGATATTTCTGTACACATATTCTGAGTGAGTGTTAGTTTAGTTTCTATTCTACATTGGTTTTATTACCTCTAGGTAATAATTCCTTTTGAGGATGCTCAGAGAGGATCAGAGCCCTTATAGGCTGTGTTTTCAGTTTTGACCTTCATAGGTCATTGTGATCTTTACCTGCTTTTGAGAGGTTGGGTATTTTGAGCTAGGTGGTTGGACCTTGTGACCCAGTTGCGAGGCTTGTTTTGTAGGTCTAGGTGGGAGACCTAGAGACCCTTATTTTAGACTCAGACACTTATAGGTTGACATTTGTTTTATTCTAGGGAAATCCTTGTGATAAATGTTAGCCCATGTTTTCAGATGCCTTTTTAGGAAGTGAACTTGGTTTTATACTCGTTTTGAGATCGAGGCACAATAGGTGCTCGAGTTTGCATTATAGGCATGCTAATTCCTTCATCTTTTAATGAAGATCCTTGGATGATTTTTTTTGAGACTAGCTTCGATAGGAAGGACTATTTGGGTGCCTGTCCCGGTCAATTAGTGTTTCCACTATTTCTAATGTAGTCAAAAAATGGATGGACTCTCGTGGTTGGAATGAAACCATGTGACAGGTGGTCGTGGAATAAATCATGGCATGGGTGAGGTGATCAATTATGAAAAGGAGTTCTAAGGGAGACTCTGGCTTAATGAATCTAACATTCTAGGTAGCACGATTAGCTTAGCCTTGTGGTTGGACGACTCGCTGGAGTACGAGTCGGGTGATAAAGATACACGTTGGTTGTATGTGGTATCATTTGAATATAAATTGTTGAGTATCTAGGTGCGAGCCTAGGATTGATGTTTTTCAAACTTTTCACGGACTGGGACCCCAAAATTTGTTTTGGAATGTCCCTCTATGGTAGAAGTGATGTCGTGAAATATTGGGGTACCATGAGGTGGTTGACCCATGGCTGAATCCTGGTCAGGTTTTGGAAGGATGTGAGTGTGGCTCAGAGAGAGCTGTATACACTTGGGTAAAATATCAGTTTACTCTTATCAGAAATGATCATTCACTATATTGATTCATCTTGAGTATGCTGACAGAGCGTTGACCCTACACTGATCTCCTTTTCTTTTAAATGTGTCTTCCTTGTTAGGAATGGAACCTATTGATGTTATGCTCGAGGAGAGGTGTAAGGTAATCCATATTGTGGGGAGTGCACCATTGGACATTTGAGGGTGGTAACCCTCATTTTTAGTTGAACTTTGGCATTTTCCATGATCCATTGTGGTCAGAGTTTTGTTTAAGATGACGATAAGGTTATTCCTATAGTGGGGAGTACCAGATCAGTCACAGTTAAATGTATTCTGCATATGATACACTTCTTGGTGCTATGAGGCTGGTCATTAGATAGTCCAGATAGCTTGGTTATGTAGATGATCAGGTTGGGATCATGGCAGCTGGTCCTTTCATCAAGCTTATTAGGGATGAGAAGGCTTATAGTGGGGAGTTTGTAAAAACCTATGTTCTTATAAACTATATTTTTGAGTAGAAATTTTAATTTTTGATTTCAAATGCTCGTGAGGGGTAAAATGGTCTTTTTCACTAGTATATGATCTCATATAATTTTTCTGATCACTCCGTTGGTCTCAAAATAGGGTGTTTACCCTAGGACTAGAGTTTGGTAAAAGTCCGAGCCGTTTGAATTTTGGAAGAATATTTAATATTTAATATTTTAAATTAAACATTAAATTATTCTTGCATGTTAGTTTGGATGTATATTTTTAATAGACCATCATATTGAGATTCTATCTCTGTCGTTGAGTCTAGAATGGTGAGTTTATCCTAGGAGAGGCCTAAACTTGGGTCGGGTGTCGGGACCGGCTCGAGCCCCCTTTTCTTCTTTTCTTTGTTTTCTATTCTTTCCTCCTTCTTACTCATGCCTATTATGCGTATCCTTATTCTCTATGAACTAATAGAGAAAAGGGAATGGAGAAAGAGAGAGATAGGGAAGGGAAGATAGGTATCATTGTGAAGCCCTCAATGCGCTGAGTCGGCGTATGACGACTATGGATAGTGAAATCAAGCGAAGCTTCAGTTGTTTCTGCCTGAAGTTAGAACCATTTATGTTTTTCCATATATCCCTTTAAATGCTTTTTCAAGTTTTTAAATATTTTTTATGCTTGCTTGTGTCCTCTTAAGGTCGGATCTGTTGTATCGGGGGTAAAAATGGGGGTTTCGGGTGATCTGAGGGTTTTATCATCAGGAAACCTAGGTAACATAATGTGTGGTTCAAGGGAACATGCCATGTGTTATTCTCCTTTAGGGAAGAAGAATTTTTGGGAGTACACTCTATGTGCAGGGGTGTACACACCATGTACAGGGGTGTACACACCATATACTGGTACTTGGTCGTGTGACTGAGTACATGGGCATGTCTACCCATGTAAGGGTACACAACCATGTGGAGTACATGGTCATATCCCATGTGGGTGACATGCTGTATAGACATTCACAACTTAGATAGGTAAATGGCCAAGCCTGTTGAGGGACACGAGCATGTACTCCGTGTTGGGTACACGCCGTGTACCTGTTTCACATGTTGTGTACCTGAGGTGTTTACATGACCAAGCCGATGAGGGTACATGCCCATGTGGCGCGATGGGAGTACACACCATGTACTGATGCTACACACCGTGTACTACCCCTTTCCAACCTTTTGAAGGGGTTTCATGCCTTTTTTCCCTGATTTCAAAATTGGACTCAAGAGTAGTCCATTCCAAGTAGTTTTCCACATAGAACGTGATGGTGAAACCCAAGTAATGTTCTGATTAATTATAATGGGTTTTTTGGTGTTTCTATATAAATGGAGAGGTTCTTCCTCAATTTATCAATTTTAGTCATCACCTGAGTGTGATACTTGGCGTGGATGATCGATTGGGTGTTTAGACCAACCTAGTTGAGATCCTGATGTGATATGAGCTATGAGCTATCTCCCGTGACCTTTTCTTTTGAGTATGTTCACCTTGTGAGAAGTACCATTCTGGACTATGGGGCTGTGATACCGGATTCTTCCAAGGATCCCCTGTGTGATGCCTTCATTTATACGCTGTTCTAGGAAGATCTAGGGAGTCCCTTGTTGGATCTCTCTTCTATGTTCCATTAAAATGATCCCTATTGTAGGATGCCTCTATTGTTTATCATTCAAGGATCCCATATAGGATTCATCCCCTACCTTTATCTAAGTATACCATATAGGATGCCTTCACTTGTGTTTACTTGGAGGATCTTGAGTAGGATGAATCTTTAGTGCTTGACTTTAGGGACCTAATGGGTGCACGTGGTTTGACCAACCCTGAGTTGTATGTTGGGTTTGGTGTTATAGTGTCACATAAAACCCATTCCGAACTGGTAAGCCTCTGGGGTTGTGACTGTAGTGTTGGGTTAGGCGTTTGGTCCACCATCACTCTTTGTTATGTTCACTTGTTTATTAATGATGCAGTGATTTTCACCAGAGGTGCTTCCTAGTTGGTGGTTGTTGAGCTTGATGCAAGGCATATTCCTTACTATTGGGATGGCTAGATGTTCTTCTTGGGATCCATTTTTCTTAATGGGATACCCAAATGTGCTTTCTTGGGATCCGGCTTCTGAGCCATGTTATTTCTGATTTTGGACTTGTATACCCAGAGGTATTAACTGGGACTTGTCTATTGAGCCTAGTTATATATATATTATGATATATATATTTTCTTGGGATGTCCATAGGTGCTTCATAGTATCCAAATATTGATCCTTATGTGTTGATTTGTGAAACCTGAGTGACACTTGGATCCGATTGAGTGATGCCTTGGATGGGCTTAGTGGTCTGTTACATATATCATATGCCTTGAGTGATACTTGTATTCTTGTTGTAGGAATTCCTTGTACGGGCTCATAGTCTAGATGATATATGATGAGAAATATTCCACTCACCTCAACGTGGGAATGACATCCCAAGACTTTGGTAGATTACGCACTCCCGAGTGGTGGGAATGATTACAATATCCTTGACCTATGATCAGAATGATTATGATCTTTGGATCATTTACGAGACTACAGGGTGGAGAAGGTCATCTCACCTATGAATTATCTCTTTATATATCACCTAAGGGTAAGCCCCTTAGGGTTTATCCGAGTTCTAAATGTCGTGAACTCCTACGAACTGAGAACTAGGGATCAGACATTGGACTAGATTTACAGGCCTGGGAAGCATGGCGACTGACTTAGTGACCTTTTACAGGATGTTCAAATATACTTCCCATAATCTTTATTTACAGGGTTGACCGTCAGTATATGATAATCTAGTTAGTGATTGAAGGTGAGTACGGGTGAACCTAGCTGTAAGAAGAGTATTCCCCTAGGGCTACATAGCTTTCTCAAAGATATAATTCCAGTGTTGGATGAAGTAGGTATATGTCGATTGGGATTACAGACCTAGAGAACAACTTAATGATACACGGCTTGAGTGGCACAACATCTAGCTCAATGCACTTGCACATTATGTCCAGGCGATCATGATTATGGACCCAAGGATTGACTGCTAATGTGGCTCATGTTGTTTGATTCACATACCATTGAATATTCATATTTATGTATATATGTATAGGTATGGGACTATACATGTATATGTATATATATATGGACATTCATGGTGACATTTTCCCAGTTGATAGGGATTATAGAACCTATATCGATTATGGGATCACATATGGTTTTACTACCCTTTTTGTTGTTTTTCAGCTAGGCTAAGCACATTTCTTTTCCATACACTTTCAGTAGCACAATTATAGGTTTCTTGTCAGGGTGGCCTACTGATATTATTTCTCACCTATACATGTGCACCTTAGTGTGCATGTAGACCTTATGTATTCTTTTCAGGTTGATCACAAGTTTCGTAATGGATAGGGCTGTGTCCAAGTGTTTCTTATTCGATCAGAGCTGTTAGTGTGGTTCTACTGATCAGACTGGTGCAGTTTGATAGTGTTTGGAGACTGGGTACATGGTATGGCTCAGAGTTAGTAGTATATCCCTCTAATTTTAATTTCAATTTATTTTTTACTCTTGTATCTATATGGTTTTCCCAGTGGGTGACCAGTGTTGTATTGTATTGAATAGATGTTTGAGATTTTACAGCATTTTACTGTTACAACTTGTTCTATTTCAGTTGTTTATTGCTTCTGCACTCCATTTAATTTCTGTTGTGTATGATATTTAGCTATTTCCACTATTTTCTTACTCTGATATGAGAGCATAGTCTCTCCACTATCACACCCTAGGCCCTCGCTACTAGTAATCATCCTCTGGCGTATAGGGAGGTGCGCTTGAGGCCTTGTTACCCACCAGCTCAGAGCACCAGTTTAGTGGAATACGGGTCGAGACATTACAAAGTGGTATCAAAGGGGTTCTTTTACTGGTATTTACTATTTAGGACATGGTAGATAGGATTATTATGAATGTGTTGGAAGATATTATGGATATTAGATTGGGGAATTGAGAACACATGTTCTGATATGAAGACCTGGTTGCTAGGGGTTTGGTATTATTGTTCTAATCTATGATGTTACAGTTTTACTTGATTTTTGTATTGAGCGATGCACATGTTGTGTGGATGTTATGATTTAATATGGATCTATGGCTCTTGGCCTTTGGTAAAAGTCTAGGGATGGATTTTGACTCTTGGATGACAAAGGTTAGAGGCCTCTCATGCATCATTTTTGGCATGTAGGATTCACATCATATAGGTCTGCTAGTGTGAGATTTTTTTTCTGAAGACTAAGGCCTTTTTGGGCCTGCTTACACATATATTTCACTATGATGGAAGGTTATGTGGGTCTATGTTGAGGTGTTTTTTTGTGAGGCTGATGACTCAATCCTCTTACACAGGAGGTTCAGTGACCCTATTTGGTCGATATGGAATGTGATGACCTTTTGTTGAACCCTTTTGGATATTGTTTCTTAGGTATGTGGTTTTATAGTTATATTACTGAGTATGATGTCGATGGACACCAAGAATTTTCTTGTGAACTAGACCTCCTGGGGATATTATTGTATACAGATTCCCAATGAGTGTCAGTTCAGTTTCTCTTCTACATTGGTTTTGTGAACTCCAGGGAGCAGTTCCTTCTAAGGATAATCAGAGAGGATTAGGGTCCTTGTAGGATGTGTTTTCACTTTTTACCTTAGTAGGTCATTGTGATCTTTACCTGCTTCTGAGAGGTTAGGTCTTTTGGGCTAGGTGGTTGGACCTTATGACCCAGTTGTGAGGCTTGTTTTATAGGGCTAGGTGGGAGACCTAGATACCATTCGTTTAGACTCAGACCCTTTTAGGTCAGTATCTATTTAATTCTAGGTAAATATGTGTGAGAAATGTTGGCCCATGTTTTTAGATGCCTTTTTAGGCAGTGAGCTTGGTTTTACACTCGTTTTGATATCGAGGCACAATAGGTGATTGGGTTTGCGTTATAGGAATGTTAATGCCTTTAGCTTTTGATGAAGCACCTTGGGTGCTTGTTTTTTAATACTAGATTTAACGGGCATGACTATTTGGGTACTTGGCCTGGTCGACTAGTGTTTTCGTAGTTTCTAATGCATTCAGAGCATGGGTAGATGCTCATGGTTGGAACGATGCAGTGTGACGGGTGTTCGTGGAATAAATCATGGCATGAGTGAGGTGATCGATTGTGAAAAGGATTTTTAAGGGAGCTTCTGGATTAATGAAACTAACATACCAGGTAGCATGGTCAGCTTATCCTTGTGGTTGGATGACTCGCTGGAGTACGAGTCAGGTGATAAAGATACACACCGATTGCACATGGTATCGTTTGAATCTAAATTAGTGAGTGGTCGAGTGTGAGATAAGGACTAATGTTTTTCATAATTTTTGTGGATGAGGACCTCGTAAGTTGTGCTAGAATGTCCCTCCATAGTAGAGGTGACGTTGTGAAATATTGGGGTACCGTGAGGTGGCTGACTTGTGGCTGAATCCTGGTCAAGTTTTGGCAGGATGTGAGCATGGCTTGGAGAGTGCTGTATACAATTTGGTAGACTCTTAGTGTACTAATGTTAGAGATGATCATGCACTATCTTGATTATTATTGAGTATGCTGAGAGAGTATCAACCCTACACCGAGCTCCTTTTCTTATAAATGCATCTTCCTGGTTAAGAAGGGAACCTGTTGAGGTTGTGCTTGAGGAGAGGTGTAAGGTAATCCATATGGAAAGGAGTGCACCATTGGCCATTTGGGGGTGGTTACCCTCATTTTTAGTTGAACTTTGGCGTTTTCCATGAGCCTTTGTTCTCAAAGTTTTTTTTAAGACGACGATAAGGTTATTCGTATGGTGGGGAGTACCAGATTGGTCATAGTTAAATGTCTTACACATAGGATACGGTTGTTAGCACTATGAGGATGGTCATTGGACAGTCCATATAGCTTGGTTGTGAGGATACTCGGGTTGGGATCATGGATGATGTTCCTTTCACTAGGCTTATCGGGGATGAGAAGGTTTATAGTGGGGATTTTTTAAGAACCTGTGTACTTCCGGACTATAGTTTTGATTAGAAATTTGATTTTTTGCTTTCAAATATTTGTGAGGGGTAAAATAGTCTTTTATACTAGAATATGATCTTAGATGATTTTTTTGATCACTACTTTTGTCCTAGAATAGGGTGTTTACCCTAGGACAGGTGTTTGGTAAAAAATCAAGCCGTTCGAATTTTGGTAGAATATTTAATATTTAAAATTAAATATTAAATTATTCATGCATGTTCATTCAGCCGTATATTTTGAATAGAGAATTTTATTGTGATTCTATCTCTACTGTTGAGTCTGAAATGGGGAGTTTATCCTAGGTGAGTCCTAAACTCGAGTTGGGAACTAGGGCCAACTCAATCCCCTTTTTCTTCCTTATCTTTCCTTTTTCATATTTTCTTTCTTTTATCTTCCTTCATCCTCCTTCTTTCACACAATTCTTGTGATTATCCTCCTTTTCCATGACCTAAGAGAGAAAAGGGAAGGGAGAAAGAGAGAGAGAGAGAGGTAAGGGAATAGAGGTACCATTGCAAAGCCCTCGACATGCTAAGTCAGTGTATGGAGACCGTGGATGGTGAAATCAAGCAAAGCTTTTGCAGTTTCTACTCGAAGGTAGGGATGCTTAGATTTTCACCATAGATCCCCTTTAAATGTGTTTTTTTAAGTTTTTAAAGGCTGTTTATACTTGATTGTGGCCTCTTAAGGACATATCTATTGTATCAGGGGAGAAAACAAGGGTTTTAGGCTATCCAAGGGTTTTCCTATTGGGAAACCCAGGTAACACGATTGTGGTTTAGGAGAACACACCATATGTTCTTCCTATTCAGGGAAGAATAAGTTTTGGGAGTACAGACTGTGTACATGGGTGTACACGCCTTGTATAGGGGTGTACATGCCATGTACTGGTACTTACTCGTGTGGCCGAGTACTCGAGCATGTCTACCCGTGTAGGGGTATATAGCCGTGTGGATTACACGACCATACCCCATATGGGTGAAATTCCATGCAGACGTACAAGACTTTTCTAGGTAAATGACCAAGCTGGTTGAGGGACACGGGCATATACCCCATGTTGGGTATACACCGTGTACCTAGGGTGTTTACATGCCTAGGCCGGAGAGGGTACACGCCCATATGGCGTGATGGGAGTACATGTTGTGTACCGATGCTACACACTGTGTACTACCCCTTTCCAACCCTTTGAGGGGTTTTCATTACTTTTTTCCCTAATGTTGGAATTGGACCCAAGAGTAGTCCATTCCGAGTATTTTTCCATGTAGAGTATGATGGTGAAACCTGTGGAGCATTCTGATAACTCCTAATGGGTGTTTTGGTGTTTCTATCTAAACATAGAGGTTCTTCCTCCAGTTATCGAGTTTAGTCATCATCTGAGTGTGAGACTTGGCATGGATGATTGGTTGGGTGTTCATACCAACATAATTGAGATCTTGATCTGAGATGAGGTGTGACCTATCTCCCATGACCTTTGCTTCTGAGTATGTTCCCCTTGTGAGACATGCCCTTCTATCCTATGGGGTCATGAGATTGGATGCTTCAAAGGACCCCCTATGGGATTACTTTGCTTATATGAAAATCTAAGGAGTCCCTTTTATGATCTCTCTCCTGTGTTCCATTAAGAGGATCCCTGTTGCAGGATGCCTCTATTGTTTATCATTCGAGGATCCCTTGTAGTATTCCTCCCTTTCCTTTAGATAAGGATCCTGTGTAGGATGACTTTGCTTGTGTTTACTTGGAGGATCTTGAGTAGTATGCCTCTTCAGTTCTTGACTTAAGAGACCCATTGGGTACATGTGGTTTGACCAACCCTGAGTTGTACGTTGGGTTTGGGTGTCACTTGGAACCTGTGCTAAACTGGTAAGCCCATGGGGATATGACCGTAGTGTTGGTTTGGGCATTTGGGCTACCCTAACTCTTTTTTATGTTCACTTTTTTATTGATGATGTTTAGATGTTCACTAGAGGTGCTTCCTGGTTGATGGATATTGAGCCTGATGCGAGGCGTCTCCCTTTCTGTTGGGATGCCCAAATGTTCTTCCTAGGATTTGTTTCACTTATTGGGATGCACAAACATTCTTTACTAGGACCTGGATTCTGGGCCATGTTATTTATGACTTTTTACTTTTATACCCAAAGGTATTACCTGAGACTTGGCTGTTGAGCCTGGTTATATATATATTGTGATATATATATTTTATTGGGATGTCCAGAGGTGCTTCCTGGTATCCTGCTGTTGAGCCTTACATGTTGATTTGTGATCCCTAAGTGACACTTGGATCCGGTTGAGGGATACCTTAGATGGGCTTAGTGGTCTATTATATATATTGTAAGCCTTGAGTGATACTTGGATTCCTATTGTAGGAATGCCTTGTAAGGGATCATAGGTTGGATGATATATGATGAGAAAGATTATTCTCTCCTCAATGCGAGCATGATGTCCCAAGACTTGGGTAGATGACACACTCCGGAGTGGTGGGGATGATTATGATCTCCTCGACCTATAATCAAAATGATTACGCTCTCCGAATAATTTACAAGAATACAGGGTGGAGCAGGGCGTCTCACCGATGAGTTATCTCTTTACAGATCACCAAAGGGTAATCCCCTTAGGGTTCATCCAAGTTCCGAATGTCATGATCGCCTATGGATAGAGAAATAGGGCTCAGACATTGGACTGGATTTATAGGCCTAAACAACATGGTGACTGAATCAGTGACCTTTTACAGGATGTCTGAATGTACTTCCCAGAATCTTTCTTTATAGGGTTGACCATCAGTATATGGAAATCTAGTTAGTTATTGGTGGTGAGTATGGGTGAACCCAGATGTAGGATGAGTATCCTCATGTGGTGACGTAGCTTGCTCAGAGATATAATTCTAGTGTTGGCCAAAGTAGGTATATGTAGATTGGGATTATGGACCCATATATCAACTTAATGATACACATATTGAGTGGCATGACATCCAGCTCAATTCCCTTTCACAAGATGTCCAGGAAATCAAGATTATGGACCCAAGGATCGGCTTCTAATATGGTTTCATGTTTTTTGATTCACATACCATTGAATATTCATATTTATGTATATATGTATAGGTATGAGACTATACATGTATACATATATAGATATGAACATCCATGGTGGAACTTTCCCAATTGATAGGGATTACAAACCTTGGATCAACTCTGGGCTCACATATGGTTTTACTACCCTTTTTGTTGTGTTTCAGCTAGGTTGAGCACATTGCTTTTGCATACAATTTCAACAACACAGTTATAGGTTGCTTGTCAGGGTGGACTATTGAGATTCTTTCTCACCCCTTCATGTGAACTTAGGTGTACATATAGACCTTATGTTTACTTTTTCATGTTGAGAATGAGTTGCATGGTGGATAGGGATGAGGCCCAATGTTGCTTGTTCGAGCGGAGTTGCTCGGGTGGTTCTACTTATCGGGCTAGTACAGTTCGATAGTGTTTAGAGACCAGGTACGTGGTTTGGATCAGAGTTAGTAGTAGATACCCATACTTTTACTTTCAATTTATTTTGTACACTTGCATAACTATTTGGGCTTTTACATCATTTTACTATTACAGCTTGTTCTATTTCAGTTGTTTACTACTTACGCACTTTGTTTACTTTCTATTGTGTATGATACTTAGCTATTTATGCTATTTTATTACTCTGATATGAGGGCATAGTCTCTCTACTATCACACACTAGGACCTCACTGCTAGTTGGAAGCCTCTGGCGTATGAGGAGGCATGCTTAAGGCCTTGTAACTCATCATCTTGGAGCACCCGTTTAGTGGCATACGGGTCGAGACATTACAACTGTTTACATGTATATTATTTTTTACTAACTCCAAATTTAATATTTATCCATTATAATGTGACCTATTTTTATATTTTTTATTTGTTTGTATTGATTTATTTATTTTTCAAACTAATGTTTCATTTTATTATTATATATTATTATTCATGAGTATGGTTATAAAGATGCATATTCAAGAACCCTAGAATATTTACAGAGTCTATAAGTATATTCATTTAATAAAATACCAGTTATTAAGTTGGAATTTTTTATCAAGAGAAGTTATAGAGATTAATGATATTTGATATACCATTAATATTAAATGTAATAATTCCTTAGGTTATTACAAAACGTGTTCCAAAAAATATAATGGAGCTCATGAAATTCTATATATGTTGGAATAATTATTAGAAAATATTTGTAGGTATTCATCATTTTAGGTCTAAAAGTATTGGTTCCACCCATATGAATCTATGCTTACCATCTATGTATATGGAATAAATATTTATTTATTAAAATGTTCTATCAATACATTTTTATATATTCTAGTTGATGGAATGAGAGTTTATTGTTATTGTTTATCATATTTGAGTTTCTTATTACTCCTTAATTTCCTATATTATATTTTCATTTGTTTAGCGTATTTAAGAAAGACTTGATGGATCATTTTAATAGAAGCATGACTAGTTTTAGTTAGAATATTGAAAGTATTAAAAATGAGATTTCTACTATAAATATAGAATTCATAGAGGCCCCAAGGAATAATATATCATAACATGTCCTCTCCGATACCCCTTGAATCACATATAAGAATGTGTATGCCCCCCAAATTTCACCTTAAATAGGTAATGACTTAATAACTAGTTTCAATGGTGTAATTTTCACAAATGGGAGGCATTACCCCTTTTAGAGAACACAATGGAGTACAACTGTTTGGGAGATGAAGCTGTTGAGGATAACAGTTGTCTATAACATTCAACTTTGGATGAATTCATAAGACAACACATATCATAGTGGAGTAATTATTTTATTAATTTCAATTACCCATTTCCTTCAAAAAATACTGAAATTATTTGAAACAATCAAATGTTGGGTTCCCCTAATTAAAATCATTTATAACTTTAACCTTTGATAATGAATATCTTATGTGAATTTATTTATTTAATCTACAAAATTAATATTTTATGAACCTAATAGGATGGATATGAATAAAAAATGGATGCACACTAATCATTTGAAAAAAGAGTATGAAGATGAAGTTAAAGAGTTTATCAATTTTGAAATATAGCATGCATACAACCCTTATCAAATCCTTTTTCCATGTTTAAATTGTTTTTATTCAAGAAAAATTAGTCTAGAAGAGTTGGAAGAACATTTGATTTATCATGGAATAGAAAAGATCTATAAAGTTTGGACTAAACACGGGGAAAAACTAAACATACACATCGATTGGGATGATACTGTGGTTTATAGATCATTTTAAATGAATAATAGTATAAATTATGTTGGATATCAAATGGAAGAAATAAAAATTTTAATTGAATATAACCATCATGATTTTATAAAGTTGTTTGAGAAGTTAAATAGTTGTGCTAAGAGACCATTGTATACCGTTTTTACTAAATACACAACATTGTCAGTTTTATTGAAGTTTTATAATTTGAAAGATGGTAGTGGATGGAGTGAAACTAGCTTTATAGAACTATTTATTATCCTAAATGACATGTTTCTAGAATAAAATAAACTTCCATGTAGAACATTTGACACTAAACTAATTCTATGTTAAATGGGAATGATCTCTAAAAAATACATACTTTTCAAAATGATTACATATTGTTTCACAAGGACTATGAATCACTCATAAAATTATCGAAGTGTGGCGTAGATCGATACAAGAAAAATTAATCAAGTCCTTCGAAAGGTGTATGGTATTTTCTTATCATTCCATGGTTTAGATGACTATATGGATGTTAGGAAACTGTGAGATAATTGACATGGAATGCAGATACAAGAATTAAATATGGGAACCTACACCATCTAACAAATTCTCTTTAGTGGAATAAAATTGATTATGAGTATCTTGAATTTGGAAATGATCCAATAATATTTTATATTACGTTATCTACAGATGAAATAAATCCTTTTGGTGTACAGAGTAGTACTCGAGTACATGGATCTTCATGTTAGTAAATTCTAACTTTCTTTAATGGTTATGCATGAAGCGTAAATATATTATGTTGTCTTTTCTTATATCTATACCTAAAAAACCCGATAATGATATTGATGTCTATTTGGATCCATTGATCTAAGATATAAAATTGATGTGGGATATATGTGTTACAACATATGATAATCATAGAAGTAAAGAATTCACATTGAGTGCCATGTTGTACAAGGCGATAATTGACTTTCCTACTTACAGAAATTTACATGGCTATAAAATTAATGGAATGTTGGGGTGTCCTATTTGTGAAGAATTCACACACTCAGTTTGGTTGAAATATTCCTCAAAGATTGTGTTTTTAGGATATCATAATTTTTACCTCGGTGACTTAAATACCGATCCTGGATGACAACATTCGATGGGAATATCGAACAAGGTACAACACCATCTCCAATAATGGGTGATTAACTATTCGATAAAGTAAAAGAAATTGACATTGTTTTTTGTAAACCATTTTCAAAAAACCTTATGAAATTAGGTTGGAAGAAGAGATTAATTTTATTTGAATTACTATATTGGAATTGTTTGTACGTCAGACATTTTCTTGATGTCATGCATGTAGAAAAAAATTTATTTGATAGTGTTATTGGAACGTTATTAAATGTTCCTGAAAAAATGAAAGATGACATCAAGGCTAGGTTATACATGATTGACATGGGGGTAATAGAAGAGTTGACATTGATGAAGGGTAAATGGTAGACTTTTCTTCCTCCAATATATTACACTCTATCCAGATAGGAAAAATTGTAATTTTTTCCTTTCCCTTAATAGCGTCGAATTTACAAAGGGGTATTCATAAAATATCAATAATGTCGTTTCAATGACTAATTTGAAGTTACAATGACTAAAATCAAATGATTATCATGTTTTTATGAAAGATTTGATGCATGTTTCTTTTTGTTGTATTTTTCCTAAAAATGTACAATATACATTAACTAGAGTTTTCATATTTTTAAAATCCATATATAGTAAATTTATAGACATGATAAAGTTTCCAATCATGAATAAGAAGATTGAAGTCATATTATGTGAATTAGATATGTTCTTATCATCATCATTCTTTGATATATTGTTCTACCTAATAGTTCACTTGGTTAGAGAGGTTCAATTATGTGGTCTTGTCCATTATAGATGGACTTACTCCATTGAATGATATATAAAGATTCTAAAAGGGCATGTAAAGAATCAAAGTAGTCTAGATGGTTGTATTGCAGAACGATATATTGTTAAAGAACCTGCTGAATTCTGTACTGATTACCTATCATATGTTGATATCATCGGTCTCCCAAAGTATCATAACAATGTATGCCATATGGGAAAAGGGATTTTTGGAAGATATGTTGTTAAAATTACCTTTACAGAGTAGGAGAACACACACCTTTACATTTTACAAAATAGTGAATATTTTGATCCATACGTTGAATCCCACAAAGCAATTCTTAGAGATTTTAATCTATCAAGGGATGAAGGATGAATATTAAATACACATAATCAACAGTTTATAGGATGGTTATGAGATCAATTTTATAAGAAGTTATCTAAAAATATGAATTCAATTTCTAAACAATTTAGATGGATAACCAGGGGACCAAATGTAAATGTTATATCTTACACTGGTTTTGTAAATAATTTTTATATGTTCTATAGAAAAGAACACGATGACCACAATATGATGTAGAAAAATGGAGTTATGATTGTGGCAGAATTGATGCACATATCTGCTTCTAAGGATAAAAATCCAATTTATGAAAATATGTCATATTTTGGCATTATTGAATAGATATACGATTTGGATTATATAATATTTCAAGTGATGATTTTACGTTGAAAATGGTTTTAAAATAGGAGTGCAATGAAAGTTGATGAAATGGGCTTTGTGTGGGTGAATTTTAGTATGGAAGGAGAAAAGGATGACATGTTCATAATTTCATCACAAGCAGTGCAAGTATTTTATATCTCAAATCCAAAAAACAATAATTGGTCGATTGTCCTGCTGGTGACTAAAACAACTACTGTGTTATATGAAAATTTAATCGAGGATGACCCTTCCATTGGGATATCAGAATAATTTCATGCCAGTCTTAATGAAAACAATGTCTTGTATGTTAGAGGGTACCATAAATAGGGGATTTTAATTCTCAATAGAGGATCCAAATCCCTAAAAACTTTTAAAAAAGGAGAGTTCAATGAGAAGGCAAAAGTGTTTTTTAATATATTATATTTTTACACATAATATTATCTATTCTATACTATATTAACATAATCTAAATTAAAGTTTTGACTAACTTTGTAGGAAGATCAACGATGCTGCCTCTACTCAATCACAAAGTCAATCTTGATGTTTTTACAGTAAAATTATTGTCTATAGAATTAATGTATTATTTTATATTTATGTTTATTTTTTTAGTATTAATCATATAAGAATAGTTTTATTATATAGGTGGATTATTTTTTTTGAGTTGGGGTGGTTTTTTTAAAGCTTCTTTTGCTCATGGGAGATTGGACTTCAAGGCTATAACTGAGATAACGACAACATGGAAATGGGTTAAGAATGTATACAACCATCATGAAAAGGTGAATTTATACTACTTATTGAATTAATTTTTTCATCATTTTATCTGATATTTATAAGTTAATTTCCTTATCATTTTTATCTAATACTTATTTAGTTCTTTTCACAGGTCTTTTGGGAAGTCATATTTTGATTTTAACTATCTATAACAAGCTAAAAAAATATAACACGTTTTTTTCTTCCAATGTTACCATGCTTTCTATTGCCTTTCTTTATCGAACTGAAAACACTAAATATTTGACCAAAAAATTATACAATGAAGGTAATTTTCTGATATAATTTCTATATTTTACCTAAAAATTATATAATGAAACATTGATTTAATTTTCACTATTCATTGTAGAGTTTGTTTATTTTAGAAGATTTATGTCCATGTTTTATACCTTTTTGCACCAAAACATCCACAAAATTCTTCTTCCTCAAAACCTTTTCATCCATACAGTGTCGGAATTTATCACTTTCCTTCAAGTTTCATCCACTACCTTTGTAGGAAAACCAAATACTTTGCCTATGATCAATCATATAGGCATTCTTGATGTTTTCATAGTAAAATAATTTTCTATAGAATTAATGTATTGTTTTATATTTATGTTTATTTTTTTAGTATTAATCACATAAGAATTTTTTTCTTATACATATGGATTATTTTGTTCGATTTGGGGTGTTTTTTTGAAACAGGTCATGATCATGAGATATTAGACTTTAAGCTTGCAACTCAAATAATGACAACATGGAAATGGGTCAAGAATGCATAAAACCATAATAAAAAGGTGAATTCCTACTACTTATTTAATTAATTTTATCATACTTTTATCTAATTTTTGAAAGTTAATTTCCTTATCATTTTATCTAATACTTATTTAGTTTTTTTCACAGATCATTTGGTAATTCATATTTTTCTTTCAACTATCTACAACAAGACACAAAAGAGATAACATGTTCCTTTCTGCCAATGTTACCATGCCATTCATTGCATTTATTTTTCAAACTTCTAATATTGAATATTGATTCAATGTTCTTAGCCAAAAAACCTTTCTCATTACAGAAAACTAGAATATTAAAGGAAGTTCTTGTTCTTTTCTTCTAGTTTTCAACAATAAGAAGGGTTTTTCAACTAAGAACTTTAACTCAATATATAGTGTTGTTAGTTTTATAGAGAAATTAAATAGAAAGAGTGGTAACATTGAAATTTTATATTGTTTTGATACTTTTGGAAAATTATTTATAAGTCATTTGGGATGTGTAGGAATCAGTCGCACCTTAATTCGACACACAGTGTGACTGATATGACTATAAGTGCATATTTTTATTTAAAATTGACATTAATTTTATTAAAAAAGACAACTAACATACTCAAAACTAAAAAAACATTTTTATTGTTTTGATATTTTCATAAAATGATACGTAAGTCATTTTCGATGTGTAAGAATCAGCCACACCTCAATCTGATACACAATGTGTCCAGTATGATTCAAATTGTCCATTATCAGTTTAACATTGACACTTCAGTTCAAAAAGTATCACTCACTAAAAACTGATAAAACATGCTTAGATTGTATTGATAATTTAGTAAAATGATTCATAATTCATTTCTGATGTGTAGGAATCAGTATCACATCAAATTGACACATGATGTGACCGATATGACTCAAAGTGCGTGTTTGCAGTTTAAAATGACATTTTAGTAAAAAAGACAAGTGACATAATCAAAATCATGAAAACACATTAATATTGTTTTGATACTTTAGGTTAATGATACCTAAGTTATTTTATATGCATAGGAATAAAACACATCTCAATTTAATGCACGGTGTGACCGATATGACTCCAAGTGCGTCTTTTTTATTTAAAATTGACATTAATTTTAGTAAAAAAGTCAACTGACATACTCAAAACAAATAAAATTCATTTGTATTGTTTTAATACTTTAGAAAAATGATCTATAAGTCATTTTTTATGTCTAGGAATCATCCTCACATCAATATGATACACGATGTTCCCGGTATGACTCAAAGTGTTCGTTATAAATTTAAAATTAAAATTTTAGTTCAAAAAGAGTCACTCACTGAAAACCTAGAAAATGTGATCATATTATATTGGAAATTTATTAAAAATATTCATAATTAAATTTTGATATGTAGGAATTAGTTTCACTTAAAACCTATACACGATGTGACCGGTATGACTCAATGTGCGTGTTTCTAGTTTAAAATGACATTTTAGTAAAAAATACAAGTGACATACTCAAAACCGAGAAAACATATTAGTATTGTTTTAATAATTTAGTAAAATGATCCATAATTAATTTTTGATGTGTAGGAATCATCATCACCTCAATCTGATGTACAGTGTGACCGGTATGACTCCAAGTGTGTCTTTTTATTTAAAATTGACATTAATTTTAGTAAAAAAGACAACTAAAATACTCAAAGCTAATAAAACACATTCATATTATTTTTATAAATTAGGAAAACAATTCATAAGTCATTTGTGACATGTAAGAATCATTATAAACTTAATCTGATACATGATTTTCCTAGTATGACTCAAAGTGTCCGTTATCAGTTTAAAATTGACATTTTAGTTCAAAAAGTGTCACTCATTGAAAACTAATAAAACACACTCATATTATCTGGATAATTTAGGAAAATTATTCATAAGTAATTTTTGATATGTAGGAATCAGTCTCACATCAAACCGACACACGATGTGACCGGTATGAATCAAAGTATGTGTTTCCAGTTTAAAATGACATTTTAGTAAAAAAGAAAAGGGACATACTCAAAACCAAGAAAAAACATTTTTATTATTTTGATACTTTATTAAAATGATAAATAAGTCATTTGGTACATGTAGGAATCAGACTCACCTCAATACGACGCACAGTGTGACCGATATGACTCCAAGTTCATCTTTATATTTAAAATTGACATTAATTTTAGTAAAAAAGAAAATTGACCTACTCAAAACCGAGAATACACATTCATATTATTTTTATGCCTTAGAAAAAATATCCATAAGTCATTTTTTATGTTTAGTAATCATACACACCTCAATCCAATACATGATGTTCCCAGTATGACTCAAAGTATCCGTTATCAGTTTAAAATTATCATTTTAGTTCAAAAAGTGTCACTCATTAAAAATAAAAAAACACACTTGTATTATATTGATAATTTAGGATTGAATGGCCCAAAGGCCTATTTTTTTATAAACCCCCTTTTAAGGAAAAAGGGGGGAAACATCACATGACTTTAAGAACGTTGAAGCATTAACATAATTCGAAGGTCAAAGCCCAGAGTAGGACTACTTAGAAAAACCCCTCCCCAACAAAATTATCAATATGTAAAACCTCCACCAATTCATGACTATTCAGCTAGCTGTCCCATGCAAAAATTAAAGGGATTGGTACCAATGGCTGAGACATATCCTCTCAAACTTCCAAATCTTAATATTCATGCACAGTGAAAGAACCTTCTCTAATCCTTGTTTGGAGCATCCCCTTGTAGAAAGTTTGGAATAATCCATCCAAAATCCAAAGACAGAAAAAACCCATGAACCCTTCCACTGTAGAAAACCAATATCAATATGAAATATTTCTCAGTTCCCCTTGCTCTTCAATCAACTCCAATGTTTTGATTCCATGGAAATAACACCAGAACTTCCATAGTTCAAGACCAACTTCATCAACTTCTTCACTGCATCACCATCACTTGTTCACCACAATATGCACAACAAGACACCTAAACAACAATATCTCAACAAAAAACAAAACAAAATACAGACACCTCCTTGAACAAAAATCCAACTACTAGAATCAATTGGCCCCAAGTTGAACAAAATTATCATCCAAAACAACCTTGAGAGTCCAGATTCAAAGTAGATTACCGAATAATTGGTCAACCAACCAACATCAAAGTCTTATCCAAATCACGAATCAAAAAATCCAAGTCTATTATTGTATCATGAACTCATCCACACCCCAAACCAAGAATGAAAAAAGAAAATGAAAGTAGAAAAACATCACCAGCACGCCAGAAGGTAGACCCGCCGCAAGCCAGACCCCATCACCACCATCCCAATCACTTGTGGATACCACGATTAACCACCCAATGCACACACAGAAGACAAGGTGACACCCTCATGCCGCTGCAGCTAGATCTCAGCCATAGACTGGCACCATGCTTCCTTGAGAAACCCTATCCGGTGAAGGATTTGGGGGTGGAGATGCCAACAGTGGTGAAAAAGGTCGAGATGGCCGATTCAAAGTGTCCAGTATGACTCAAAGCATCCATTATCATTTTAAAATTGAAATTTTAGTTCAAATAGTTTCACTCACTAAAAACTGAGTAAATGTACCCAAATTGACTTGATAATTTAATAAAATGATTCATAATTCATTTTTATGTGTAGGAATTAGTTTCACATCAAACAAACACACGATGTGACTAGTATGACTCAAAGTTCATGTTTTCAGTTTAAAATGAAATTTTAATAAAAAATAAAAGTGACATACTCAAAATAAATAAAATAAATTAGGATTTTTTTTGATACTTTAGAAAATAAATATATAATTAATTTGGGATATGTATAAATCATATGCACCTCAATACAATGCATGGTGTGACTGTTATGACTCAAAGTGCATCTTTTTATTTAAAATTAACATTAATTTTAGTAAAAAAGACAACTAACATACTCAAAACTAATTAAATACATTCATATTGTTTTGATACTTTAGAAAAAAAAAATCCTTAAGTCATTTTTGATATGTAATAATCAACCTCACCTTAATCTGATACATTATGTCCTCGGTATGACTCAAAGTATCCGTTATCAGTTTAAAATTGAGATTTTAGTTCAAAAAGTGTTACTCACTAAAAACCGATCAAACACACTCGGATTGCCTTAATAATTTTGGAAAACGATTCATAACTAATTTTTTACATGTATGAATTAGTATCATGTAAAATTGACACATGATGTGACCATCATGACTCAAAGTGTGTGTTTCCAATTTAAAATGAAATTTTAGTAAAAAATACATGTAACATACTCAAAACTGATCAAATGAATTTTAATTATTTTAATAATCTAGGAAAATGATCCATAAGTCATTTGGGATGTGTATTAATCATTCAAACCTCAATCTGATGCACAGTGTTACCAGTATGACTCTAAGTGTGTCTTTTCAATATATATGTCATTTTAGTTTAAAATGTGCATCACATTGCCAAAATTATCAAACGAGCCTAGAATATTTTCTCATTATTCTATCTACTATTAATTAATTATATTATCATTTTTATATTATACTTATTTATTTATTTTTCATAGAGATAATACTTGAAGACGGATAAGAAATGGTGTGATGTGCAAGAATCAATTGCAAATCAATCTGATACACATTGTTCCTAGTATGACTCAAAGTTTAGTTTAAAATTAACAACTTAAATTTAATTTATTTCATTATATTACTACTAAAATAAGAATTTTTTTCTTATACAGGTGCATTATTTTCCTCAAGCAGGGGTGGTTTATTCAGTAATAGCACGAGTTGAGGTCAGGGGAAAAAGAAAAAGGAACATTGATGTTTTTGAATACATGTAATAATTTTTACTTATTTAATTGTATAAACCAATGTTTGAAATATATATAATATAGTGTTTTTTATTTTATTTGTTATTTAAAGTTTATTTCATTTAAATTCTGCATTGGTACTTGATTTTGATGATTTTTGGTGCTGTTTTTGGTGCTGTAGTGTGCTATTACAACACACTACACTAGTGCTACAGTGTGCTATTACAACACATTTCATTATGCCCATTTATCAACACTATTAAATTCACTGATAAAGGGATCCTTTATTAGTGATTTTATAGTATTGATAATGGCCTAGAACTTTTAATCGTACTCCAGTAGTCAGTACTTTTCTAGTGATGATAAAGGCCATTTTTAGTGTTGTTAAAGGCCTATTTTGTAGTAGTGGATACAATATTATCATATGATCTAAAATTATATATATCAATCTCACATTTACTTTGAAAACTCATAAGTCAATTTTTTTTGGTGAGTTGTGTTTCAGCCTATCACCTTTGATATAAATTCTCTTTAATTATGTTATATATCTTGTATACATTTTTTGACTTGTCATGTGAATCATGATCAATTAAACATGATTTTAGGAAATTTAAAAATTATTTTTCTTCATAAAATTACCTACAATAGAAACCACATCATGTGTGAATAAATATCCAATTTGATATTGAGTTTTATATGTATCAAAAAAATATCCAATATTAGCATAACCAAACAATTTTGGTTCTAAAATTTTTTAATAAAGAAACCTTTGATAAAAGGATCCTTAAAGGAATTAAATTGTATGGTTAACTTACTTATAATATATTTAAATATGATAGGAATTTAACCCATTAAAATTCATAGAAAATTTATATATCTATTGAACCAATAATTGGGGTTGATTTGGATTTGTCTTCGAGAGATTTTTAGAAGTAGTTTCTGATGTGTTGGAACTTATCAAGGATTTTTTTAGTGTTTTAAAAGTGAAAATTCATGTTATGTGTTTTTTGAATATATGTTATGTGTATATGTGTCATGTATCATGAAAAATAAATCAACTATGTAAAAAATAGGCATACTGTGACAATGGAAAGTGTTATATGATAGGGATATGTTACGTGAAAAAGGGAAATGTTATGTATTTATATGTTACATGGAAGAAGGAAAATACATATGAAAAAAATATATATGTACTGTGTTGAAATGTTTTTTGGAATGAAAATATTATATGGATATGTGTTTTACCAATATGATATTTGGAAAATATGAGATTTTTTTTGATTGAAATGTTTTATGCTTCAAATGAACTATTTTATGCCGAAACTAATATGTTTTGTTATAAATATGGAATGGTTTGTTGAAAATATATTATTTAGTTAAGCTAAAATGTTATGTTTTAAATCCAATATGTTTTTTTAGTTAACATGAGAGGTTCCATGGGAGATATTTTTTGTGGTCAAGATGAATGACCCATGAACAGAATAAAATATTCTATAAAGGAAATGTTCTATGTTCAATAAATAAATATTTTGTATACCAAATCCAAATGTTATGAGGTTAGCAGAGAATGTTGTGTGGGTTAAAACTATATGTTATGGACCATATAAATAAAGAAATTTTATGTATCCAATGGAGCATGTTACGTGGAGATATGTACCTTGTGAAGATATATGTTCAATGGAGATACATGTTATTTTAGGATTTTAATGATGCTACTGACACTCAGTATGAAAAATAAGTATTAATAAAACCAATCCAAGTTCATAACAAGTAAATGAAAAACATAATAATAAAACAATAAAATAAAATAAAACCCTTTTATAAAGGTTCAGAATATTTAGATAAAACTTAAATTGATGAATTTAAGTATCCTTCGGTATCCATCGATAATGTTAACCGCCAAAACTTTGATGAGATCCTCTTTATATCCAATCAATTATAACAACTCTTTAAAATTAAAGGATGTAAGAAAGTAAGATAAAAACACTAAAGAACATCTCAAATGAGGAAAACCAGGAAATTTCCTCGAAAGAGGAAAACCAGAGGACTCTCTCTTAGATGAGTAAAACTAGTGAACTCTAAGAACTTATCAATGAGATGAATACTTCACCTCTCCCATATACTATTTATAAAAAGAGAAGAATTATACAACATCCATATAAGCTAATCTAATAGAAAACCTAATTAGGTGTAATAAATAGCCTCCAAAATATATTCTGAAATAGACCCCAAAAGAATATTAAGTCTAGAACCACACTGAGAGGTGTAATAATGAGCCTCCAAACAAGTCAAAAGTGACAAAGGAGATTCTTAAATGACCCATTTAACAAGGCCTATGAATTTTCCTCACAAAATATGCCTTGTAAGCCAATTATTCCAATCCCAAGACCAAATCCTACATGGGATTTTTCATCTCCACATGTTTATGTTTTAATAATATAAATAACTCAATATTTATATTATAAAACCACATTAATTATCTAATTATATATTTCAAATTCATAATAACATAAATCATATTTGTGTTTGTAATAAATATAAACACATGAACCAATCACATTATTCCAAAAATCCCAATTAGTATTATTTTATGTGTGACCCCAAGGACCCTTCGTAAAGTTGGAAACTATTATGAATATCATTCATAATAATTAACTAAGAGTGATATATATCAAAATATTGTACCTGAAAATATTATAAATGGGTTTGGTGTGATCTAATCCACTACATATCTATTAGCAAAGTTCTTTTCTCCTTAGCATCAAGATTAAGCATGAGACATGGATAATGTTAATCTAGTATAACTTATATCTCTTTTACAATTACCGAGTTAACTAAATATTATGTAATAACATCACATATAATTATCTTTGGAATGATCATGAAATTTATATAATGTATATATATTTTAATATATAAACATTACATATTTTTAGATAAATATTCAATATATTTCAAAAATATACACATGAGTACCGTAAAGGTTTAGTGTCTTTGTATACTAGATACACAATCTTATGATTTCATGAAATATCATAAACATCTCCCATAAACATATCCCCATTAAGTACACTTAATATACATACCCTACTTAAACCTTTCTTCATAACTTGGATAAAGGAAACATAATAAAGGGTGAACTCAAATGCTCATTAAGGGTAAACATGTGAGATATCTATTGATGATCATGAGAAGGCATAAGACAAGCATAACGATATGAGACTATGAAAATAACCTACAAGGATTATACCCAATATGTCAAAGATCATAAACACGAGCCATGAAATAAAACATTATCATTTCCAAGAAATGCATCATAAGAGCAAGAAATATTTATAAATCAATCATGAACCATAAGTTCATGTCATATAAGTGTGAAACCATCATAAGTATAGAAAACATTTCATATGGAAAGTTTAACTACCATGACCATAAAATCATAGTGGAATATGAATCCCTACCTATTTCCTATAACATAACAAATTAGGAATCATCACATGTTTCCCATAGCGGATCAATCACATTGACTTGTTTCCCATAGTGGATCAAGCACATTGGCCTATTTCTCATAGTTGATCAAGCACATTAGCATGTTTACCATAATTATCTCATGAGATATAAATATTTACCCATTTAATTGAAGGGATATATAGGTCATAACCATCACATAATCCATACATTTTTGTGCCACAAGATCATAAAAAATTTATTATATTCTAACCCATGAAAATAAAATGATTTTCATAAACATTTCATTATATCATAACTCATGGGAAGGAAACTAGTTTCATAAGAACTTTTCATCATAACCATAAATCATCCAAAGAAAGGATAAGGATATTATCATTGGATAATATCCCCATTAGATCTTATATAACATCAAATTATATCATTTTATATGGAAAATGATTTTAAAAGATCACTTAGAATATTTCTTGTGGAAACCATCCTTTTAATTTTGAAATCACTTATTTAAAATTTAATTTTTTTCCAAATATTAAGGAAAAAATTTTATTTGAAAATAACCTTGAAAAATTATAAATAAATATTCTAATAATTTAGTGGTATTGATAGTTTAAAATTATATTAATTCTATACAGGTTAAAATAAATATTTATTTCACATTTTTGGTAAAAAGTAAAAAGTACCTCAATCGAAAAACAACAAAGAGATTCATTTTAAAATATTTTGTAAAAAAATGAAAAATGGGTAAAAATGTATATAAACAATCATTGTTGAATATTAAAAAATTTATTTAAAATATTTGTAGAAAACATGTACATGAAAGAGAATAATTTTTGACCGAAGAGAGAAATAAAGTCATTTTTTTAAACCATTGTTTTTGTATCTTTAGTTTTTAAAGAGAGAAAAATGAAAGGAAAACATGTATTCTATAGAAATAAATATAGAATAAAAAATAAATGAGTTTCTTGAGATTTATACCATAATATTACATCATAAAAAACTTAATCATAAACAATCCTACTAAACAATGAGATTACAACATAAATTTTTTACCACTTTGATAACTTTTGATTTGTAAGACCCATGAAAGAATTAAATTTTATAAATATTTAAATCCACATAATTTTAATAAAAATAATAATAAAATATATTCATAGGTAGTATACACACTATATAAAATAAATAACTGGTGAATATGGCATGTGTATCACAAAAATAAAAGTGTGACAAAACTCTCTTAACTTAAGTCTCAAATTACTTTGTACATGTTCGAGACTCTTTTATAATAAATATAGGTTTTTAAATATATATTAAAGAAAAATAATAATATTTATCATACCATATATGATTTACTTATGACCTTTTACTACCTTTTTATTAATAATTCATTGTAAAAGTCACGTTTCAGGTAATAACTGCTTCATTTTTCATGTATATTTTGGTTTAGTATTTTTAGTCCTTTTAATTTGATCATGGTTAAATAATCTAAAGAATTTTAACCATGATATAAATATAATATATATTCATTATATATGTTTTTATATCAATACATTAAATTTATATATAGAAAATGAATTACACTATTCATGGATATGGTAAGCCGTACGTATGCATGAACGCTTTTTCATTTTTTTATGGATGAAACAAAAGAAATATAAATATTAATTAAAATTTATAAGATAATTATTATATCATATATATTCATTAAATATACCCTCATTACCATCCATTTCAAAATAAAATGAAAAATATATCACATTGCTACGTGGAGTTGATAATCCACACATATGCACGAGCGGTGTTATCTTTTTTACAAAAAATTGTAAGGTAAGAAGGTAGATGTGATGTTATAATTATAGAAGTATAATAATATCATAAATATAATATATATATAATTTTAATCCATAATTATATCCACCCATTAGATGTGGTTATGGAAAACAAAATAGATCAGTTTGTGAGGTGGTAGTCCGCTGTACACACGATCGATGATTTCATTTCCCATTTGATGGAAGAGGAGATAAATACGGGTTATGAAATTAACATAATAAAATATAACTATATGGGAGATAATTATTTTATTTTATCATAATATTTTTATAATATTTTAAGGAGTTGGAATAAGGAATAAAATAAAAATGCTCGGTTAAGAACAATACCTCTTCTCCGGACAACCTCCTTAGGTTAGCACCAAAAGCCTTTTTAATAGGTTTTACTAATCAAAATAAGGAATATAGGATGTGGGGAATGAATTAAATAATATATTTGGGTATTTATTATCTAAAAAAAGGATTTTTATCATGAAAAAAAGAGGAGAGGGTGTGTCCTTTTATAAGTGGTGAAAGGTACCCACTTGGAAACTACTTGGAAATTTCCTAAAAGAATCCAAAATGATAAAGTTATTACCAAGAAAAATTCATCCAAATGACCTTATATTCTAAGTTGGGATAGTATAAAGTTTAAATATGGATATAAAATATTATTTAGACAATTTTTATTGTAGAAATTACCCTTAGATTTTGGTTTAACCTCCCGGTAAACCCATTTTAACCTTAACTGTAATAATTAATTTTTACTATGTTTACTATTAATTTTGGAAAAAATTATTAAGTTGAACTTATTATATAATATTAATTATTATAATTATAAATATATAATATTTTTTTTAATTCCACTCATAGAAGTGGAAAATTTTAATTTAAAATTAAACCTACAGATGTGACAAAAAAACAGTTTTCCAAAGAGAAAATTTTCATAAGTATAGAAAGTTTTAATATAAAAAATCAACATGAAATTGATTAAAATGAACTAAATTGAATTAACAATAACATAATTTAACTAATTTTAATTTTAAAACCATATTAAAATAAAATTTATCTTGTAAATGTTTTAAACAAAAGGGAATTTTTAATAAAAATCAGTATTTTTTTACTATTCATTGAAAAATTAATCTTTTTCAGAAAATTATCAAAAATTCACTAAAAGATAATTTTTACATTTATATTTCAAAAATAAATTTTATTTTTTCAAATAAAATTTCTAATAGTTTCAAAAATTACTTTTACTATTTGTTCACAAAAAGCAATAAAACCATTTTTTGAGAAAAAAGTATTTTCCAAGCATATAAAGACTTTAATAAAAATTAAGCACTTTATATCAATATTTTTTATTTATATAAAACCATTATAATTAATTATAATTTTTTTTTATTTCTATTCATACCAAAAAGTTTAAAAACTAGGTTATAATGATCATATTTAAATAATAGTATATAATAGTTTGTTAAAACTCGGCGTTGCGTATAGTGCAAGATATCGAAGTAATTAAATTAATTTGAGAAAATATTTCATAAAATCTCAGGGAGTTTCAATTAGTAAAAACTCAATAAAGTGTCCTCATGTCATAACCCATCATATATAAGGACACATCCTATCATGTTAAATGTTTTTAACAATTTTTTTGATGTATGTGTTTTGACTAAGGGAAAACATTCACTAGTAGAAAAATAGTTTTTAGTGTCAGGATTTTGACTCTATTTTTTAATAAGAAACTTTAAAAATGAATTTTAATTTCTATTATTAGATAACTATGATCAAAATTATGAGGTGATTAGTTTTCACATCGATTTTTAAAAAACTGATGTTAAAATATACATTATAACATCATTTTTTTGAAAAAATAGTGTAAAAATTATAACTTGTTTTTTTTAAACACACACATCTATTTTGGATGACAATCTATTTTGAAACCCTCACCACACTAAAATTTATAATATGTGTGCATCTATTTTTCTTAATACTTCAATGTGAAACCATAATCATGATTATTATCAATATACCTCCCTATTTCATTTTAAAACCTCTATCACCACTTCATCACCTTCATACAATGATTTAAGCTTGATATCCATTCCACTGATCTTCTATAGCTAGGTCATCAACCCACTACCCTCCTATATTCCTTATCTCATGACATTTGTAAGTTTTAAATCATTATTCAATTTTTTTTGATTTTTTATTTAATCTTAAATTAGTTTAGTGTCTCTCAAGTTCTCAGTGTGGTTATCAAAGATGTCTATTTTAAATGAAGAAGAAATAATGATAATAATTCCACATGGGATATATATGAGTGATCATAATTTATTAGTACATCTTTCAAAGATATATTATGTTTTCTCTTCATTTTGTTTCTCTTATTTATTTTTATGTTTTGATATTTTTTTTGGTTAGAGGAATAGTATTCTTATTATAATATTTTTTTAAATATATATATATAACATTTGATGTCCTTTATCTTAATACTAGACATGGAAATCTCATCACATGTGAACTGAATAAGGATTTCAACACTGGTTATAAATATAAATGATTTCAAAAGTTGGCTATAACATTGGTTAGTATAACTAACTTTAAAATACTATTTACAACATTGATCGTATTTTCTTCGTCTTTTAACCAATGTTAAAAGTAAAAAAAAACTGACATTGAAAGGGTATTATTCTATTAGCAATTCATTTAGATCTATTATAGATCATTATAAATAGTATGTGTGATATTTCACAATGATTTTTTATTGATAAGAAATTCCCCAACCAAATCTTCATCAATTTTAACATTTGGTTGTCCTTTTTGATGAGAAGCATGTCATCAACATAAAAATAAATAAATAAAACAATGCACCCACCAACCTGTTTATATACATAAGGTTAATACTCTTTTTTTATAAAGTCAAACTCTTTGATAACTTTATCAAAATGAATATTCTAATATTAATAATCATGCTTCAAACTATCAATGGATCATTTCAAATTATAGATCTTATTAGCATTTCATGAATTGTTAAAACCTTTGGGTTGTATGACATATAAATCCTTAAAAAAATTCCACAAAGGAATGATTTTTTGATGTCTATTGTATATATCTCATAATAATAATACGTTATCATGTCTAAAATAATTCAAATAAATTTGATCATAACCACTAGAGAAATGGTTTCCTCATATCCAATACCCAAAATTTTGTTTAAAACCTTTCACAACTAAGAAATATTTATAGATAAAAACTATAATATCCATATTAGTGTTTTTTAAAATACCTACTTGCACCCAATGGGTTTTACCCCTTTAGGTGGATCTTATAGATTCAAAAACTGATTAGTGTACATGGATTCCATTTCAGATTCCATTTATTTTAACCATTTATCAGAGTCAAAACTCAATATGGAATCTTGGTAATATGTTAGATCATATTCTATGACTATTAAATGACCTTCATTAGAAATGAGAAATCCACATCTCTCAGGTTCTTGGAAAAATCTATGAGACCTTTTTAGTTTATGTGTATACTGAGTTGATTAATTTTCCACAACCATTTATTTTTTTACTAATCCATTTTAGGATTAACATCATCATGTTGGTCTTTAACTTCAAAAATCTCAAATTTACTCCCACTAATTATTTATAAATTAATTCCTTTTCTATAAAGATAGCATATCGAGTGAAAAACACTTGTTTCTATAATATATTATTAAAATAATAAACCATTATCTCTTTTTGATAACTAAAAAAATAAATTTATATGATTTTGGTTCTTGTTTACTTGAATTAATATATATTACATATACCTCATAATCTCAAATATTTATAAAATGAAAATATATACGTTTCCTAGTCCACATCTCATGTGGTGTATTGTGAATATCCTTTTATGGAACATGATTTAGGTTAAATGAAGAAATTTATAAAGCATGCACCCGAAAGGAAATAAGAAGGTCTACATGAATCATTATTGAATGAACCTTGTTTAATATAATTTGATTCTTCCTTTTAGATTAATAAATTTACTATGGTGTAATAGGTGTAATGTGTTGTGATACTATACCATAATATCCCAAATAACCATGAAATGGTTGACTTAAATACCCTTCAACTCGATCATATCGAAGTGTTTTAATACTTTTTATAAGTTTATTTTGTACTTTATTTTTGAAAAATTTGAACATTTCAAAAGATTCATACTTGAGAAATTTGGTCATTTACCCATAAAAGGAAATTTTGTCATTTTTTTCTAATAAATAATGATGTACTAAAATATACTTTGAGTAATTTTACTTATAGGGCTACATACATCAATATGTATGGGTTATAATAAATAATTAACTTTTTTCCATTTACCTATAAAAGGAAATTTGGTCATTTTTTTCTAATAAATAAGATTCACATGTATCAAATGATTCATAATAATTCAAATCCAATAATCCATTATTATGGAGTAGTTGGATGTGATTCTTATTTATAAAACACATGAGACAATACCAAAGATAAGTGTAATTCAAATAATGACTTTTTACCTTCTCATTATTTATATTATATATAGGATTTTCAAGATCCAGTATTTATAATCCACTAAACATGTTAACACAACCATAAAAAAATTCATCCATATAAGAAAACAAACATTTTTTCTTTATTAAAAATGAAAAACCCACCTGATCTAGGTAAGATATAGAAATTCAATTTCTGTTTATTGATGGTGCATGATATAAATCTTATAATAATAATGAAAATATACTAAGAATAAGTAAATTCATTGTAACCATGGATAATGCAACAAGTCTCGATCTATTCCAAACTCGTTGGTCTACTTCTCACTTAATTAACTTCCTTTATTTATTGAACAATTGTATATTACCACAAATATATGATGCACATTTAGTATTTAATACCCAATAATCAGAGTTAAAGAAACCAATTTTTATAACATAAATACCTGATGTAGTAGAACCATCACCATGTTGCTTCTTAAGAATCTCTAGGTATTGAGGAAAGTCCTCTTATAATGCCCAGTTTTTTTGTAAAATAAACATTATTCTTCTCTTTAAATGTTGAATTTTGAAGGTTTTAGTATTGAGATTAAATATTTAAAAATTACAATATTTTTATTCTAATTACCCACACCTTATCCTTTCCACTATTTATCATCATGATAGGATGGTTCTTTTTCATGTTTTCCTCTATTTTTATCAACATATTGAGAAGCTCTTGAAGGGTATAATAAATTTTGTTTGTATTAAAATTAATAATAAAATTACTAAAAGATTCTATAAAATACCACAGGACTGCATCAATATACATCTATTTATCTAGAGGTAACCTAATCCTTTCCATATTATTTACATACCCAAACATTTTGAGCACATGAGTATTATCTGGGATTCATTCAGATATATTGCACTACATAAATTACTTGTTACTTCACACTGGTAAATTCTTGCATTATCTTGATAGATCTCTTTAAGGCGTTCTATCATATTGAACACCTCTATCAATTTATGTTTCTTATGAAGCTTAAGAATCATGGTAGATAGAATTGAACATATTATATCCAAATAATCTTTCACATGCTTCTTATGAGAATCCTTATCAACATGAGGGTTAATGACAGTTGGTTCAATAGGATTATATTTCTATAGAACATATAATTTCTCCTCATGTTTGTGAACAATTCTAAAATTATGATACTAGTAAATGAATTTATTTCCATTCAAATTTTCCCTCTCAAGGATTAATCTCAATGAAAAGTTTGAGTTTTTGTTTGATTCCATATATATCTATAACAAAATTTATGCAATTATTAGTATCATGTATGTTATTATTCAATATGGTATTTTATTGAATATACTCCCACTAATATAAAAACCTTCATTATTATAAATTAAATGGTATAAGATTAATAATTCTACATGTATTAGCTAATGTAGATATGCAATAAAACCTTTATGCATATGATGTATTTAGGCTATATCGTATTGTATGATATAAAATTTGTTTCATTATTAGTATCATTTATTCTATTATTCAATATAGAATTGAGGATCCAAAATCACTGATCACTGGAAGAAAACCTTCAAATGTTTGAAAATGTAGAATAAAAATCAAGAAATATAGTAGTCAAAAGATCATCATGCATTGATATACCAAAACCTAAAAATTCAAGATACACCCTAAATTACTACACCAAGAATACACCCTTTAGTACACTCAAATAAAAAATAAAGCATAAAAATGGAAATTAAAATAAAATAATGAATTTTTTTTACATGGTTCATAATTTAAGTCCTACATCTATGAGAGACCACTTCTGCTTCCATTTCATTTCAAAAAAGATAAAAGTTTATAATTTCAATCACAATAAGCTAAATATATGATATTACATAACACACTTTTCACTCAATCACTAGTTCCAAGTTATCCAAAGTCAACCAAAAAGTGTTCCAAACTCATCTTTGTATAATATTTCATACAATAAATTAATTACACCATATTACAGTATTCATAGAGGACCCATTGTTGGTCTCAGACACCCCTGATTTCCCATAGATAAATCTGCGTCAACCACTGAATCCTGGTGAATGTGTAAGTTAATCTTGTTGTTTGGAGTGAGTAACTCAAAAGGGGGTGAATTGAGTAGACAATAAAAATTTCTATTCAAAATGGATTAAAATACATTCCCCCAATTAATTTAAAATCTACCTAGTTAACCAAAACAACATACCGTTATAAGTTTCAATATTTCAAAAAATTTCTTAGAAGATTTATTAGGTATCAGAAAAATAATATGAAATTTTACACATTCCTTTGAAATTAATTTAATTAATTGAAATATTATAAAAACACTAATTAATTTTAACTATCAAAGTATTAATTTTGTTTATAGTTTAAAAAAATTTCAGTTTTAAATAATAGATTCAAAATAAAACAAAATAAAACATGTAGTGGAAATTTGAACACAAGAGGTTCAGTCTCAAGGCGAGACTTATAATAAAATACCACCAATAAGTTTATATAAATAAATGGTTTGATCCAAAATCTAGATCAGGCTTTACAACATTATACAGTTTTCTAGACCACACATGGCCTCTTCCACTATTATCTGTGGGAGTACAAAATATAACAGGTCACACAGGACCTCTTCCCCTATTTCCATGGGAATACCGGTGCAAAAAAAGTCAAGAAGATATATATATATATATATTCCAATTATATCAGGAGATAGTGTGTTGTAAAATAAACAGAACATCAAACACACTAATCGTAATGTAAAAAAAAATAAACAAACTGAGAAATCTAAAAGTATGAATAGATAGAGATGATCAGTTTTTTATGAAGTGAAACTAATGTCTCCTTGAAATCTTTTTAAAAATGCATCTTGAGTCGGTATCTTTAAAATTTAGTAAAACAGAGTGTTGTGGACACTTATGTTCTTGGTAGTAGGATTGAAAATGATGTGTATTGATCTTTGGCTTCCTCAGTCGAGTATCTCATGATGTATCATGTAAGTTCTTACAATTAGGTTCATCTCTGTATGTGAATAAATTTTTGTGTATATTCTATTCTGCTTCACATAACACTCTCTATTTTCATGAGGGAGTCTACTTATATTTTTATCAGTACCATGCATGAGTATCCATATGAGCATCCAGATATTATGCATCCTCGTACTCAGGGTTGATGTATCCTTTAATTCATTATGTCAAGCAATTAATAAACAATAATTAAAATAACACTTGAAATTAAATTCAATAAACTAGACGTTAGAGAATTAATTCAAAAATATAATGTAATAAACATTGATGATGAGTCATGAATGATGAATCACAGTCTAGTGATGTCTTGTTCTAGTGGTGTCTTATTCTAGCAGTGTCTCAATCTAATGATGTCTCAGGCTGATGGAGCCTTGTTCTGGTGGCATGTTAAGCTGGCGGTGTGAAATTTTTTACCTAGCTGAATTTTTATATTGGAAGTGACTCAACTGACAGCGATTCATCCTTCCAGTGGTAGGTCAGGCTAGAGGTGTCTCATACTTAATAGTTTTCATCACCTCTATCAAAATATAAGATTCTTATTGAAAACATAAAACTTATTAATACCATTATAAGCATGATTTAGTGAGTATTAAAACAAGTAGGTAAACAATCTATTCCTTTTGGATGATAAAAAATAATGGCATCAAAGGTAAAAAAATCATGGTATCAAATTTAATATAATATATATATCAGCATGGTATCAAAGAAATAAAAGAAATATTATTAAAGAAATATCACTGTAATAGGAAGAAATAAATCAGAAATAAATTTCACAATTTACTCCTTCTCCCCCTTTTGGTATTATAAAATAGGTAAAACATAATAAAAATAAAAATAGTAAAGGCAATAATAAAGTAAATACAAAGAACAAAAGAATAAAAAATTAATAAAGGGAATAAATACTCATCCAAAATTTACAATCATAAAGGTATTACAAAAAATTTCCCATAAAAATAGAATGTCTAATCCAACAACATTGTCAAGACTAATAATAAGGGTCCATATGAGATTTTCCTTTTTTCCCTTGGTTTTCTTCAGATCTGAGATAGTAGGTCAAACAGGGTCTGAAAGAGATATAGGAAAGGTAGTTGGAAGACTAGATGGAATTCCAACTATAGCTTGGGGAGGTCAAGACTCTATAATAACAATCAGACTCATTTGACTCATAGCTTGTGTATAAGGAAGTGGGAAGGGTTGGAATTTGGTAGGCAGAGGTGCAGTTAGATCCTTGGTAACTCCTAGTCTAAAAGATACCCATGGGTTAATATGAATTACTTCTTGATCCGCAACATCCATGCCATGTACATGGAGAAATGGTTTCATAAGGTTTATGAAATCCATTATTATCTAACCACATCTCTCCATGGAACTAAATAAATCTCATTTATCTTCCATAAACTGATTTAGCACTGGAGTCATCTCCTTCAATGGTCTGACTTTCTCTTTAAAGGCTTGGGTAACAGGTGGCATCCTCAAACTATCATCTAAAAACTTAAAATTAACATCCATGGAATGTTTGGTATAAATTCTTGAGAGATAATATTTTATGGACTTGGTAATTGTATCTCTATATGAATTCACATCCTTGTCATAACTTCTTATTATCATGTGATCATGATTAGTGCTTTGTTCAAACTTCCTCAAAATATCCAAAGGAATGATAGGTTCCCCACTTGAAGGTCAACTAGTCATAGCAGCAACTTCTTATATAACCATGATTTTGATCATATCAACATCAAAAGTAGAAGTAGAAGTTTAAGTGTCGGAGGATTCATCTTCAAGACTCTTAATAATTCTATCCATAAAAACTGTAAAAGAAGACATCAACTCTTCAATGAAAAACATTATGGATTCCATATCACCACTAATCAACTAATTATTAATCTCATTTTAGTACCCCATATTTTTGGTATATAACCACTACATGATGGTTTTTCTGTAAGGGTGAAGGTTGGGAGAGTTGGGAGAACTTTCTTTAAGTTTTGGGGGGAAAAAGGAGAAGCACACGGGCTGCGCACGGTTTGTATAAACTGTATGAAAATCCTATGAGAAACCATGCTCACTAGAAGATTTTGGATAGAAGATTCAACATGGTTTAAAAATGGTTAGGGATACCATGCGAGGATTTCATTCAAGGGTTTCCTTATGGTAGTATCTAACACATGTTTAGCGCATGATTTTTCTAACTGTGCTGTCTAAACGCGCGTAGAGTCAAATTAAGATCCTATTTTTTAGGATATTACTTGTTTTTTCTTCTAATTGTTATTTTTTACTCTTAAATGGACCCAATTTTATATTTCGCTTCATTTAAGGTTAGGGAACCTCCCCCAAGTAGTTTGGAACTGATTCAGATCCCTCCCTTGGTGTTTTCAAGCCTGATTCTCGCGGTAAGTCACATTCTTCACCGTTCTTGTCTTGTTTCTTAGATCTACTTAGATATACTTCTCCTATCCTCTTTATTTTTCAAATATATGCCTATTATGAGTATATTTATGTTTGGGAATTCCAAATATGATGAGATTTGGGTTCTTTGATGGTAGGATAATAGATCTAAGGCTATTTTTGGGAGTTTCAACCTGGTTGCATGAGTGTTCTTTGTCCGTTGTCAGTTTTTATCAAAAACTTTAAGGTAGGTGGATTCTCTCTTGACTCATATTTCTAGAATTTATTGGATTAGTTTTAAATTGGTTTATTTGAATGGAATTTATTGTGAAAATCATGGAATACATCTTCTCTTGTGATGATTTATTTTTTTTGGTGAAATTGTGTGATCTTGGTGAATTGTTGTGTAAAGAAATTTAGTTTCTTGAAATTAAATGGTGATTTTAAATTATGGATTTGTTGGAATTGCTAAATGGTTTTATGGAAATATATGTTTTCAATAAAATGGGAATTTTGTTGAAATAGTTTGGAAAGGAAATGATTTTGATGAAAATGGTTTTCAATAAAAAGGTGTTTTTATTGAAAGGGTTTTTGGCACGATCCTTAGGCATACTTGGTGTGTGTGTTCATGTTTTATTTATGAGTCTTGGTTGAAATATGAACTTGTGCTTAGTGCCAAAGTTCAAATGTAACATGGGATATAATTACCTTGTTATGACTTAGTAGATTGATGAGAAACCACTCGAGTATGGAACTGTCATTGCGTAACATGCATGGTTGGTTGTGTGGATGTGTGGAATGGATTGTGTATGCCAAAGGAATATTGAGAAATGATTTTAAAGTTATGTTTAGTTATTTTTATAGAAAAATAACTTTCTATAAAATTGGTTTCAATTTCCCTTATATGCTTTTGGTTATAAATGGTTTTGGAAACTTGTTTATATTTAGTTATAAACTATTTTGAGAAATTATTTTATATAAACTGTTTTATATAAATGTTGCCAACTCTTCTATCCTAGTGGAACCCTTCTACTAGGTAGGTCATGGGACCTCTATCGACTATTATAGTGGAACCCTCTTATTTGGAGATGGTATGGGTCCTCTATCTTTCCACTGAGTGGAACCCTCCTATTGAAATAGGGTATGTGTCATCTATCTTTCCTCAGAGTGGAACCATCCTATTGGAATAGGGTATGAGTCCTCTATCTTTCCACTGAGTGTAAACCTCTTATTGGGAAAGGGTGCAAGTCCTCTATATTTCCACTAAGTATAACCCTCCTGTTAGAACAAGGTATGGGTCCTCTATCTTTCCACTAAGTTCTACCCTCCTATTGGGAGAGGGTATGAGTCCTCTATCTATCTACCAAGTGGAAACCTTCTGTTATACTAGGGAATGGGTCCTCTACCTAGCGGTTGTGATCACTCAATTGTGCGTAACAGAGATGAGGCATGGCTTGACTTGGATGGTTTCTAATGGGAAAATGTTTGAGATTTTGGGTATCGTTATTGGACTTCTAAACTATTGACTACTCTTTTCTTGGGCTGAGCTATGAGATAGAGATCCCCTTTCTCTATTATATGGATTTCTTTTGCTAAGAATATATATATACACACACACACACATATGTATCCATACCTTTATATTTTATTACTCTATTGCCATGGGTTGCAAAGACTCGCAGGGTATGCCACATCCTTTTCATGTTTAGCTTCTCATGGTTGGATTAGTTTACACTCCTACTATGAGTGGTAAATACTTAACATGTATTCCACCTACACACTATCTTTATACCCCTGTTATTGGACGAGGTTACTCTTTATTTTCTTTGGGTTAAGCTGTATCCTATTTACTAACTTCAGTCTTTCTGTTCCTATTGTATTTATTACTCCCCCCTCATCTTTCAGGTTGTACTACTGGGTATGTATATAATTACCCATACATGGGATTTTCTCGAACATGTCGTGTCTTATGCAGATGACGAACAGGTCAACGACGAATTCATAGAAGTTTAGGGATACTGGGTGCTATGAACTGCATATAATGGTCATATCTTAGAGATCACAAGTTGGGTTCTCTCTATAGTTTACTTCTAGTTTTCATCAAGTTGGGACACATTTCCAGTTGAGTATATATTTTTCTCCTTTACTTTTGAGTTTTCACTATCATACTCTTGTACACCCTAGAGGTTTTTCATGCTTCGTTTACTTTCTATTTGTTTCATATTATTATTATTATTCACTTTTTCATGTATATGGTCGGGTGTGTGTGTAAAGTTACTTTTGGAAAAGGCCTCCCATTTAGGATATGCCTTTCGACGCTTTTCGACACCTCTTGGCCTATGGAGGTAGGATTAGGGTAGTTACGACTCGAGCCCCAATTAGGTTTAGGTCGTGAAAGATTGGTATCAGAGCAGTTCATTCATTAGGATGTTGTTTGGAGTAGTAAACTTATGAGGATTTGGTTGGGATAATTGAACAAATTTCAAAGTGTCTCGAGTGTGGCTCTCAGTCTAGGGAATATAGTGATGGTATGGGCGACCGACATATCCATTCACCAAGACCCTGACCACCTACTTGTCGACTCGATAAATCGAGACATTGGTTACTGGGATTAATGGTATATAAATAATATTAGATTTAGTCTTTGAATGTCATTATTGATTCATATACCTATATATATATATATGATCATTTGACTATGGTACGTCTTGATAACTTTTAGGATACCTCTGAAACAACAGCCAACCAGGATACCAGTTCCAGATCATGATGACAATATGATGAGTGATGAACCCTTAGTTTAAGGTCTATCTTGTGAGATTATTACTCTAGGTGGGTAGGTAGTAGCACCTCCACCTATTTAATAGCAGATCATCCCAACAGAGTAGGATAAGGATGCATTTAGGCTTAGATAACTCCACGAGTTTCAATGCCAGAGACCGCTAAGATTCCGTAGATCATTAGGTAGTAGATTATTGGTTAGAGTCAGTGGTCCATATCTTCAGGTTTATTCAGGACCCAATGGATCTGGTGGTTTCACTAAAAATTGGCCTTTTCCACAGAAAAGCTTGGCGCTGGTGGAGTCTTGTTACTCAGATGCATGACAAGTCAAAATTCTCATGGACCAACTTCTAGCAGTTGTTCTATGAGGAGTACTACCCCTCCTATTTGTGATTAGTTCATATTAATGAGCTTATGAAGATGCATAAGGGATGTATTATAGTGTATGATTACACAAATAGTTTTACAGACCATACCCATTACTCCCTTGACATGATCTTAAATGCATACTTCCGATCATGGAAGTTTGAGTTGGGACTCCACAGAGAGATCTATGATAGCATGGTACCCTTGTGCATCCCCACCTATTCCGAGGTGTTGAAATGAGAACTAGTGAAAAAGATATTTTTTTCAGAGGGATTCCATTAATAAGGAGCTATTAGTGGGTTTCACATAGTTGAGTCATCTTTAGCAATTATCTGGTGTCAATCGGCATGATCTTGACGCAAGATATCCTATCGTGATCAGAATCAGACACATGGTCATATGAAATTGGGACAGATTAGACCACTAGGAAATCCTAGAGAGGGGAAATTATTTGATTGTGATATATGACAAACACATTGAGGAGTACATACAAATAGTTGGCAGACCACCACAACAAAGACAACGGCATGATCAGGGATCTACCAGGAGAGGGAAGAGAGGCCCCTAGGGAGGAAGAGCTATCACAAGAGGAGGAGGAGTTTTGGGTGGTGGAAAATGTTATGATATCCTTTTTTTACAATGGAACCCTATAAATTCATATTGGATATAGATTAGTTTTATATAGTTAGAGCCCAGATTGACTATCACCATAGACGAGTCAGATGCCTTCACACTGATGGGATGAGATTCACCTTTATGGGTGAGAGGGATCTCATAGTGGAGCAAGTCGGTTATGTGACTAGGAGGCCACATCCCATCACCCATCAGTTAGTGAGTATATCCCTTAGTGTAGAAGGATATTTAGGAATCCAAATTTCCTCTGTTTTGGAGGATTATATGGACTTATTCCCCAAGGACATTCTAAGACTACCTTAGAGGTGTGAGATCAATTTTTATATTGACTTGAATCCTAAGACCACTCCATTATCTTATAAATAATATTAGATGGCCCTTATTGAGCTCTAGGACCATCGATTGTAGTTGGAGGACCTTCAAGATAAGGGTTTAATTAGGACAAGTGTGTCCCATTGGGTAGCTCCAGTCTTGTTTGTAAAAAAGGTAGATGATATATTGAACCTTTTCATGTATTATCATCACATGAACTTGTAATGACCCGAGTTTTGAGCATGTGAGAATTTTAAATTTTCTTGATGTTATTCCAGAGTAGGGAGTTCAGACGGCGTGTGATTCCGAGCCCCGGTGTGGCTGAAATTAAATTTTAAGTACGTTCACACTAGGCATGACAAATAAATAGAATAAATACTAAACGGTTTCTCGGATGAGAAAACCGAGGGAACCATTGCATCTGGAGTGTTCCGTTTACCCTAGGAGGGGTGTAACTTTCACGGGTGTATCCCTTCTGTGGAAAACGCCACTTGGGGAATTTTCATAATTTAGCGGCCTCAGGCGTGAACTTTATAACTTCTGAACAGAGGCTCGAATTAAAATTCCAAGACCGCTGTTGCGCTTAGAACATGTATTTTTTACTAGGAGAGGCTTAACCCCGACCCCGTTGAGAGTTCGGGTACATGCCTACTGGTGGGTGTTTAAGAATTAATAAATTTTAATTAATTCTTTTCCCTACTTAAACACCTCCACCCATCCCTTCACCCCCTTAGAACCTATCCCTAGCGAAAGCTCTCCCAACAAAGGAATCCACCATCTTTAAGCTCCTCACCCCACCTCTCCAAGGCGGTTGCGGCTCCGACGAATCGTTTGTGAAGCGACGGGCTATGCCCTACGAGGTAAGGTTGTGCGTTTTCATTTTTTTTAAATTCTGCAACTTCTTCAAACTCAAATTATAGTGTTTAATTGCTGTTTGTTTGTCTATCGGAGGCCATAGATGCGTAGGGTTCGATCCGAGCTTTCCAACTCTCTTTTAGGATAAAAAATATGAGTCTCGGGGCATCTGGGGTGGCCCCGGAAAGTTTTCCGGCCAAACCCTTGTTTTTTCGGCGGTTCAAGGGCGGTCCGGCGAGTCTAGGAGGTGGCGCGGTGGGCTCCCCAGGCAGCGACATGGCGGGCTCGGGCGAGCGGTTCGGCCGGCTTTGCCGGTTGGCAGGCGGCACGAGACCGGGGCCGGTGTGACCCCGGGAGAAACTGAGACCCACAAAATGCGCGTATCATGGGGGAAAATCCGGTCCGGCTCGTACTGGTTCGGGTAAAGCTGCGCGGCCTGTGCAGTAAACCGCGGGCCGTGATGGACCGGCCGAACCGGTCCAGCCCACCCTGTCTCTGTCCGTTGGCGCTAAAATGCCTTTAAATTGCTAACTGAGTGTCGAATTTGCGTGCCGTCTACGACAATGCAATCCTAGGATCAAGACAGATGTTTTGAGATGGTCTCAGGGATTTTTAATTCCCGAGATGGGAGCTCGGTGGCACGACACACTCATTAAGCTTTACTTAGAGCCTCACTGGTATTCTTATTTCGGATGGCGCGAGCACATCTGGAGTCCGTTTTAGGCACCGTCAACGGCATTGTGACCCTGGCGTCATGATGAAGTAGTCCAGTGTGGTTGAAGGTGTTGAAGTCGGAGTTGAGGCATAGCCCCCATGGGCCGTCTTTTAAGCTGTGTGCAGCGTACTGCGACTTTTTCATCCGACGTCCATTCGAGGCGAATGAATAGTCATTTTGGTGTGTTTTTCCAAGAGCATCATGATGGTGCAGTTTGACCAACATTTTTCAGGACCGAGGTGTGGGCCCTATGAGATGCCGTATGGTCACAAAGTGGTGTTGAATAATGTTTTCATTGGGAGTCCGTTTCTATCGAGTAAATAGTCTATATCGTGTGTTTTTCCACGAGGATTACAATGCTATAATCTGTTTGGGTGTGTGAAGCCTCTTTTGAGATCTCATTAAATGTGGAAACATGAAAGGACATTGGTCAGAGGTTCCTTTGATGCACTCCAAAACAACGCACGGTAACAATGTTAGTGACACCAGGTAATGGTACGGGCAGTGCAGAGTTATCAGACCAGTTCCAGGTTTACCCTCCAGTGGGGCTGGGTAGTGGGTTACCCACCAGCGTATCAGGGTTTACCCTCCAACGGGGCTGGGTAGTGGGTTACCCGTTGACCTTAGGGTTTACCCTCCAGCGAGGCTGGGCAGTGGGTTATCCATTGACCTTAGGGTTTACCCTCTAGTGAGGCTAGGTAGTGGGTTACCCGTTGACCTTAGGGTTTACCCTCCAATAGGGCTAGGTAGTGGGTTACCCGACGACCTCTTAGGGTTTTCCCTCTAGCTGGGCAGGGAAGTGGGTTACCCGATGACTTCTTTCAGACTCAGCGCTTTCTATGAGGCTAGTCAGTGACTTTTCTCCGTGATTACCGAAGAGGGACCCTTGGTTGTACAATTTAGAGATGAGAGAGCTTTGACGTGTGGGACCTTTGGGCATCAGTGATGGACATCCTTAGAACTGTTGGAAAATTTTTCTGGGCTGATCTTGGAGATAGAGATCCCCTTGCACACTCATTCAGGTTTCTTGTTGAGAATATATATATATACACCCTAATTTTGTTCCCACTCCTTGGGTTCAGTTACTCTCCTTCTAGGAGGGGCGAAGATGCGCGGGGTATGCCACGTGCTTTTCGTGTTTGTCCCTTATTGGTTTGGACGAGTCTACTTCCTTTCTTTTGTTGGGTTGAGCTACACTCTCTCTCTTTTATACTCTTACACTATTCTTTGTTCTATATACTACTCACCATTTTAGTACCTCCTTTGTTTCTCCCTCGAGCTTTCGGGGCATCCTACTGAGTATCTTTATACTCACCCCTGCTTAGGCTTTTCCCACACTTGGTGTGCCCTTGTAGATGATGGATAGGTCGATCGAGACTACGGAGGAGTGTAGAGGACACATAATATTGGGCTGCATTTAGTGGTCGTAGTAGGACCTTCAGGTGTGAGACTCACCAGCTGTTTACTTTTGTTTAACTGTTACCGGGTTGTGGCACCTTTCGGGTTGGACGCGTGTTTTGACCTTTTTCTGTCCAGTTATCTTGTCAGTACTTTTCAGCACTTTACTTGTTCTACTTAGAAGTTAATGAATGACTGTGGTTGGGTTATAGTTGTTTGTACTTTGGTTTCCTTGTTACTCTAAACTTCTGCATTGAGTGGGTTGTGTGTGTGTACAGGTACTTAGGCAAAGGCCTCCCCGAGATTGTTACACATTCGACACTTGTCTCCAGCCCCTGGCCTATGGAGGCGGGCTTGGGGTAGTCGCAGATCGAGACTAGTAGGGTCGGGTTGTGAAAAAGTGGTATCAAAGGTGGTTCATTCTTTGGGGCGTTGTTCGGACGTCCCTAAAAAATAATTGGTTGGGATTTAGTGAAATAGTGTTGATGTATCTCGAGAACGGCTCTCAGGATGAGGAGTCCAGTGATGGTACGGGCGGCCGACGTATCCATTCACCAGGACCCTGATAACCCGCTTGTCGACTCGGCACACTGAGACATTTATTGCAGGGAACTTTGGAACATGAATCCGGTAGGATTAAGTCTTTGACTGTATTTTTTTGATTCATCTCCCCTTTTTTATTACTTATATATATATATTCTCATCTGATCATGGTAATCCATGATAATTTTCAGGATTCCCCCACGATAGCAACCAGCCAGGTTACCCTCTCCAGTTCGTGACGATGACCTGGAGAGCGACGAGGCATCGGTTTAGGGACCCTTATGTGATCCCCTTCCACCCAGTGGTTCAGCAGTGGCCCCTCCATCTAGAGAGTGGTGGTTAGTACCGACAGCACAGGCCGAGGTTGAGCATAGGCTGAGTGCGCTCCGAGACTTCCAGCGTCAGCGACCACAGAAGTTCCGTGGGGACCCGAATCCCCAGGCAGCAAAAGACTGGCTAGAGTCTGTGGACCAACTTTTCCAGTTGGTATGGCCACCAATAGATCAGATGGTAGCCCTATCTTCCAGCCTTTTTCTCGAGATGACCGGGCGTTGGTGGGGGTTGGTTATGCAGACCCACGATGAGTCACCTCTCACGTGGGATAGCTTCCAGCAGCTCTTTCAGGAGGAGTAATACCCCTCTTATTTAAGCTCCATTTGGATTTAGGAGATTCTAGAGCTGAATCAGGGGGGGATGACCATGTAACAGTACTTGTCCTGGTTTACCGATCTAACACGCTACTCACAGGATATGATCCACAATATTTACTTGCGGGCACAAAAGTTTGAGAAGGGTCTTCGTAGGGAAATTTGTGATAGTCCCTTTGCATACCTACTTATACCGGGGTGCTAGATCGGGTGCTCATGACAGATATATTCTTGGATGAGGTATGCCAGCTGGCAGGGCCTAGGAGTGGCCGCTTTAGAGAAGAGTCATCGGTAGCAGGCAGGCGGCAGAGAACAGAACCTCAGTCGAGCAGACCCTTCCATGAGCAGACTCAAGGGAAGGGTCGTACACCGCAGTGGCACTGTAGAGCACTAGGGAAATCAGGAGAGAGCTGGTGCTATGATTGTGACGGACAGGGTCACCTAGCATGGGACTGCCCGACCAGGCGTACCGAGCAGACATGGCAGGCAGTGGGCGCACCGCAGTGGCAGAGGCAGCGCCGTGACCAGGGATCTCCCAGGAAAGGATAGGGTGGTCCTCAGGGAGGTAGCGCAGGCAGATCGACATGTCCTATAGGTGGGGGATGGTGTTTCGAGGTCCTTCCACCACCACCACCAGGCAGCCCACGCCAGGCTCAGGGAGCTGGCGGTAGGGGCCGCGGGCAGCTTCAGGCTATGGGTGTTCGTGACCTCCCAGCACACGAGATGGTATGAGGTATGCTTTGTGTTTACTTTACGCTAACTTAAGTAATAGTAGTCACATGCTCCAACCACTCTTTTATATCACTTCTTTTGGTACGGGAGTTAGAGCACCCAGTAGAGGTGCTGACACTCGCACTTAGCCTCGAGGTTCTTACAGGGAGTGCCTCGTTCGTCACCTTTGTTTGCAGAAAGTGCAAGATGTCGTTTGAAGGATAGATTTTCACATGGGACCTACTGGTCATCATGATGGAACCTTAGGATGTCATCCTGGGCATGAATTGGCTTTCTATGGTTCACACCCAGATCGACTGTCGTCATAGACGAGTCAGATGCGTGCATTCTGATGGGACAAGATTCACCATCCTCGGTGAATGAGACCTCGTGGAAGAGCAGACAGGTACTCTGAGTAGGAGACCATATCCTTTTTCTCATTAGTTGGAAAGCATGGCTCTCAGAGCAGCATACACTATAGGCACCTGGATCCATACTGTTGTAGAGGACTACATGGACGTCTTTCCCGAGGATGTCCCAGGACTACCTCCGAGGCGAGAGATGAAGTTATGCATTGACTTGTATCCAAGGACTGCCCCGATATCATGTGAGGATTATCGGATGACACCCACAGAGCTTCGGGAGCTACAACTTCAGTTGGAGGACCTTCATGAGAAGGGATTCATCATGCCCAATGTGTCCCCCTCGGCAGCTCCCGTTTTGTTTGTGAAGAAGGCATAAGGGAGCCTATGAATTTGTGTGGATTATTGTCGCCTGAATCAGTCCACAATAAAGAACAAGTACCATTTTCTGAGGATTGATGACCTCTTAGACCAATTGAGAGGTGAAAAGTGTTTCTCCAAGATTTACCTTCGATCTGGCTACCACCAGATGCAGGTTCATGAGGCTGACATCCCGAAGTTGGCTTTCCGTTGTCGTTATGGGCATTAAAAGTTTCTCGTGATGCCCTTTGGCATGACAAATTCCCCCACCATTTTCATGGCTTTGATGAACCAGATCTTTCAGCTGTACTTGGACCGGTTTTTGGTTGTCTTTATTAACGACATACTCATTTACTCTGTGATGGATGAGGAGCACGCGGAGCATTTGAGGATGGTCCTAGACTTACTCTGGGAGCACCAGCTATATTTGAATCTCTCTAAGTGTTAGTTCTGGATTCATGAGGTTTACTTTCTGGGGAATGTCATTTAGAAATAGGGTTTATCCATAGACCCCACAAAGATAGAGGCAGTTCTTTCTTGGGATCCACCCAAGAATGCTTCTGAGGTGCGGAGATTCCTTGGTTTGGCAGGGTACTATAGGAGGTTCGTGGAAGACTTCTCCAGGATTGCTGCCCCTTTTACTGCATTGATGCAGAAGGGAAAAACTTTCACCTGGACTGATCAATTCTAGAAGGCCTTTGAAGAGTTGAGGCAGAGGATAACTAGTGCTCCAGTGCTAAGGCTTCCAGAGGAGGGCATTGAGTTTTTGGTATACTACGATACTTCAGGAGCTAGGCTCGGGTGCGTGCTGATGCAGAAGAGGGAAGTGATTGCATATGGGTCGAGGTAGTTGAGGCCCCATGAGTAGAATTATGCGACTCATGACTTGGATCTGGAAGCGGTAGTCTTTTCCTTGAGGTTATGGAGACACTACCTTTTGGGTGAGCGTTTTGTGATCTACTTAGACCACCAGAGCCTCAAGTACATCTTCACTCAGAGGGATTTGAATCTAAGGCAGAGGCGCTGGTTGGAGTTTCTACAGAACTATGATTTCGAGATAGTTTACACTCCAGGGAAGGGCAACGTAGTAGCAGATGCTCTTAGCAGGAAGTACCAACCTCTCCTAGTGCGGGAAGCTTCAGAGAAGTTGGCTTCCCTACATCCGACCTTGGTGGAGCAGGAGGGTACTACTTTTCTACAGTCGATGATATTGACCCCTTCGCTCCTTGAGCGTGTGAGAGAGTTCCAACTGGGGGATATCGACAGTGAGGTACTGCGTGATTATATATCCACGGGCGACACACCTGATGGGTATTTCGAAGGAGGGAATCATGAGATCCTGTTCTAGGGGTGAGCTATAGTACCAGTGGAGATGTGGGAGGAGGTGATGCAGGAATTCCACACTTCTCCCTTGGCTATACATCTCGGTGTGGGGAAGATGTACAGAGACCTTCAGTGACATTTTTGGTGGTCTGGCATGAAGCGGAGCGTAGCTGAGTTTGTTTCTCGGTGTCTTACCTATCTGCAGGTGAAGGTAGAGCATCAGGTTCCATCAGGTTTGTTGTATCCCCTTGATATCCCGGAGTGGAAGTGGGATGGCGTATCTATGGACTTTGTCACAGGGCTTCCGCGCACAATGAAGGGCCACAATTCCATTTGGGTGATAGTGGACCGACTCATGAAGTCGGCGCACTTCCTTTCCATCAGGGAGTAGAGATCGATGGAGAGTCTAGGGAAACTGTATGTTCGGGAGATCGTTCTACTTCATGGAGTACCCTCGACGATCATCTCTGACCATGACGCGCGATTTACGTCGCGATTGTGGCGAGGCCTGTAGGAGGCATTCAGGACTCAACTATGAATGAGTACATCTTTTCACCCCCAGATGGACGGGCAAATAGAGCACACTATCCAAGTGTTGGAGGATATGCTCAGGGCGTGTGTGTTAGACTTTGGACTAAGCTGGGAGGATCACCTTCCCTTGGTGGAGTTCATGTATAATAACAGTTACCACTCTACTATCAGCATGACACCTTTTGAGGCCCTCTACGAGAGACCTTATAGGTCACTGTTGTGCTGGACGAAGTTTAGGGAGAACTCCCTCATGGTCCCAGAGTTGGTGCGGGCGACAACAAAGAGGGTGCATTTCATTTGTGAGTGGATGAGGACGGCTCAAAGCAGACATAAGTCCTATGTAGACCATCATTTCAGGCCTTTAGAGTTCGAGCAGGGGGACCATGTCTTTTTGAGAGTATCCCCACGATGTGGAACACAGAGGTTCGTCTGGGGAGGAAAGCTATCCCTGAGGTTCATTGGGCCCTTTGAGATCGTGTGCAGGATTGGTGAGGTTTCTTATCGTCTTGATCTACCCCTACAATTGGAGAGGGTACATGACATCTTTCACATGTCGCAGCTTAGGAAATACGTGCATGACCCCATGCACGTTATTGATTGGGGAGATATGGACATTGAGGATGGAGCCACCTTTGTAGAGAACCCAGTGGCGATTGAGGACCGGCAGGAGAAGACTCTGTGTGGACAGACCATTCCTTTGGTTCGTGTGCTGTGGCAGCACGTGAGGGTGTAGGAGAGCACTTGGGAATGAGAGAGCCAGATGTGGGCTCAGTATCCCGAGTTTTTTTTTTGTAGTTTTGTTTTTTGGGGATGAAAATATTAAAGGAGGGAATGATGTAAGAACCTGGGTTTTGAGCCTATGAGACTTTGAAATTTTCTTGATGTTATTCTAGAGCAGGGCGTTCAGACGGCGTGTGATTCCAAGCCCCGGTGTGGCCGAAATTAAATTTTAAGTGCGTTCACACTAGCCACGCCAAATAAACAGAATAACTCCTAAACGATTGCTCAGATGAAAAAACTGAGGGCATCGTTGAGTCTGGAGCATTCCGTTTACCCTATGAGGGGTGTAACTTTCACGGCCGCGGCTCTTCTGTGGAAAACGCCACCAGGGGCATTTTTGTAATTTAGCGGCCTCACGCGTGAACTTTATAACTTCTGAACGGAGGCTCAGATTAAAATTCTGAGACCACCATTGCTCTCATAATGTGGATTTTTACCTAGGGGAAGCTTAACCCCGACCCCGTCGAGAGTTGGGGTACGGGCCTACTGGTGGGTGTTTAAGAATTAATTAATTTTAATTAATTCTTTTCCCTACTTAAACACATCCACCATACCTCCTTCCCCTTAGAACCTCTCACTAGTGGAAGCTCTCCACCATCTTCAAGCTCCTCACCCCACCTCTCCAAGTCAGTTGTGGCTCCGATGGATCGTTTGTGAAGCGATGGGCTACGCCCTACGAGGTAGGGCCATGCGTTTTCATTTTTTTTAATTATGAAACTTCTTCGAACTCAAATTATAGTGTTGAATTGCTGTTTTTTTTGTCGAGCGGAGGCCATAGATGCGTAGGTTTTGATCCGATCTTTCCAATGCTCTTTTTAGATCTGAAATTCGAGTCCCGGGGCATCTGGGGTGGCCCCAGGAAGTTTTCCGGCCAAACCCTTGTTTTTACGGCAGTTCCAGGGCAGTCCGGTGAGTCCAGGCGGCGGCGCGGTGGGCTCCCCAGGTGGCGGTGTGGTGGGCTCCCCAGGCGGCGGTGCGAGACCGGGGTCGTCGTGACCCCGGGAGCAACCGAGACCCGCAAAACGCCGGTCTCGTGGGGGAAAAGCCGGACCGACTCGTGCCGGTCTGGGTAAATCCGTGTGGCAAGAGTAGTGAACCGCGGGCCGTGGTGGACCGGGCGGTCTGGGCGGCCGAGTTTCAAATCGCTGATCTAAGGGGGGTGGACCGGCCGAACCGGTCCAACCCACCCCGTCTCCGTCCGTTGGTGCTAAAACGCCCATACATTGCTAACCGAGTGTTGGATTCACATGCCGTCTATATAGACATGATCCTCAGATCAAGACGAAGGTTTTGAGATGGCCTTGAGAATTTTTAATTCCCATGATGGGATCTCAGTGGCGCGACGCGCTCATTAAGCGTTACTTAGCGCCTCACCGGGATTTTTGTTTCGGATGGTGCGAGCACATCCGGAGTCCGTTTTAGGCACCGTTAGTGGTGTTGTGACCCTGGAATCATGACGAAGTAGTCCAAGGTGGTTGAAGGAATTGAATCTGGAGTAGAGGCATGGGCCCCACGGGCCATCTTTTAAGCTGCGTGCAGCGTACTGCGACTTTTTCATCTGACATCCATTCGGGGCGAATGAATAGTCATTTTGGAATGTTTTTTCAAGAGCATCGTGATGGCGCAGTTCACTTGACCTTTTTCGGGACCGAGGTGTGGGACCTATGAGACGCCGTATGGGCACAAAGCGGTGTTGAATAACTTTTTTGTTGGGAGTCCGTTTCCAGCGAGTAAATAGTCTATCTCACGTGTTTTTCCATGAGGATTACAACAGTGTAATCTTTTTGGGTGTGCGGAGACTCTTTTGAAATCTCATTAAATGTGGAAACATGAAAGGGAATTGGTCGGAGGTTCCTTTGATGCACTTCAAACCAACACACGGTAACGATGTTAGTGACACCCAGTAATGGTACAGGCAATGCGGAGTTATCAGACCAGTTCCGGGTTTACCCTCCAGCGGGGCTGGACAGTGAGTTACCCACTGGCGTATCAGGGTTTACCCTCCAGTGGGGCTGGGTAGTGGGTTACCCGTTGACCTTAGGGTTTACCCTCTAGTGAGGCTGGGCAGTGGGTTACCCATTGACCTTAGGGTTTACCCTCCAGCGAGGCTAGGTAGAGGGTTAATCGTTGACCTTAGGGTTTACCCTCCAGTGGGACTGGGCAGTGGGTTACCTGACAACCTCTTAGGGTATTCCCTCAAGCTGGGCTGGGCAGTGGGTTACCCGGTGACTTCTTTCATACTCATCCATTTCTATGAGGCTAGTCAGTGACTTTTCTCCGTGATTACCAGAGCGGGACCCTTGGTTGTACGGTTTAGCAATGAGACAGATTTGACGTGCAGGACCTTTGGGAATCAGTGATGGACATCCTTAAAACTATTGGAAACTTTTCTTAGGCTGAGCTTAGATATAGAGATCCCCTTACACACTGGTTCGGGTTTCTTGTTGAGCATATATATATACACCCTAATTTGGTCCTACTCCTTGGGTTTAGTTACTCACCTTCTAGGAGGGGTGAAGATGTGTGGGGTATGCCACGTGCTTTCCGTGTTTATCCCCTCTTGGTTTGGATGTGTCTACTTCCTTTCTTTTTTTGGGTTGAGCTACACTCTCTCTATTGTACTCTTACATTGTTCTTTGTTCTATCTACTTCTCAACATTTTAGTACCTCATTTGTTGCTCCCTAGAGCTTTCGGGTCATCCTACTGAGTATCTTTATACTCACCCTTGCTTGGGCATTGTCCGCACTTGGTGTTCCCTTGCAGACGACATACATGTCGATCGAGACTACGGAGGAGCGTAGAGGACATAGGAGCTTGGGCTGCGTGTAGGACCCTGGGACACCCTGAGAGGGGAGGGGTGAATCAGGGTGTCAACTTTTTCTTTTAAAGTGATGGATCTTATTCCTACGTTGGTAGGAACTTGTCAAACCTGTATGATGGATATGAACAGAAATCCAACATTCACATGCAGAGAGATGACACAACACTTTTTACTTGGTTCACCACTAAGGGCTACGTCCAAGGAGCATACACCGACAGGTTGTCGGTCGTACCAAATTCCAATAAACTTCACTAGCTATGGATTACAAAGGTTCGGGCACAATCACTCTGTCCTAGGCTCACTGCCTTTACAAAAGGTTCAGGGATAGCTCACAGTGTCCCTCGGGTCACTCCTGTTGACTCCCCCGGGCTCGCTACCCTTGGTGTAGTCACACTCAGTTTATAGACGTGAAGGTCTCTTCATCATTTAAAAATAATGCATCCTTTGTTGTTTGTATATGCTCTGTTGAAGTCCAACTTTCACTTGTAGACTAATCTCACTTTGCACCAAAGGTATCAGGAAATATTTTAGATTTTGTGCAGCTCCAAAAAGGATGGGCGTACTTCAACCTCACTTGGCGTGATTCTCCAAGACCGGCGCACAAGTTTAAAGACCGACGCGCAAGTCACTTGCGCAATACAAATTCGGTGTGCAGGTGAAACCAACCCACTTGCGCAACACTGCCTCCTTCAACTCCAAACTCGTGCGACTCAGTGCCTTTAACTCCCAAACCACTTTGGATGCACAACCAACAACCAGCGCGCAACCTCTACTTGCGTGGCCCAAAAAACACTTGCACGACTCAACCACTTGCACGAAGAGAGCTCAAAAAATATCTAAGTATTGAACTTCGTTAAAAATGAGGAGGGGTGGTCCTATATTTATAGGAAAAAATGACACCCTGCGCGGTGGCGCGCAAGCCTCCTCCCGGCGCGCAAGTTCCAGTGCGTAGCTTCATCTGCCCTAGCCTATGTCGTGCAACTCACCTGCGCGACCAAACCAATACTTGCACGACCCTCTTTCCTTTGACATATTTTGAAGATCTGATCACAAAAATAATCTGGCGTGCAACTTTCCAAACCTCCTAGGTACCGGCGCGCAAGTCCCTTCATGGCGCGCAAGTCACTTGCGCGACCATCCCAAAACCTACGCAGCCCTTATCCCTTTTCCATTTTCCATGTTCTGATCTTGAAAAACATATGGCACGCAAGTTTACTCTCCTTTAAGTACATGGCGCGCAAGTCTCTTTTCCAAAAACACTTTTCTCCATTTGTCAATTTTCAGGCCCAAAAATTTGGCAAACACTAGAAAATGGTTCCACCTTCAATACTGTAATCTGCTTGATCTGTATGAACACTTTACTGGCACACATCCTGAACTTCCTCTGAGGATTGACAACAAACACAAACCATACTCCAATTCATGCAAAGATGACCATGGTTCCAACAATATCCCCCTTTGGGTTTGTTGGCAATCAGAACAAAAATTCAATAGATCCCCATCCACATGTAAACCAAAAATGCAAGAATCAACTCATCCAACACTCTAAGCCCACGGGAGCAATGCTCGGTGTAGAAAATAAGATAGAAAGCTTGAATTGGGTTCTCGTGTTTTGGAATTCTCAATGATTCCCAAGAAGCATTACATGACCAATGTATTCCTTCTCATCCTTCTCATCATAGAAGCATTACATTCCTGAACAAGCATTACATGACCAATGTATTCCTTCTCATCCTTCTCATCACAGAATAATTACATGCCTAAACATGCCTGAATTTATTCCTTTTACATGGCTGAAAATGCCTGAATTTATTCCTTTCTCCCCCATTGACAAGAAACCCAAATACTGGTAATGTGTTCATTGTTCAGCTCAAACCATACTCCCCCTGGATAGTATCTCCCCCACAAACCTACATCACATCCATAAACAGATAAAAACACTTATCATAAATGGGGAGAGGGGAATTGCATAACCTCCTTATGCACTAGGAGGTGGCTAAACACCGAGGTTCAACCGATGCTTCTCAAACACAACCGCTGACAGTGACTTGGTCAGGATATCAGCCACTTGCTCATCAGTTCCCACATGATCCATTCTAATCACCCCTTGCTCAAATTTTTCTTTGATAAAGTGATACCCGATTTCAATATTTTTTGTACGAGAATGCTGAACATGATTCTTCGTGAGATCAATTTCTCTCTTGTTATCACAGTAAATTACCATTGGTTGATTCAACTCATCACCAATATCTTTAAGTTGTTTATTCATCCATTGAAGTTGAGTGCATGCCTTTGTGGAAGATATATACTCAGATTCAGCAGTACTAAGAGAAGTACTTTCTTGTTTCTTTCTCAACTAGCCAACACATTTCTGTCCAATATAGAAGGCTCCACCAGTAGTGGAATTTCTGTCTACTACATCACTAGCCCAGTCAACATTAGAAAATGCTGATAATTCACTATCCCTGCCTGCAGAAAAAAATAACCCAAAGTTATGTGTACCTTGAATATACCTCATGATTCTTTTTACTACTGCCATATGGTCCTCCTTTGGATTACTCTGAAAGCGGGCCTCAAGAAATGTGGCAAAGACAATATCTGGCTGTGTCGCTGTCAGGTACAGTAGGCTCCCAATGATCCTCCTGTACATGGTGGGATCTACAGAGGTCCCATCCTCATGATTTCCAAGTTTGGTCCCAACTGCAATCGGAGTTGACATTGGTTTGGAGTCTTTCATATTAAACTTTTTCAATAGCTCTCTTGCATACTTTTCCTGAGAAATGAAAGTGTAATCCTTCTTTTGAATCACCTATAGCCCCAAGAAATATATGAGCTCCCCAATCATAGACATTTCAAATTCTGATTTCATGTGATTGACAAATTCATCCATTGATTTCTGCCTGCTGCCACCAAATATGATATCATCAATGTAGACTCGAACCATGAGTTGATCTTTTGGAGAATTATTCACATATAGATTGTGATCCACTCCTCCTCTTTTGAACTCCAGCTTCTTGAGATACGAGTCCAGGTGGGAATACCATGCTCGTGGTGCCTGCTTCAAACCATATAGGACTTTCTTCAGTTTGCAGACCTTTGTCTCATCAGTACCAAGAAAAAAACCCACTGGTTGTTCAATGTAGACTTCTTATTCGAGTACACCATTCAAGAATGATATCTGGACATCCATTTGATATACTTTATATCCTCTTTGGAGTGCCATGGAAAGGAAAAGTCTGATTGACTCCAGTCTAGACAATGGAGCAAAGCTTTCTTCAACATCAACACATTTAATCTGGGAATATCCCTTACATACCAGTCGAGCCTTGTTTCTAATAACACTTCCATGATCATCAAACTTGTTCTTTAAGATCCATTTTATACCAATCACATTGTGACCTTCGGGTCTCTGGAAAAGATCCCACGTCTGATTCTTGTCAATCTGATCTAGCTCTTCATTCATGGATTTTACCCAAGATTCATCTTTTGTAGCTTCTCTGAATGAGGATGGATCCACAACTAATAGAAATGCAGATTGCGTGTTATTCCTCATCCTCCTTGTTTGAGTGGGTTCACTCCTGTCCCCAATTATGTTATATGGATCAACCTCATCTCTACGATTTATTCTATGTGGTTCAGTTGCATTCTCTCCACCCACAGTTTCTTCTTCAGATTCTTCTTCCGAGTCAACATCATGATATGACTACTTAGTGTTTTTTAAAGCTTCCTCTATTTCTATATACGTATTTTCTCCACGTTCACTTTCTTCCTCACTTTCTATCACATCAGAATATGATGTTCTTGAAGCATTTGTGTTTTTATCTTCAATTATCTTAACATCACTGCTTACCAAAATACTTCCTAATCACTTGTTGAAACACTTGTAGGCTTTTCTGTTCATTGGATATCCAAGAAAAATTCCTTCATCAGCATTGTCACCAAACTTCCCTTGATTTCCTTCTTTATTCCGAATGAAACATTTACTTCCGAAAACATGAAAGTATTTCAACGAAGGCTTCCTTCAATGCCACAATTCATATGGTGTCTTCATTTCTCCCATATAAAGCCCTGTTCGATTCTGAATGTGCACTGTAGCTTCAATATCTTCCTTCCAGTAATGGCGAGAGATACCACTCTCAATCAACATAGTCCTGTCCATGTTGTTGACCTGTCGATTCCGACGCTCAACAACTCCATTTTGCTGTGGAGTTCTCACAGCAGCTACCTCATGCTGTATTACATGTTTTTGAAGGTAATTCTCAAACTTAATGGACATTTATTCCCCTCCATTATCAGATCGCAAAACTTTTATTGTTCGTCCAGTATCATTCTCGGTGATTTGCCGATATGTTTTCATGCAGTCAAGCACTTTTCGTTTCCTGTGAATGACCATAACACATGACATTATACTGTAATCATCAATGAAAAGGACAAAGTACCTTTCTCAATGAGTTCCAGCAACATTTATCATCCTACATACATCTGTATGAATTAGATCAAGAAGATGAGATGCCCTTTTCTTCTTTGGATGATATGAACTGGAGACCAACTTTCCATGAAAGCAAGCATCACAAGATTTTTCATGGTCACACTTCAGGTTAGGAATGTCCATGACAATCCTCAATTTTGATATTTTCTCCATGTCTTGTTGATTGATGTGACCCAGTCTCCTATGCCACAAATTGTTTTCTTCTTCAACAGTCATGTAGCAAAAATTTTCTTTACTATCAACTTGATATAGGTTGCCTTCTATTCTACATCCTTTCATAAGTGAATTTCCTGTCTTTCCCTTGATAGTGCAACATTTCTGATTAAAAGTAATAATAAGTCTCGAGTCACAGAGTTGAATCACACTGAGTAGATTATGATGTAGTCCATCTACGTAAAGGACTTTAGTCTTCTTTATCTCTCTATTAGCTAATTCAGTACTTCCACTGACTTTTATTTTCAGAGCTCCATCATTACCAAATCGAACCATTCCATCAACCTTCCTTTTGATATCTGTCAACAGGCCAGCATTACCTGTCATATGGGATGAACAACTGCTATCCAGAATCCAATTATTGTTGATTTTTGTTGCTTTGAGGGCCATCTCTGCAAGGTTGGATTTCTCAATTTTCTCCCTTTCTTTCCATGATACATTGGAATGAGTATAGAGCTCTGATGGCCTTTCAATTATCTCATCTGTGTACATTGGTTCTTTATAGTTGAAGTCTTCTTCGAGAGGAGAAAACCTGTTTGAAAGAGAAACACTATCTTGTCGATGAGATATGACTTGTCTTGAATTCCAGTATGAGGTGTCCATGTCCCTTCTCTACCTGCAATTAACAGCCTTATGACCAAAGTTAGTGCAATAAAAATAGTATCCATAGAAACTATTTCTTCTATAAGATGGAGGATATGAATTCAGTCTCCTTTGTTGATGTCCCAGATCTTCCCCATTTAGATAACTCCTTGCCTCTTCAAAATATGACATGGTATGACCTAGATAGCCATAGAACTGACACTTCATGAGAGTAAATGTCTTCTCACTTGAATTTCTCCTCATACTCTCTTCCTTAGGAGAAAAATTGGACTGCCTATCATTTCTAAATGTTTGAGGGTAATTTTCAGTTCTCCTTTTAGTTTGGATTGAGGGTTTCTTTTTCAGCACTTCAGGTAACGTTTCAACATGTACAACTTTCATCTTGTCTTTCTTTTGGATCTCTTTACTTCCACCAGTTGATGTCTTAGATTCACAACCAATTCCACTCTTTCCCATGAAAGCAGATCTTGGATCACTCAAGATTTTTCCTACCCCATCTGAACCACTCTTGGCTCTTTCCAGTAATTCTGCATTTGAGAATCTTCCAAACTATATTTTCTTCCTTGATACTTTTGAAATTGATTCAGTCTCAAGTTTACTCCTAAGAGTAACAACTTCCTCCTCAATACCCTCAATAGTCTTGGATTTTTCTTCTAGTTTGGAGGTGAGGTCATTGATGACCTTTGTTCGCTCTTAAATTCTTAGCTTCAGATCCACTACATCATCATTGCTTTCAAGAATTTTAGATTGTACTTTCACAAATTCTTCCATTCGTTCAATTTTAGCTTCAAGTTGATCAACATATTCAGTTTATTCTTCTACCATTGATTTCCACTTATTAAAAATCTTACATTTAATATTAAGATTTCTAACAGCATACTTAAGTTTCAACTCAGGATCTAAACTAGTTTTTAACTGATTTTCTCCACCAGTTTCTTCTGATTTTTCAACAGTGGCCATCATGGAAGCATGTTTCCTAGTTTTAAATTCTAGTTCTTCTTCATCACAGAATTCGTTATCGTCTTCTTCCTCTTCACAGACAAAACTCTTCTTCAGAACTTTCTTTCTAGATTTGAAGTATCCTTTCTTGAAAAACCTTTTCTAAGGCTTCTCAATGTTTTCAGCATCACTATCATCATCATCGATCTTTCTTAAGCACTGGGAAGAAATGTGCCCGACTTTTCCACAACAAAAGAAAGCTAGAGGTAACTTCCCTTTGAATTTACCTTTTCCCTTCTGGAACTTCTTGGCAATGAGAGAGAGAATTTATTTTTCCTCACCATCTTCAACACTACTATATTTTTAGATTTTCAGTTTCTCCATGGATTTGAACGCCATTTCCTTGCTTACTTGTGTAGTAGAATCTTCTGGTTTGACTCTCATTTCATATGCCACCAATCTTCTCAATAGATCATCCAAAGAAATTTTAGAAAGATCTCTTTCCTCAAGGGCTGAAACCTTTTCATTTTAAAGGGGTGGTAGCCTTCTCATTATTTTCTTCACAATATCAATGTCTCTGATTTCTTCTCCTAGGCCCTGAATTTCTCCAACCACTTCAGTAATTCGATTGAAGAAGGAGTCTGCATTCTCATCAGGATTCATCTTCAGATCATCAAACCTATTGTGTAGAACTTTTAGTTTCGCCTCCTTCACTTTTCTATCACCTTCATAAATATTTTCAAGTTTATCCCACATGGAATTTGCTGAGGTGCAACTCATCACTTTGAGATAAATCTGATCAGAAAGTGCTGTGGTGAGACCATTATGTGCTTTAGCATTTGCATCAAGAATTTTTCTATATGTATCAGTCATATCCAACCCTGTTGGATCAGAAACATTAATACCCTACATAATGGAAAACATAACTTTCATTCCAAGAGATCTTAGATGAGATCTCATTCTGTTCTTCCAGTTCTGTAAATTACTTCCATCAAAGAGAGGTACTCCCCTGACATTTACTGCATTCTCCATGACGACAAAGGATTCAACACCAGCAACCTTTACGCTCTGATACCACTTGTAGGACCCTGGAACACCCTGAGAGGGGAGGGGTGAATCAGGGTGTCAAATTTTTCTTTTAAAGTGATGGATCTTGTTCCTACATTGGTAAAAACTTGTTAAACCTGTATGACAGATATGAATAGAAATAAAGAATTCACATGCAGAGAGATGACACATCACTTTTTACTTGGTTCACCACTAAGGGCTACGTCCAAGGAGCATACGCCGAAAGGTTGTCGGTCGTACCAAATTCCAGTAAAATTCACTAGCTATGGATTACAAAGGTTTGAGCTCAGTCACTCTATCCCAGGCTCACTGCCTTTATAAAAGGTTCAAGGATAGCTCACATCGTCCCTCGGGTCACTCCCGCTGACTCCCCCTGGCTCACTTCCCTTGGTGTAGTCACACTCAGTTTATAGATGTGAATGTATCTTCATAATTTCAAAAGAATGAATCCTATGTTGTATGTAGATGCTCTGTTGAAGTCCAACTTTCACTTGTAGACTAATCTCACTTTGCACTGAAGGTATTAGTCAATCTTTTATCTTTCGTGCAGCTCCAAAAAGGATGGGCGTACTTCAACCTCACCTGGCATGCTTCTCCAAGACCAGAATGCAAGTTTCAAGACCGGCGCGCAAGTCACTTGCACGATACAAATTCATCACGCAGGTGACACCAACCCACTTACACGACACTGCCTACTTTAACTCCAAACTCGCTCGACTCAGTGACTTTAACTCCCAAACCACTTTGGACACGCAGCCAACAACCAGCGCGCAACCTCTACTTGCGCGGTCCAACAACCACTTGCACGACTCAAACACTTGCGCGACGAGAGCTTGAAAAATCTCCAAGTCTTGAACTTCATTAAAAATGAGGAGGGGTGGTCCTCTATTTATAGGCAAAAAGGACACCCTGCGTGGTGGCACACAAGCCTCCTCCCGGCACACAAGTTCCGGCATGCAGCTCCATCTTCCCTAGCCTCTGTCGCACAAATCACCTGCACAACCAAACCAATACTTGCACGAACCTATTTCCTTTTCCATATCTTGAATATCTGATCACAAAAAATCATCTAGCGCGCAACTTTCCAAACCTCCTAAATACCGGCGTGCAAGTCCCTTCTTGGCGCACAAGTCACTTGCGCGACCAGCCCAAAACCTACGCGTCCCTTATCCCTTTGCCATTTTTCCATGTTCTAATCTTGAAAAATATATGGCACACAAGTTTACTCTCCTTCAAGTACACAGATTTCAAGTCTCTTTTCCAAAAACACTTTTCTCCATTTTTCAATTTCAGGCCCAAAAATTTGGCAAACACTGGAAAATGGTGCCACCTTCAATACTGTAATCTGCTTGACCTGTATGAGCACTTTGCTGGGACACATCCTGAACTTCCTCTAAGGATTGAAAACAAACACAAACCATACTAAAATTCATGCAAATATGACCATGGTTCCAACACTGCATTCAATGTTCTTAGTAGGACCTTCAAGTGTGAGACTCACCAGCTATTTAATTTTGTTTACCTGTTGTCGGGTTGTGGAACCTTTCGGGTTGGGTGCGTGTTTTGTCCTTTTTCTGTTCAGTTATCTTGTCAGTACTTTTTAGCACTTTAATTTTTCTACTTAGAAGTTGATGCATGACTGTGGTTGGGTTATAGTTGTTTGTACTTTGGTTTCCTTGTTACTCTTCACTTTTGCATTGAGTGGGCTGTGTGTGTGTGCAGGTACTTAGGAAAAGGCCTCCCTGAAATTGTTACGCCTTCGACGCTTGTCGCTAGCCCTTGGCCTATGGTGGTGGGCTTGGGGTAGTCGCGGATCGAGACTAGTAGGGTCGGGTCGTGATAGAACCAGACCATGATCAAGAACAAGTACCCCTTTCTAATGATTGATGACCTCTTTGATCAGTTTTGAGGTGAAAGATGGTTCTTGAAAATTGATCTTCGATCCATCTACCACCAATTGAGGGTTCACAAGGATGATATTCTAAATATGTCATTCCAATGTAGTTATATACACTATGAGTTTCTAGTGATTCCCTTTGGTGTGATGGATTCCCCCACTGTGTTTCGGTCTTTGATGAACCGGATCTTCTAGCTGTAATTGGACCAGTTTTTGGTCGTATTAATCGATTATATACTCATGTAATATAGATAAAATGAGGGGTATGAATAACACTTATGGATGGTTCTTGACTTTCTTCGAGAGAACCATATTTATGGGAAGCTCTCAAAGTTCCAGTTTTGGATTCATGAGGTTCACTTTCTAGGGCATGTCATTTCAAAGTATGGTTTATCCATATACCCAAAAAATATTGATGCAGTGATTTCTTGGGAGCCTCCTAAGAGTTTGTCATAGGTACAAAGCTTTTTTGGCTTGGTGGGATACTATATGAGGTTTATGGAAGACTTATCTAGGATTGCATCCCATTTGACTACCATAACACGGAAATGGAAGCTGTTTACCTGGAATGAGTAGTTCAAAATGGTATTTAAGGAGTTGATGTTAAGGATGATGAGTTATACTATGTTGAGACTACCAGGGGAGGGCATGGATTACATAGTGTATTGTAATTCTTCAGGATATGGGATCAACTATATGTTGATACAAAAACTGACAGTTATTGCATACGGGTTAGGGTAGTTGAAATACCATGAGAAAAACTAAGAAACTCATGACCTAGAGATGGAATAAATATTCTTCACCTTGATTATGTGGAGGAAATAACTTCTGATGGAATGATTCATGGTTTACTCAGAACATGAGAGTTTCAGGTTTGTCTTCACACAGAGAGACTTGAACCTGAGACAATAGTGCTGGTTGGAGTTCATGCAGGACTATAACTTTGAGATAGTATATACTATAGGGAAGGTAAACATAGTGGTAGATTCCCTTAGCAGGAAGTGATAGGCCCTCTTGGTGAAGGTGGAATCTAAGAAGTTGGATTCCTTGTAGTTGAACTTAGTGGAGTAGGAGAGTACAACTTTTCTTTCGTCGATAGTGTTGACTCCTCCACTTATCGAGCATGTGAGAGAGTCCCAATTGGGATACATCATCTATAAGGTCTTTTATGAGAAAATATCCATATAGGATTCACCATATGGATATTATGAAGGAGGAAATCACATCATCCTTTTCCAAGGATGGATGATGGTTCTGGTCACGATGCAAGAGGAGGTGATGCGAGAGTTCCAAATATCTCCCCTAACTATACATTCTAGTATGGGGAATATGTATAGAGACGTTCAGTGATAGTTTTGGTTATCCAAAATGAGATAGAGTTTTGTTAAGCACATCTCTAAGTGCCTCACCAGTCAGCAAGTGAAGGCGGAGCACAAAGTTTTGGAAGGTTTGTTGTATCCCCTTGAGATCCCAAAGCAGAATTGAGATGAGATATCCATGGAATTCTCTATAGGGATTCCATGGACAATGAAGGGCCATGAAATCATATGGGTGATAGTTGACAGACTCTAGAATTCAGAACACTTCCTTTCTATTAGGGATAATAGTTCAGTGGATAGTTTGGGGCTATTTTATGTACAAGAGATTGTTCGCCTCCATGGGGTTACCTCAATGATTTTCTCTGATTGTGATGTGCGGTTTTCGTCATGACTTTAGAGAGGCCTACATGAGGCATTCAATACCTAGATGAGGATGAGTACAACCTTTCACCCCCAAACTGATGGGAAGACTGAGTGCACTATCCAATTTTTGGAGGATAAGCTAAGGGATTTCATGTTAGACTTGGGCTAGAGTTGGGAGGATCAATTTTCTTAGAGATATTTTGTGTACAATAAGAGTTACCACTTTACCATCAACATGACACCTTTTGAGGTCCTGTATGGGAGACCCTGTAGGTCACCCTTGTGCTTGATAGAGATCAGTGAGACATCTATTGTGGGCCCAGATATGGTGTAGGAGATGACAAAGAAGTTCCAGGTCATCTATGAACAAATGTGGACGTCCTAGAGTAGGAAAAAATCTTATGAAGATCGCTGTCACAGGCCATTGAAGTTTGAACAGGGAGACCATGTTTTCCTAAGAGTCTCCCCATGATGAGTATTTCAAAGGTTTGGATGGAGAGTAAAGATATCCCCAAGGTTCATTGGACTGTTTGAGACCATTAAGAGGGTTGTTAATGTTTCTTACTACCTCTTCCTACCCCCAAAGCTAGAGTGAGTGCACGACATCTTAAACATGTTTCATTTGATGAGATACATGAATGACCCTACGCAAGTCATCAACTAGGGTGAGATGAACATTGAGGATGTATCCACCTTTTCGGAGCACCTAGTGGAGATATAGGATCGATAGGATAGGACCATGTATGGATAGATCATCCCATTGGTTTTCATGTTGTGGCACCATGGGAACATGTAGGAGAGATCCTATGAGTGGGAGATCCAATCACAAGCTCATTATCCTGAGTTTTTTGTTTAGTTTTTCTTTTTGGTTATGAAAATATTGAAGGAGGGAAAGATGTAGAGACCTGGTTTTTACCTTGTAAGACTTTTAAACATTTATACATATATTTCTAGATCCAAGTACTGAGATGACGTGTGATTCCAAGGCCCAATGTTCTCAAAATAATTTTTATAAAAATATTAAATATATTTTATATCGTGCATGTGGTTTCTTAAAGAAAATGGGATAAATATTGAATGGAATATCAGATCATAAATCATGTACCATGGTTGAGCTCGAAATATGTTTTTTACCTTAGGCGTGACCTAAATTAGGTTGGAGCAGGGTGCCCAGATATCTCGCTCATTAGCGGTACATTTAGTGAATTAATTAATTAATTCAACTTAACATAATCACCTATAAATATACTGTAATGGTGAATTTCCTAGGGGTTTCCCCATAAACCTAGGATTATTGATAGATTCTTCCTCCTTTCCTTCTGTTGGTGAATCACATCCAACAATGATGAAACTATGGACCAGAGAATATCGAGACACAACGAATACAATGACTTAATTCATTGGTAGGTTCTTTATTAAATGAAGAATGAACCAATATCCTAGTAGGACTCGTAAAACTATGTATTACACACTTTTTTATTAAATTGATTGAGAATATCAATCCCCTCTGATCTGTTCCAATTTTGTCCTTTTCATGTGCTTATGTACCAGATATTTAATCATTCTATGGTTTTTATAACCCCATATATCCATGTTATTTATCGTTGGACAAGAATTCTTGAGAAAAATCAATAATTTTTATTGTGCCTTTACACCTCAATTGCTTCGCGTTCTTCACCGATTGGACCCTACAGTCCCGGTTCGATGTTTTCGGGTGGTACCAAGCCCAATCGAACCCCCATAATCATGACGAAACAACATACGAGGAAAATATCGACAAATTAGGTATATATCTTGGATGTTTTCAGGATTTGGATGATTTTTTTGATGATTTAAGATCAAAACTTTTATGGTGGAAGGATCAGAGGTGTACGGGATGTGTGAAGAACTTCTAAGGACCGATGAAACCAATTTTCAGTCACCAGATGGCCAGAAATGATAGATCTAGACTAGATCCACTGATTGTAGAAAGCATAGAAGAAAGATATGTGGCATAATGGCCATATTAAAAGCATGTAGAATGCATATATATTTTTAGAATAATCCCAACTGCACGCTGTGTAGTTTTAATAACACATGGCATGTCAGGACCTGGATACAACAGTTAGGGTTTTTGGAATTTATAAGGATGGAACACTGTGTAGACTCCCTACATGTCATGTATTACTTCCTTGAGTGTAATATACTTGTGGTGGAGCACACATGAATGACCCCATGTGTGAGTACATGGCTAGGCACACGGATGTGTTCCAATGTACATAGACACGGGGTAAAGTACATGGACACAGGGTGGATACACAGACACAACCAAGCACACGGGTGGGACCCCGAGTGGTATGGGAAAACTATTTATATCCTATATATTCTACATATCCCTAAACAGTTGGAGATATGTGTAACTACAAGGACATAGATAGGTGATAGATTGGGGCCACACGCCATGTGGGTCCCCTCACACGCCATGTACTCCTTGGTTCCTTTTGATGAAACTTAAAACTCTCACATTTCCTTTATTTGGAATCATATTTTGGCCTATGAGTAGCCAATCCTAAGTATTTTTTCACATAAAACCTGATGGTTCCATCGGTTTTGGATTTTGGGATACAATGTGAGATGTTTCCAGGCATGGTTCTTATTTAGGTGATGCTTGACGATGACAATGATCATGATGGATCACTAGAGATATTCCAAATGGAACCCTCTCACTGGGCTAGACATGGGTCCTCGATGACTAGATTAGAACCCTCCATCTAGGCTGGGCATGAGTCCTATATAGAATCCTAGAGTGAAACCATCCAGCTGAGCTATGCATGGGTCCTCGATTACTAGAGTGGAACCCTCTAGCTGGGCTAAGCAAGGGTCCTCTACAGGCTCCTAGAGTGGAACTCTCTAGTTGGGATGGGCATGGGTCCTCTACCATCAGAGTAGAACCCTCCTGCTGACATAGAGAATGGGTCCTCTATTGAAAATCAGAGTGGAAATCTTCTTTTGGGAAAGGCATGGGTCCTCTATTGACTATTATAGTAGAAACCTCTTATAAGGACAAGGTACATGTCCTCTATATTTCCACTAAGTGGAACCCTACTATTGGAATAGGGTATGGGTCCTATATATTTCCCTTGAGTAGAACCCTCCTATTGGGACAAGGTATGGGTCCTCTATATTTACACTTTGTGGAACCCTCCTATTAGAACATGGTATAGGTACTCTATCTTTCCATAGAGTAGAACCCTCATATTGGGACAAGGTATGAGTCCTCTCTCCATCCACTGAGTGGAACCCTCTTGTTGGAACAGAGTATGGGTCCTCCATATTTTTAATAAGTGGAACCCTTCTGTTAGGATAGGGTATGGGTTTTCTATCTATCCAATGAGTGGAACTATCTTGTTTTACCAGGGTATGGGTCCTCTACCTAGAGGTTGTGGCCACTCGACATTGCGGCATAATGATGAGGTATGGCTTGACTTGGATGGTTTCAACTTGGCAGATGTGTGAGATGATGAACATATTTGTTGGATTTTTGGAACTATTGGTGACTCTTTTCCTATGCTGAGTTGTGATATAGAGACCCCATTTCTCTCTTTTTTGTGATTATTTTTATGAACACACACACACACACACAGATATCTATATCCATACATTTGGTTTTGGTTACTCTCCTACCATAGGCTATGAAAACGTGCGAGGTATTCCACATTATTTCTGTGTTTAGATTCTCATAGTTAGATGAGTTTACTCTCCTACTATGGGTGACCAAGAATCTACATGTAGTCCACCTACACAATGTGTCGATCCCCCTGTTCTTGGATGAGGTTACTTTTTCTATTTATTTGGGTTGATCAACAACCTTTTTATTATCTTTAGTCTTTCTATTCCGGTTGTATCTCTTACTGCTCCCCCTTCAACTTTTGGGGTGTCCTACTGTGTATGTATATACTCACCAATGCATGGGATTTTCCCACACATTTCGCATCTTATGCAGATGAAAGATAGGTCAATGGTGAATTCAGATGAGCTTAGGGATACTGGGTGTTTTGGACCATGTACGTTGTTCATAGCTTGGAGATAAAGATATGGGCTTTGTCAGAAGTTTACTTTCTAGTTTTTGTTAGGTTGGGAAAAATTTCAGGTTGGGTGTATATTTTGCCCTTTAATTTTTAGTTTTCACTATCGTACTCTTATACACCCTAGAGGTTTTTTAGGATTGGTTTAATTTCTATATATTTCATCTTTTTATTATTCCATTACACTTATGTATTGATATGGTTTGGTGTGTGTGTACATGCACTTTAGGTAAAGGTCTCTCATTTAGGATATGCCTTTTGGTGATTGTTGCAACCCCTAGATTATAGAGGAAGTCTTGGGGTATTTTAAGATCGATCTACGATTAGGTTTGGTTCATGAAAATTTATTTATAATAATCCATAAAAGTTAGAGATCAAAAAATTAATTGCACCATTCATGGAGATGATAGGTCGTACGTGTGCATGAACGATGTTTTCACTTTTTGACTGATGAAATGAAATAAAGGTAAATAATAATTCAACTTTATAGAATTATTAAAATTTCATATAAATCATATATATTTATAAATTCTATCCTCATTACCATATAATTAAAATAGAAATAAAAAACAAATCACATCGTTTCATGGAGGTGGTAGTCCATACGTAAACATGAGCGACATTATCGTTTCCCAATGGTTTGGAAGGTAAGAAGGTAGATATGATATTATCATTAAAAAATTATAATTATTTTATAATATCCTATGTAAACATTAAATCCATAACAATTACAATCCATAAAATATGATAATGAAAAATTAATTGTATTGCTGGAGACGGTAAGCCGTACATACGAACAAGCGATACTTTAACTTTCCATTTGATTAGAAAGAGGGTGGATAATGGTTTTTTAATAATCATGATAATATTTTAGTATATATATGATAATTATATTACTATTTTATGATACATATAATATATTTATTGGTGGTAAAAGAATAAGTAAAAAAAGTGATCGGTCAGAGCAATTATCTCTTCTTTGGAAGAACTCCTTTGGATATACTCTTAAGGATCCTAGGTTTGGTCTTTTGAGATGAAAAAAAAACGTCTAGAATGTGGATAAGAAAGTTTATAAGATAAATGGGTAGGTTTTGGTGGATCTAACCAACTAAATGTGGTTTAAATAAATACGTAAGAAGGCGCCCTTTTATAATTGATGTGAGGGGCACTTTAAGCATTTATTAAAATATTAAATTAATAAAAATTATTTATCATGTAAAAATGGATAAAAATTTATATAATTAAAATATAAGGTGAATATAAGTCAAAATAATTTCATCCAATAAAATTTTGGCAATTTTTGGATATGTTTTCACCCTTATCTTTTAGTTTTAACCCCCTATTAACCCTTCTGATTATTACCATATTGTTAACATTTTCTACCATATAAGGGTCAATAATGTTATTATAAAATAAAAAAAGACCCATAAATGGATCATGTGATATTTAATTAATCATATCACATTAATTTGTATTAATATAATATTTTTATTAATTTTAAATCATTTAATAAAATATTATTTTCATAAAATATTAATAATGTCAATTTTAGAACTATTAATTTAGTTTGACTTTAATAGCATAAAAAATAAAATAAAATCAAATAAAATGAATCAAATCCTAAATAATATTTCAATTTTATCTATAAAATTCATGTTTTATATTAATTATTTCAAATTATACTAATTTTTAGGATTTTAATATCATTTATTTTCTTTTTCCATTAATTAAATAATTCCCGCGTCAGCGTTGTGTAATAATTTTAGTTAATTATTCCTTCACAAAAAATTAAAAATAAATCACCACGATGAATATAAATAATTTATATTTCAAAATATTATTTATAACCGAACATATCCTCTAGTTATTCCTATGTTAAAAATATTATAGTTATTAAAAATAAGAGTGTGACATTTTCGACTTTTCTTTACATAAAATATTATAAAGGTCATATTCTCATCCAAATAAAAAAATAGTTCATATAAACAAATTTTGTATGAGTATTTATGAAATGGACTCAAAAAATAAAATTTAGGAAATTTCGAAGGTCATTTTTTAGTCCTTATAATTTTATTTTTAACCTTAATTACCCGATTTACCCTTTACCGCGGTAACAAAAATTACTATGGACTATTCATAAGGACCAAAAATAAAATAGAACTATTTATTAAATTTGTACCTACTAATTAAAAATATGGTATCAATTATTTAATAACCGATTTTAAAATGTGGTAGAATTTAATTTAGGATTAAAACGCCAAACACAATGAAAAACAGTTTTTCAGAAAATGTCTTTTTAAGTATAAAAATGTTTTTATACCAAATTAAACCATAAAATTGATTATAATTAACTTAATTTTATAATTAATAATATAATATAACTAATTTTAATTTGAAACTAATTTAAAATAAAATTTCTCCTTTAAAATTCTTGAAATAAAAATACAATTTTCAATAAAAAGCAGTATTTTCACTATTTATTAGAAAATCAATATTTTCATAAAAATTTAAAAAATTCACACTAAGAAAATTTTAAAATTATGATTTAAAAAATAATTTAATTTTATCAAATAAATTTTCTAAAATTGGAAAAATTAATTATATTATTTTCTCATAAAAAGTAATAAAAATCATTTTTTAAGAAAACGTTTAAAATGACTTTACTAAAATTTAAGTGTTTATTTATTAAGCATTAATAAATAAAATTTTATTGATTAGGACCTTTATATATGTTTCATAATATGTTTAATACTATTCACACATTCCAATTTAACATTTGGGTTATAATTTTTGAGTTAAAATAATAATATTTTAATAGTGTATCTTGGTTCGTTTAAGCTCAGTGTTGTGTATTTGTATATGCTATCAAACATAGAATTGATTTAAAATATTGGGGTTTCATACACCAAAGAATATTAAATAAATTAAATTTATTTAAAAGGGAACATTTCATAAAATATTGGGTGTTACATCATTTCTTCAGAATATCCAAAATCTGGAAACTCGGTTTTTCACCCTGTAAACTCAGTTGAAAATTCACTAAGCATGTGACCAACTATGAGGGATATCAGGAATGTGAAGTTACCACACAACCTAGATCGACCATGTATATCAACCAAATGAATAATTCACTGACTATTTGAAAAAACTAATCGATCAGATGTACAACTTGATCGAACAGATGACTAACTGATCAACCACATGACCAATCTGATCAAGCGCATTTACAACTTGATCAACCATATGTCTAAATAATAAACCAAATGGCCATTATGATTGACCGAATGAATAACTAATTGACTAAATGCACAAATTGATCAACCAAATGACTAACTAATTGACTACATGATCAATCTGATCGACCGCATGTACAACTTGATTGGTCACATGACTAATAGATAGACCACATGACCAATTTGATCGACTGCATGGACAACTTGATAGACCATATTATTAACTAATCAACTACATGAAAAAAATAATAATAATTCAATAACTATAAAATTAACTATATAAAAACTTTAGGACCATTCCAATCCTTATTAAATCAACTCAAAAAAATCTTAGTATCCTTAAACATATCTTTCAAACTCTTCAAGCATGTTTAAAACAAATGCAAAACAAACACTAATTTATCAAAAAATCCAAGGGTAATTCAATATTCTCAATTTGTATTTTATGTAAACATCTCCAAAATATTCAATATAACCTCAGATCAGTTATATAACTCATCGACAATCATGATAATCATCAAGTTGCAACCTATCTCACATGAGAATTATCTTTCACCACACAACCAGATAAGGTTATGTTTTCCCAAGAATTTCATTCCTCAAGGTCAATAAAATTTGGAAAAGTGACATAAATAAATTCCACCCTATTCCATGCATCAAATATCACTATCAAAAACTCCCCCATTCAATATTATCCATAAATTCAGATAATAAGGCATTAATCACTTCTCCTTTTATCAAGATTTCACTCTCCATTTTTTTAAGAGGTGTTTCACTATTTATCTCCCTTTGTCAACATAATCCGAATAATAGTTGGGATATTGTTTCCAAACTTATTAAAGTGAGAGTATAGGTATAAACATGGAGTTTCAGTATCAAATCATAAAATTTCTCTCTTAGAATGGATTTTGTAAAGATATTTGCAAGTTGATTCCAAGTTAAAATATATTCCATCTTGGTATCTCCATTAAGAACTCTTTCTTTAAAGAAATTATATCTAATGTAAATGTATTTGGATATTTAATTTTATATTAGGTTCTTTGATTAGTCTATGACACTATTATTATCATAAATAATTTTTAGTGGTCTCTCATTCTTAACCTATAAGTCTTCTAACTACACATTAATTCATAAAACCCATGTACATACATGGGTTGTTTCCACATACTCTAATTAAGTTGTACTAAGTGTCATTGAATTATACTTTGCACTAAACTAGCTCACAAAACCTTCACCAATGAAGAAGGTTCCTCCTGAAGTGGATCATCTATCAATATAGTTAACTTCCTAATATGCATCAATGTACCCAAAGAAGTTTAAATATATATTTCACTTATATAATAGCCTATAGGTCACCATTCCATTCATATATCTCAAAACTCTATTTGTATAAATAATGTGTGACTCCTTTGAATCACTTTAAAAATGAACACATAATGTAACTGCATAGGTTATTTCAAGTCTTGAGTCTAACAAATACAACAAGCTTCCAATAATTATTCTAAATTCATTTTAATCAACCTTACTTTCATTTTCATCCATATCAGTTTTGTTCCAAATGAAATATGTATTTAAAATTATCTATATTATTACATACCATAATCTTATAATAAATCTAGTATAATTTTCTTAGAAAAAAAATATATAATCTGAATTATGGTAAATCTACATTCCCAAAAGGTATATTAATTCTCCCAGTAAATACATATCAAACCATTATTTAATATTCTCATAAAACCCTTCCCAAAGAATCAAAATTTCACTAGAAAATATTCTATCATCAACATGCAATATGAAAATAAATAAACCTATGAAAAGTTATTTAAAATATAAGTTTATATTAACTTTAACTTTCATGAATTCCATTTTCCTCAATCATAAATAATGTTTAGAATATAAGGCTATGGGAGTTTGTTTTAAGACATATAAGGCCTTTTTGAGCCTATATACTATGTTGCCATTAAGATCAAGTAAGAATCCATCAAGTTGTTCTATGGACACTTATTCTTCAATTTCATCATTCAGAAAGGCATATTTCACATCTATCTGATAGAATTTATAATTTTTGTGTATATACACTACTAAAAACATTATTATGGATTCAAACCTTGAAAATAGTGCAAAAATTTATTAAAAATATACACCTTATATTTTAATATACCATTTTCAAAAAATCCTAGCATGGTTTCTTATAAAAAACCCTTGATTATTCATCTTTATTTTAAACTCTCATTTGGTGCCTATGACATTATTATCTTTTAGACTTGGGAAAATATCCAAGGTTGATTTTTTCTCTATATAATTCAATTCATCATTCATAACTCATAACCATTCAACATGTTCAATAACTTAATAACTATTATTAGTTCAACCTGTGATATGATTACTATATGATATGATCCAAGGTTGAATTTTCTCAATATAATTCAATTCACCATTCATAGATCATATCCATTCAACATGATCAATAACTTAATAAATATTTTTAGTTAAACCCATGATATGATTACTATCTAATTTCAACCATCAATCTTATTCTTATCTGAATAGGAGCTCCTTATTTACAATAATATTCTCAACATAAACAAGAATTTATATCATCTAAAATCAATTCTTGTCACTTATTATAACATATTATTCATAACTGTTATGTTTTTAATCAACATAACCAACAAATGTTCCGATCTCAGCTTCTTTTCTAACCCACTAGTTAGAAATTTGCATGTTGTTTTCATCTGAAATTTCAAAATCTACTTGAATAAACTAGTTTAATTTAAAATTATTTTAAAAAATCTTAACATTTGAGCTCCAAAAATTTTGTATCAATTTCTATGCCTGTAATTTTACCCATTTCCATCAAATAAGTACCCCATAAAGGTCATTTCCTTATCCTTCTCTTAAAACTTTCCTAACTTTCTTCCTTTGATCATTATAAATCATATAATTCCAAACAATTTAAAGCACTTGATAGTTGGTTTATTTTTGTACTATATTTCATAAATATGAAAATGATTCTTAGGTCTCAAAATATATTTTTCTATATGTGTACACCAACACACACAATATCACTCCATAAATACTTTGAAATTTTATTTTTAGATAGTATTGTCCTACCCATCCGAACAACACTCCTATTATTATTCTTTCAAACTCCATTATATCGAGGATTAAATGGTGTTTTTAATTTATGTTTGATTCCATATTAATTAAGATAATATTCAAATTCATCACCAATAAAATCTTTCCCATGATTAGGTATAGATTTATTAATGTGAATCCATAACTCTTTTTACCTTATATTCTGAAAGCAATGATCAAATCAATTACATTTTATTTATGATTTAGCAACATTATATTGGTTATTTGGGTGAAATAATCAATGAATGTGATGAAATATAAATGACCGATAGTTTAATTTTTCCTCATGGGACTATATAAATTAGTGCATATAAGTTGAAGTGGATCGATTATAAGAATTTATACCTTCTAATGATATATATGAGTCATTTTTCCCTTTTTTAATGTAGCACCCACATAATCTTATTCTATATTTATATTTGGAAGATCTCTTACAAATTAATACCTTGTAATTTTACCTAGACTCCTTTGACCCAGATGGACAAGCCTTATATTCTATAATATACTTTCATCTTTAGCATTCATGTAGTAAGAACTAGTAGGATCACCTATCAAAAACATGTTTTCAATGGTTCTTTTTTCCTTGAGAAATAATCATTCCATCCTAAAAGATTTTAATAATACATGAATAAATTTTAAAGACAACTTTATTCCCATCATTAAATAGTTGACTGTCACACAAAAGGTGGTGCTTCAGTCCTTCCATATATAAGACATCATTCAATTTTAGATTCCTAGCTTCAATTTTAGCAGAGTAAATCCCATTTATTTTAAAAGAATAGTTGTTACCAAAGATAAATACTCCTCCTTTATGTTTCTAATTTTTTTAAAGAATATTAATTTTAGCTTTCATGTGGGAAGAACACCCATTATTAAGAACTCATAACTTAGCTCTTTTTATTGACTTCAATGCAATTTATTATCGACATAATTTTTATTCCATGGGATTCAGAATACCTTTTCCTCTATTAGTATAAGTAGTGTGTCCTTGTAAGTTTTTAAAATAATTATTTTTATAATGAAACTATTTCTCACAACTTCCATATAATTCCTCAACATATTAAAATCTACTCTGATTTGGAAAGCTTGATATATTTGACTTTACAACCTATCTTCTTTGCACATTAGGTTTCCTCTCCTCTAGATGACCCCATGACTTCATAAATCATCCCAGTAAATGAAATATTGTACCATAACATGTAAGGATTAATAAAAAACACTCCACAACACCTAAAGTACCCTGGAATCCTAAATATCCTTTGTTTATAAAAATTATACCTATATCATTGTCCATCATTTTTTCTTTGTTGTAAATTTCTAGTCTGAATTTTATTTTGTTAGGGAGTTGAAGATATTCCAGAGTTTCTTATTTATTCAAATAAAATGTGAGAATTTTTCTACCCATTTTACTTGTCCCAAGATTGACTAAATTTTGAGTTTGAACCTTCATTGTTTTTGAAAATAGAATCGTAGGTAGATTTTTTCGGTACAGATTTAAGCTGATTCATTATGAAAGTTCTTCAAGTTGATTTATAGGATTCATCCTTGAATTAATTTTTTTTAAATCCATCCTTTAACTTCTTCATATCATTCTCAACTTCAATATATTGTTTGGAGAGGAAAATTTAAAGAGGGTGTGTGTGTGTGGGGGGGGGGGGTGGATTGCCTTATATAAAATTAAAGTGATAAAATAAAACAAAAAATTAATATTATAATAATTTTAATAAGATAAGGTGATTAAATTTATGAAATTTATTAAGTGATAAATAATAAATTTGATTCATATAATAAAAATAATATCAATGTTAAATAAGTATTTAAAAAAGTAGAAAGATGATGAATCAAATTTATGGAATTTATGAATATCAAGATTAGAATTATGTAATTAATAAATAAAAAATCAGAAAGTAAATAAGGTAAAATATTTGGTAACGAAGTTTAACAATAGCTTTAAAAGTTTCCCTATTTATACCAAATCAATCACTTTATGATTTAATGTTTTATTCCCTTGGATTTAATGGTAACTAAGATACCAAAACTACCTTGGTTTTTAGGTTGTAATAATAAACCATAAGCACAATCAACACTAGTTTTCTAATAGGTATTACTAAAAACCTAAAAGATAATATCCTCTTGCATTTTAATCAGTTATGGAAAGAAAACCCAAGTCTCTCACTTTAAATGTAGTGAAAACCACTAATAAAATAGAAAAATATAGGATGATTGCTAGAATAAATTACTTTAATGTAAAGTATCGATTATAACTAATTAATATGATAAGATACTAGTAGATAATGAGAAATAGGATGAGAGTTATAATATATACAATAATCACACTATATATAAAGGAGAAGATAGGTTTTAGAGAAAGTGAGCTCTTGAGATAGATTTGGTGATTGATTTAATGAGAGAATTGTTGCAAAAGTTTATTATAGAGATAAAATAACACAAGGTATCTATTTATATCCTTCAAAACCTTTATAAATATTATATAATTCACTAAGGAGTAATGAAGTCATTGAAGATATAATTTTATTAGGTTTTACCATCATTAAAATAGCTAGAACATTGATACAGTTTTCACTATGCCTTGGTGCACTAATCATGGGTATTTTGGCCTGACGTCCAACCTATGAACCATTCCCAGAGTCTACAAAACCTTTTAATGGGTCCACTATTCCAAGGAACAGGTCTAATAATCCCTAAAACTAACTATTTTTCTTATATTTTATAGATCTTCAATAAGAGGCTCCTCCACTTAAAAGAATAACCTTCTATGCTTATTTTATCCTTATTCCAAGGATCTAAAACTTTCATTAAGACACATTTAAGGATATTTCAAGTCTATTTAAATAATATAACATTATTTAATAAATATTAACTACACATAACTTATATAAAATCATTAATAACACATGTGAGTTTTTATGATCATGAAAAAACCATGATAGAGAGAGGTACAATAATATCCTCCTTTTTTTATGATAAAAAAAAAATTAACATATAAGGGTATATTAAATTTAAATCAATATTTAAGGATATATTAAATAAATTAAAGATTTTAATAAGATATCAAGGAATACAACATTATTCATGTGGTAAATGATATTCAACATGCTTAAGAGATAAATGAGATATACAACATACTTAAGAAATAAATGAGATAAATAACATGCTCTAGAAATAAATGAGATAAATAACATACTCAAAAAATAAACTAACTTCTCATCATGAGAAAAAAATATATCCTCTATTGACATAAAATTATTAATAACTAAAAAACCAATAAACCTATCCCCCTTTGTGATTATAAAAAATGAAACAAGAAATGGAAAATATAAGTTCATTCTATGATATATATATTTAATTTTTATTTAAAAATATATTCCCAAGATAGAAAAATCTTATAAAAAGATAAAGTATTAAGAAAATGCTTATATAAGGGAGAAAATGATAATATATCATTGAAAATAACTCCACATAAATAAAGAAAATAGAGCACATAACATTAAGATACACATCATCTTAAAAATAAAATGATATAAAATTCAAGAAAAATAATTTGGAAAAAGATAATAAAATAACCATGAAAAAGTATAAGAAAAATAACTTTGAAAAGGAATAAGAAAAAGGAATGAAAAAGATAAGAAAAATAATAAGAAAAAGAAATTTTAAAAATATAAGAAAAAGAATTTTGAAAAGGATAAGAAAAATAATTTTGAAAAAGGAAAATAAAATAATAATAATAAAGAAATTTTAAATTGAAAACCTCACATATTTTAATAAAAAGAAGGTATAAATGAGAGATATAGAGTGATAAGATATCAAGAAAGTAAGTTTAATAGGGAAATAAAATTAAAGCAATCAAAAAACCATTTCCCATGTAGATCATGGTTGATTTCCAAATTTATCTTAAAAGGAAAGAATTAGTCTCCCCCTAAATTGGAGAATTAAAAATTGGGATATATATTATAAGAGATAATCAATGATTTCAAGGGGTGATTATTCTAATTTTATTTATAAGAGACACCATATGATACTTTAGTAAATATTGATGAAAAAGACCAAAAAAATATCAAAAGTAAGTTCCTTTTGTTACCCTTTAGAGTTCGATAATGTTATATAATAAATAGTTTTAAGGTGAAATAATTTTTGGTCCACTAAGATTAACTAATCAGTATTTAGGAAGTGATTTTTTTTAGAATTATTCCTGTTAGATAATTGATAATAAGTGTGAATGATTTTTAGTCTACAATAACTATAATTTTTATAATTTCATTTATAAATTAAATGAAAATATTTATGAAAATAATTGAAAAACTTATTTTGAGAACCACCTTTCAAAAATGTATTATTTTTCAAAGAGCTTTCATCATTTGAAAAACCAAAACCCTGATTATTTATTTTAATATGTTTAGGACCAAGGATCATGTAAAGTGTGTGTTAAACTTGGATGAATTTAGAAATAGAGAATTATATATCCTTGATTTATATTTAAAAACATCAATATTTTATTGATTTCTTAATTTTAAAACCAAATTACATTTTTATTTTAAAATAATAACTTTTTCATTAGATAATTTTTTTTATCATTAATAATTTTTTAATAATTTTTGAAAGATTCTCATATTTTGAAATAATTTCTTAAAAAAAATCATATATCATTTTTATAATAAGACAAGAAAGAGGAATAAGAATAATTAAAGGAAGAAGAAGAATGATAAGGAGAGTGAGAACTTACCTCTTCAACTACCATGAGATGATCTATGCGGATTTTAGGAGTTGAGTTTATAGTTTTATAAGGTGAAATTATATCTTTACTATCACACCAAGTCAAGATGTTTATAGCCTTCTTCCCTTAATTATTATATTAATCCTATTTTTAAAGTGATAATTTGTCTTTATGTGACTGTTCTTTTTACAACCAAAGCACATTACTTCAAAATATTCACTTTGTTCTTTATTTTTAGCTTGTCTAAAGGAATTATTTTTTTGTTTAAATTGTGAAAATTTTTAAATCTTCTGATCAAACATTAAATCTAAATTTAAATATCGAATTCAATTTTGAAAAAATCATCACATTTGATTACTTTAATGGATATTTTTTTCTTATTTTTCATAGATTCTATTACTTCTTTTACTACTTGTATTTTCATAGTGATTTATTATGTCATAAGAAATATGGTGAGTTCTTCGAGAGACATATTGTTTATATCTTAGGATTCTTGGATCATGGTTACTTTATAATCCTATAATCTAGGTAAAACCCATAAGATTTTTTTCATGGGAATTTCTATGTATAGATCATCCATGATAAATTTTATACCATTGAAAAAGTTAGTAAATCTCATAAGCATGTTGGTAATAGATTCATTTTAATTCATGGAAAAACTTTCAAAATTCTGTATAAAAATATCCAGTGTAGTGTATTTAACTTTATTTTTGCCTTTATGTGTGACTTCTAAGAGTTTATAGATTTTATTATCTAATTTGAAAGTAAATATTCTATTAAAATTATTTTGATCTAAAGCAAAAAATAAGGTGTTCCTAGATTTACTATCTAATTCAAAAGAAACATTATCTTAAGGATTCCATTTATCTTTAGGTTCGATTTTTGGAGTATAACCATGCATAACCATTTTAAAAATAGGATATCCAATGCTTCTAAGTAAAATATACATGAAAGTTTTCTAATATGAATAATTTTAACTATCAAAGAAAGGATCATGAGTATAAGAGGTAAATGCCTTTTTAAAATCATACTTTAAAATCAGTTACGATTTTGAAAAAAAGATCCCCTCTGATACAAAATGTAGGTATTAGAGAATAAAAAAGGATTTTCAAAAAAATATTTTGAAAATAACCATTATTTTTAAATCAATAATTTTTTTAATGAAACACAAATCAACCATTTGATACCAAATGTTGGTTGGAGAGGGAAATTGTAGGGGGTGGAAGTCATTTTAAAAAATTTAAGTGATATATGAAAATAAAAAATTAAAATTAAAATGATTTCAATAAGATAAAGAAATTAAAGTAAAGAGATATATTAAGTGATAGATGATAAATTTGATTCTTATAATAAAAATAATATCAAATTTAAATAAGCATTTAATAATGATAGAAATACAATGAATAAAATTCATGAAATATATGTGTATGATATTAGAATAATTCAATTAATAAATTTAAATATAGAAAGTAAATAAGGAATAATATTTTCTAAGGAAGTGTGGAAATTATTAAAAATAGTCCCTATATTTACCACATGAATCACTTGAGGATTTAATGAATTGGTTTCTTATCTTTAACAATATCCAAGATAAAAAAGCTCCCTTAATTTTAAGGTCATAGAAATAAACCTGAAATATAATAAACACTATATTTTTAATGTGAATATCTAGAGACCTCAAATAGAATAGTACCTTTCCTTTTATTTGGTTATGATAATAAAATATGAGTCTGACACTTTAAAGGTTGTGATCACTAATAATAAAATATATAAATAAGGGAATATTTCTAGTATAAATTAATTTGAAGTATAATATCAATTATCTCTAAGTAATATGAGTAAATACTAGGATATAATTAGAAATAGGATGGTAATGAGAAGATACACAATAAGCATGCACCCTATAAAGGAGAATATATGATTTAGAAAAAGAGAGCTCTTGAGAGAGATTTGGTGATCAATTCTATGAGAGAATTGTAGAACAAGTTGATTTTAGAGATATAAGAACCCAAGGTCTCTATTTATAGCCTTTAAAACCTTTGGAAATATTATAAAATTTTATGATGATTAATGGAGTCATTGAAGAATGAATATAATGAGCTTTGAACTTTATTAAAAGTAGCTTAACGATCAACACGACTTGCACTATGCCATGGCGCACTATCTTAGGAGTTTTATCCTGGAATACAACCTATCAACAATGCCTAGGGTCCACCATCACTATAATATGTCCACCACACCATGACATAGGTTTACCATGCCTCGACACTGGCTGTTTTTACTAGATTTCATAGATATTCAATAAGAGGCCCATTCACTTAAAATAATGACCTTATAAGCTTCTTCTATCCTTATTATAAGGATCTAAAACTTTCATTAAGACAAATTTAAGGATATTCAGAGAATATAACATGATTTCATAAAAAATAACTACACATCGCTTATATAAAATCATTAATAACATTGGTGAGTGTTAGGGATCATGAAAACACCATGAGAGAGAGAGTGGTAAAACCTAAGACACTTAGACTGTGTCTTATACAATTATTATTATTTAAAAACTAACCTATCTTCATGATATTATATTATATTCTCATTTTTATAATCAATCAACCTGATTTTTTGATATTATCAAAAATGGATGCCTCTTTCTTTTTAAACTCATTTTTTTCAATTAACTTATTGTTTTATTTCCCCATATTTTTCTTTTCTTTCTTGAGAATAGTATTATACCCAAGATAAGGTTTAGGATCATACTTAAACATGTATTCTAGATCAGTTGGTTCTGAATCATCTTCTTCACTACTTTAAGTTTCAAATAATTTTTCAACATGAGCCGTGAAATTTGTAAATTTATCATGAGAATAATTTTCAGATTCACTACTAGATGAGTGGTCATAAACCATTTATTTACTCATGAAATTTATTCTCTTACCTCTATAAAATATATTATTAATTTTTGTAGATTTATATGATTATTTTAAACTTTTATTCAAGTTCTTTTTGTAAGGTTTATCATTTTCATAAAATTCATAATCTAGTTACTTCTTAGGACAATTAATGAAAAAGTTCCCAATTACATTACATTTGTAGCATCTAAGTGGTTACTTGTTTTTATCCCTAATCTTTCCATTATTTAATATATTTGAAATAAAATAAAGTATTCTTTGATAATACCCTTCTTCCTCCTCATTTTCATAGTAACTTGAATATGCATTATCAACATGTTCTTTGATTTTTAACTTTCTCATAACCATAATATCCATTTCATATTTTACCTTTTTCTTGAAGGCTGAGAATTTTCTCATTTCATATGATATGGGAATTTTATGAAATTAATCCAAGGAAATATCTTCTCTATATTATAGATTTGATATATTAGGATCAAACATGTCTATAAAATTCATCATGAGCTTCTTAAAAATTGTATAGTCTTCAAGTGTTTCACTAAACCCATAAATATTACTAAAAACTCCATTTACTTGTGTGAAGTATCCATCAATAGAATCTTACTTAGCTATATTGATGTCTTTAGAGTTGCTTATTTAAATATATAATTTTTTCTCCTTTACTTTCACATTTCCCCTATATCCACTTTCCACCTTATCCTAGTTTTTCTTTATCTAATTGAAGTCCTATCACTTTTTTATATACCTTTTATAAAAAGGATATAATAATAACATCTTGTGCTTTACCATTATTATCCATATTTATTTTATCTATTAGATTCATTATATTATTACATTAAATGGGTGTAAAACAAAAAAGAACAACATCTATAACCTTTAATCTAAGAGATAAAATATATGCAGACATTGATTTATTCTAACAATGATAATTTTTCCATAAACATTAGGTGAACCCATAATTTTTATAGAATTAAAATAGTTCATTCCAGTAAATTTATTGAATAAAACATAGGAACTCATATCTTATAGTAATTGAAGTGCCTTAGAACAAATTACTCCAATAAGAATAAGGGTGTATGAATTAGTGTTGACTATTTTTTATAATTTATTTTAAATTAAATCAAAATTTACATCCTATTAAATTTCAATTCCCTCAATTTTAGGGAATAAACCTCACTTGTGTATGTAGAAAGTAAATATACAATGAACATTGGGATTTTTACAAGGTTGTGCCTCTTCTTGGGAAACCTAATCCTTACCGTAGTTGGTTAATCTCCCCAACCGCAAATTCTTCATTATAAGCAATAATAGTTCACAAGATTATAATATTAGAATAGTGTATCACTATACCTATCTAGAGTCACTTCTGACTATGTAGTTTCACACTGCCTTCACAAAAAAATGTAACCAAGATGAAAAATATCTTCTTGAGATTTTGGTTGCTTAAATTAACTATAGAAATGATATTCCTTGACAAGACTTTAAGAATATTATAGAAAATATTCTCACATCATACAAACCTTGATGTAGAAAAGATTCTTGATCTTAGAATCAGATGAAATCACTAAAATCTTGAGATTCACTTGATGTAGAAAATGATCTTAGAACTTTGGCTCTAGGATATCTCTATTACACTCTCTATTTTTCTCAACTTCTAAAATATTCTATAAGTCACTCTAATCTTTCTTTGAAAACACCCAATATTAGGGTAATTCAAAATACATGAATTAATTTAATTATAATAATTCAATTTCAAGATTAGTGTTCTCAATTATTCCATTAAAATAATAACACAACACAATCCCATTTATTTACTCATTCAGTTAGGCTTAATTTTATGCACCACAATCTTAGAATCTCCTTTATTTTTTATTAAATGCCTATCTAAACCACATTTCTAAAACTGGCGTCCTTTTGATACTTAAAAATTAACTTGAAATAAATAATTCATCATAAAATAATCAGTAAATTGATCTATCTAAATTTTTTTTACAACAATAAAATTGTGAACTTATATGGATATCCATCATCTCCATTTCACTGAATCAACTCAAACTCTTCTTCTCCTTCACACTGAAATATAAAACATCTCAAAAACTTACATATTTAAAACTCAATAAGAATCACTACATATTGAGATGAAAGTGATTATTTTAACTCTAAAGTAGTAAATCATTATCACAAAAACATTCTACATTTAATATATAGAGATTATTTAAAAACATATTTAGCTTCAAGCCACACAATAATTTATCAAATAAACTAGCTCAAAACATAAAACAGATATAATCATTAAATAAAATTATAAAAATATCACATGAAAAAACTTTAATCTAACTTTATATGTGACGTTTTAATATTTTAATGTCAATTTTAGAATCATCAAATTTCATTTATCCAGAATATCCATAATCTTGAAACTACATTTTTCACCTGTTAGACTCACTTTAAAATTATTTAAGTATATGACCAATTGTGTGGGAGATAAACAGTGTGAAGCAACTATACAACTTGGATTAATAATTTAGATCAACCACATGAACAATTCATTGACCGTATGGATATATTAATTGACCAAATATACAACTTGATCGACCACATGACTAACTGATCAACCACATGACTAATCTATTTGACTACATGTATAACTTGATTAGCCACATGACTAAATGATTGACCTCATGACCAATCTAATTGACCACAAGACCAAATAATTAAACACATGTACAAATTAATTGAATGTATGACTAACTTATTGAAAAAATGAACAATCCGATCAAATACATGTATAACTTGATCAACCACATGACCTTCCGATCAATTACATGACCAATATGATTGACCGAAAAAACAACACGATTGACCATATGATCAACTAATTGACTGCATGAATAAACTAAAGAATAATTCCAAAATTATTAAAGTGACCATATAATTTATTTAGGACCATTTTGATCCATCATTAATCAACTTAATAACATGTCAGTATCCTCAAACACATCTTTTAAACTCTTCAATCATGTTGAAAAAAATTCAAAAAAAACCACTTCATTAAAAACTCCAAGGGTAATTCACATTATATTCCAAAATTCAAATAGGTTCCACTATTTTTCTGGGTAACCCCCACTTTACTATACATAAATATACCTTAATCGTTGAATCCATGTGAATGTTCAAGTAAATCTAATAAAACACTTCTGGTGATTCATATGTTGCCTTTGGAAAACCTCTAATAATATAACGTGGGTATAAAGAACACCCTATAAAACATCAATTGAATGATTATGATGTGATCCATATCAACTACACTTTATCATCCAACTCCTTTCCACTCACCCACCCACTTCTAGAACATTAACTTCTTGACTATCTTACCTTTTTTCAGATTCCCATTACCACTAGATTCTAACAAACCCCAGTTCAAGAGTTTCTTCTTTTGAATATAAATAATAAAAACTTGAAATATTATTCACATTTCCCAAAAATATTTTAAGTCATGATATATAATATCATGTTAATGACTCATCTTTTCATAATGTTTGATATGATAATAATGTAAGCAATATGATTTGTACAGTATGATTCATATCATGTTAATGATTGATGATAAAAACCAAATTTTAATAGTTAATATACAATTATATACTATATAAGTTATCATTGATGTTTCATAAGATAAAATTCATGGGAGAGTTGTCATGGAAGAATGGTTATAAGGAGTTGTAACTAACATGCCATTTACTCATACATTATAAACATATTAGTAAATGAATAAATACTATTGAGTGTCCTGAGGGCCTATATATGGAGTATGATTCCATTGAGATGGATATTTGATTAATTTATGTTGCCTACATATTCTCCTATAAGCTCACTTCCTTCTCCTTCCTTAACCATCATGAGATATTAACATATCATGGTTGTGAAGAGGATTTTACCCAAGCATTAAGTGATTTAGTTGATCTATGGATAAAACCTAGATGGAATATTTTTTTGTATTCTCCTTATTTATATTCATCAATAATGTGTGATTAAAGAATACGGGTGAAGTGAATAGTAGAACATGTAGGTACATTGAGGGGGGAGGAGAGTGAATCAGTGTGCCCAAATTTTACTGACATTTTCTTTCTTTATTAAGTTATCCCCAATTATTTCAAAAAATTTTGTATGAATTAATAAGTATAGATATTTTTATACACTATAAACCCTAAATTTGGTGTGAAATTAATAAATATACAAGAACAATGACAAAAGGTTTTTATAAGGTTTGATAAATCCCACTTCATACCATATATGAATCTTTTTTCAAGACCCAAATTTTATTATCAATATAATTTATAGTGATTACAAGTGTAGTTAAAGTCACACATAATTTTTTGGGTGGGTATCATTAAAGTCCCTAAGATAGGTATCATCCAATTAATTAATATGGTATTGTTTATATTGGCACCACTAGTCTTTGATGGAATTTCTTATTTTGGAACCATTAGTTCTTCTAATGTACTCTTTGAACTTCTGAAAAAATCTCTCATTTCAACTTCTGATGTCATTGCATCAACTGAATGGGATCTTATTACTCATGAAAAATATATTCAACTTGATATAATAATATAAGCAAGAATGAATTATCATTAGTTATATTGTATCTACTCACTCTCACTATGTATTTTAACCATAGTGGATTCCTCCTTTTGCAAGGGTCTCAACATAAAGGTTATAAATAGAAGTGGTGTTAGTACTTTATCTTTCTTAATCTCCATCTATGATATGATTATATCATAAAATCCTTCCTATTATTCATAGATACCAGTATTTATTCTCTTTAAAGTTTAATATAACACCCCCTTCTTATTCTTTGACATGGTAGAGTTTCTAATAGGTATCCAAAGTGTATAAGGTTATCTCACTCAAAATTCATAAAATTATCCTATATAAATAGTTTTATAGTATTTTGAATATTATTTTCTTATTTAAATATGGAAAATAAATTAATCTCAGCAATGGTATTTCATCATTAAAATCCAATTAAATCCCAGTCATTAATTTCATATTCATGTGATATGAAAACATCACAAACTCTATTCATAATATTTGTTGTGTTTAAACTATTCCACATTGTCATGAAAAAATAAATAATTATCATGATGTTAAATCTTAACTACATTTACATATATATTCTCATTCACTAGATCTTGTGACATAGCATCTCCTGTTGTGGCATGAATTTCTCTCTACGAATCATCTTTGAATAAGCTTCACAATGGAAACTCAACTTGAATCGCATTCTTTAGTATTGTTTAATATCATAAATCCCAGTTATTTAAGCATTTTATAAATCAGTTCATTTTCCAAAAATTTCAAAATTTTTTAAAGATTCTATTTTCTCTTTTTTTCATCTAGAGACCTTCATGACCATCTTACAATAGACTTACTATGTCCATACCTTTAGATGGATCATCTCAAGCTGTTTTTGATTCATAGTAGGCACTGTGTGAGGCTATATCATTAAAACCAATGAAAAATGTTGAAGATGAGTCATATAATTCCATATCAATAAATGAACACCCAAATTTTTAAGTTTTTAGTACCATTTCAACCATTTCCCACATTGAAAATTATTTTGGACGTGATCTGCTTAATTACTCTAGCCACTCTATAGCATACTAGAAAACTCCTATGCATTTGTCTTGATATATGGCCACATTCCATTATACCATCCCAGATAGTGTCTCTCTCTATCTTATATTCCAACCTATGTAGGCCCTTCTCTCTCCTCCACAACCACTATGGTTTTTTTGCAGTTGAACTTTCTCATGCAACCTCCATTGGATATAGTGGAGATTTCTCCCATGGATGGCCATGGATGGACATTTTTATAACCTTTATAAAATATCATACAACCAGAAACTTTGTAAGAGTAATCACTCTTATTAAGTTTCATTTCCTTTTCTAAAAAACTCACATTACGGGTACTCTTTAGAAACTCACAACACTTGAGAAAAATGCTCTTACAAATTTGAAGCATAAGAGTCAAAAATGACACTTCTGAAGTTTATTTTCCAAAATTTTCAGATACAATATAGGATTTACAATAGCCTAAAATATCTATCTTCTATATCTTTCTAAATTATTCTCTTCAAAAATTCATTTATTCCTTCACAAAGATACCAGATTCAACATGAAAAATACTCAATGGAACTCAATAGGTTTTCAAGACACATTTAGTATCCAAAATTCATCACACATAATAAGACATTGATTAGTAACTCCATTACTTTTCTAAAATATTCTCAACTCATATTAAAACCCTTTATCATAAAGGTAGCTATCCTTATTGACAAAAAATAAACCTTTTTAAATGAGCTCTTTAATTTCTCCCTTTGTATTTGTTGTAAATAACCTTATAAACTTTTAAGTGAATATGTGTTCAAGCTATATAATTTTCATCTCACCCTTATTGATAATAAATACAAAGGTATATGTAGGGGTTGAATATCACTTCAAAAAACATCTCCTACCACTTTAGTTTTTTTTTTCATCTTTAATAAATTGAGAGAAGGATTATAACCCCATATTTACTTAGCTATTTTCCTCTATTTAATCAACTATAATCCTATATGGGATCACTTAGTGTAGAAAATAAAAGTGAATAACCAAGGTATTCAAATTTGTCTATAAATTTCATGCACGTGATACCATTATCAAATATTCTCACTATAAGCGATGTTGAACCATATTTATCATGATATATATATATACACACCATTAAACCATATAAATGAGAACATTAAAAAGTTAAAGTGTAAGAAATATAATCCCCCTCAAACTCACTTTTCTTATCAACTATCACTCCCCCTTTAGAATAGTTTTAATATGATCAAAATAAGAGTAGAAAAGTGTGACCGAATAATCTTAACTTCTATTTTTAAAGGGTTTATCCAAAAAACAACTTACCCTTTGAAGTACCTTCTTCATGCCATACCCAACTTGGGGTATGCACTCTATTTATCTTAACCATGGCTGGTTTTCTTCATAAATACACCATGATGGATTTTTTTGTTATTGTACAACATTCACACCATCTCCTAGTTTTAATCATTCTAAAATTAGATTTATATTATATTCATAAGTTCTGTCAATTTCTCAAAAATCTTATACACTTTTCTCCCCCTTAAGAAGAAACTCTAGATAATATTCATCAAGTTAAAATAAGCTTCAATATATCCCATTTTTATATTGAACTAAAATATAATAAGTCAAATTTTATCAATTCTGGAAGATACATCCCAACTTTCTCCTCTCCATAATTTTTTATAGTTTTTGATAGCTTTCAAACCTTTTATATTTACCTTCAAATCCATACATTAAAAGAACATGAATAAAAGATAAATTATCAATAGAATAATATTGGGATTTGGATATTAGTTTCAAGTTACTGAATTTTCATGCACTAGAAATACGTTTACCGGAAGTTGGTCAAAGGATGGTGTAGGGTATTAGTTTATAAGAAGTGATAAATAATCTCTTTATACAAAAATAAGGTCATCAAAAGTTCATATATTTTTATTATATCAAGGGAGTTCTAGGATTTTTGATGAACTCTATAAAAGTAAGTTTCTTGAATAAATTATATGTAAGTGTTTACTGAATAAAGTGTTTGATGTCAATGAAATCACTAGATATCATCAAGGACATTTCATTTGGATACTCTCCATGAATGTGGGTAGGTAGTGTGATCTGGATAACTAATTATAATTCCCCATAAAAGGAAGTGGGGACTGATCAATTTCACACATTAGTTGAATTCATAGTGAACAATTAATGTGCATTGGGAATATAAATTTTATATAGTGTTTACTTATTTGTAATTAATTTTACTGTAAAAAATTTTTAGTTGAAGTGCAATATTGTACTTCCTATAATATAAGAAAGCTATAATGATTCCTCCAATACATGTTAGTCAAATCATATAAAGGATGTTAATATCTTATGTCTTGTATTGTTTTATGTACTTTTATTATTTTGTTTGTTTCACTTAAGTGTGTGAAAGGTCAGATTTGTGTGGTGGGTAGGGTGTAGTGAATTCCTACTTCTGGTAAACTAAGCTTAAGGGAAAGGTAATCTTCTATAGGTTATTTATCATTGTAAAAAACCTTTAGTGCTTGAAGTTCTAGTGATTACATTAAAAGAACTAATCGAGGTTTACTTCCCCAATAAGTAGTATCAGATAAAGGATGAAGTTTATTTTTAGTGGAGGTTTTGTTTTCAAATTAAGGAAATAACTAGAATGATAAATTTGATGGAATGTATTTTGGATTCTGAAGGATATATATTAAATAACATATGATTTAAAAGGACTTGGATATTCCATTTATCATAGTGAATCTGATACTAATTTATAAAGAATAATGTTATCACTTGGATAAGAATACACTCACCTTGGAGAGAATTTCTCTCACAAAAAATGCTTCCTTAAACATTTAGTGAAAAAAGTACAATGAAAATTATGAAATTTTTGGAATCAATGTATAAAAAATAATGCCACTTAACAAAATTTTCATGTTATGAAAATTATACAGGTTAAGGTTGGTGGAAGGAAGACCATTGATCAACCATGTTAATATATTCAATATAATCCATATTAACTCAAATATATGAAGGTAATATTCATTGATGATGTGTGGATTCTACTTATGTTGTCTTTTATTCCAAATAGCTGGGATGATATGGTAAGATGAAATTATAAACTCTATCCAGAAAATAGACTTGGTGTTTGAGGATATTCAAAACTTGATTTTGAATGAGGAGCTCGGGTAGATGGAATTACAAGCACTATTTGATAATGTTCTCAATGTTAATGGATGGGGACGGTCACCTCTACAAAATCAATCTCATCAGAATAAATATTCATAATATAAGTCTTATGAAAGAAGTTGGAGCAAGTTGGATGGACTATACCCTATATGTTGGAGTTGTGGAAAGAAAGGTCATATTAAGAATAATTGAAAAATTCATAAGGAAAACACTATAAAGTCATCAATATCCAATAGTTCAAATTTTGTTAGCTCATCAAAAGATACCAAAAAATTATTATTGAGTGTTAATACTCCAATATAAGATTGGAAGATTGACTATGGATCATATTATCATTCAGTTGGAGATCAAATATTCATGATTAATTGTATATCTGAGAAGTTTGGGAAAGTTTATCTAGAAGATGGTGAAGCCCTATAAGTTTTTAGAAAGTGAGATATCAAAATCCAAATTAATAATAGAGTATTATTAAAACTCATGTCAGAAATATACATTCTTGGTCTATGGAAAAATATTATTTCTATTTGACAACCTCATGAAGAAGGTTATGGAACTAACTTTTTTCATTAGGGTGTGGAAAGTTACCTAGGGATCTATGGTGGTTTCATAAGTAGTTAAAGATGGAAATATTTCCTGGAATATAAATTTACTTGAAATTTTAGTTTTCAAAAGTAAAACTTATGTAGATCCATATGTTTTTCATTATAGGCTTAGTCACCTAAGAGAAAAAATAATAAAGGTTCTAACGGTAAAAGGAATACTGAATATTGATCATACAGACATTAAAATATGTGAAATTTATATTTTTGGGAAGGTAGAAAATGGTGTCTTTAAATTTAAATGGATAGAATCTAAAAGCATAGAAGTTAGAGCTAGTTAACTCAGAAGTTTGGGGACTTAACCCTGTTCAGTGTTATGGTGGTTCTCTATAAGTTGTAACCATTATTAATGACGATGTGTGTAAAGTATAGATTTAATTTATAAAGCATAATTCTGATATATTTTAGGTTTTCATTCAATGCAAATCTTTTTTGAAATGGAATGTGACCAGGAGTTGAAGTGTCTTCATATAGACATTAAAGGTCAGTACACCTAATACAACTTCTAGAACTTCTACAAGAAGAAAAAAATAAGACCTGAGATGAAAATGACTAGAACTTCATAGTATAATGAATTGGATGAATGGATTAATCAAAATATGTCTGATAAAAATAGGATTATGAGGTTGAATTCATGAATGAATAAGGGAATTTGGGCATAAGCACATAACACAACAACTTATCTCATCAACAGAAGTCCAACATCGGTAGTTATGTAGGAACTTTTAGAGGAGTTATGGTCTGATAAATGGTAATAATTTTACCATATTAAAGTATTTATAAGCTTGATGTATGTGAATGTTGACCCTAAGGATTGAGATAAACTTGAGGAAAAATCTAAAATTTGTTTTTTCATCAGATATAAAAAAAATTAGTCATTAATTATGGGATGATGATAGGTGAAAAATCATCAAGAGTGGAGATGTTATATTTAATGAGAAGGTAGTTTAGAAGGACCAAAACTTGGTGATAAAAGAATTTGAAGAATATAAATCAACCATATAAATACAATATGATCATAGTAAGAGAATTGAAAGATAAAAACACCCAAAGAAATTTAGTGAGAATGTTGAAAGCACCATATGTCTAGGAATAATACCATCATAGGAAATTCTATAAAGTTCAAGGGAAGATGAAGGTAAAGTTGGTGTACCAAAATATAGATTTTTTGAAGTTAAAGCTGAGAAAGGTAGTTTAGAGCAACCATATCATTTGAAAAGATCAATTAGAATAAGAAGACTGATTTAGAGGTTTGGGGATGATATGAATTTTTTACTCTTAATAGATGTAAGAGAACCAGAATGTATGAAATAAGAAACAACACTTAAAAATGATAAATAATGGAATTCAACAATAGATAAAGAAATAGATTCATCAAAAACCAATGAAATTTGGGATCTAACTGATTTACTAGAAGATAAAAATTCATAAGAGAATAAGTGGGTTCTCTGATTGAAAGAGGAAGTTGATAGAAAGATTCTTTAAAAAGCATGACTGGTGGTAAATAGATTACAATAGAGAAAATAAGTTTATTTATTAGAAATATTCTCTTCAGTAGTTAAAAATTCAACTATCTTGATGGTTCTAAGTATGGTAGCAATCAAAAATCCACATCTCGAACAAATGGATATTATGACAGATTTTTATTATGGAAAGTTAGAGAAAGATATATAAATAAAGAAGCTTGTAGGCTTTATTGAATAAGAACTTAGTAAGTTGAAGAAAAGTCTTTATGGATAAATCATTCTACACAACATTAAAATCATAATTTCAACTCATTTATGTCAGAAGAAGGATTTGATAGGTGTAATGTTGATCATTTTTTTTTCATAATAAATGTTATTATGATACTTTAATCATTTTTCTGTTGTATGTCAAGGTTATGTTATTGGTCAAAGAATATTATAGGAATATTCAAAAATTGAAGCATACATTATCCTATAGCTTTGAGATGTAAGATCTTAGGAAAGATAATAAGATATTGGAGATAAGGATCAAGAGTAAGAGGAAATAATGAACTCAAGTGCTATCACAAAAATAATATATATGAAAGATCATTAAAATATTTGGAATTATTGGATGCAAACTAGTCTTGACTCCTCTTTTCAAACATGTTAAATTATTGAAGTTGTATAAAACTAAAATGAAATAAAAACACCAATACATTGAGAAATAAACTTATGCATACACTACCATAATTTTAATTTATTAAATGATATATACTCAACCAGATATAACATTTTCAATGAGAGTTGTAAATCAATTTTTATCTAACTTTATAATGGAACATTGGGAAACTATAAAATGGATTCTTCAGTAATTTAAAATAACCAATGTCATAGTATTTTTATTTGTGGATGAATAACCATTATAATGTTTTATTGATGTAGAATTATATAGATATTTATATACCAAGAAGAGAAAAACTAGGTTTATATTTAACTTTTGAGGAAAAACAATCATTTGAATGTCATTATTGAATTGATTTGTTACATTAAATACAACAAAAATATAATATGTAGTGGTAACAAAAGATGTGAAGGAGTTGTTTTGGTAAAATAAATTGCTAAAGGATATTGGAAGAAGTTAAGTATTAGGAATAATATTTTTTTATAATAAAAGTGTGATTAACTTGGCTTGAAATCTGATTTTTTTATGTAAGGACTAAGTACATTTTACTAGAGTACCACTTCATTAGAAATTTTGTAGAGGATAAAGTGTGAGATCTCAGAAATATTATTGGTATAAAAAATAAGGTAGACATATTCACTAAAAAATTAGTTCAGAAAAGTCTAAGGCAACTTTGTTCCTTGGTAGTGCTTGGGTGAACGGAAGAAAAATAGAGGAACACTATGTACTATAGAAGTATAAAGGAATGAATCTTTTCAGAGATATTGACTTAGGTGTTTCCCTTTAAAAAGTATCAAAGTAATAGATTATTGGGATTTGAAGCCTAGTTTTTGGTTATCAGAAGTTATTACACTAGAAGTACATTTACCAGAAGTTGGTAAGTGGATAGTGGCTGGTCTTGGTATGCAGACAGTGAAAAATCATCTCTTCAAGAAACAAAAAGGTCATTGAAATTTCATATCTTCTGATGACATCAATGAAAATATAGAATGTTTATTGAACCCTTTAGATAGAATTCTCTCTAATGAAGTATCTGGATTTTTTTTACTAAATAAAGAGTTTTAGGTAAATGATGTCACTGGAGGTCACCAGTGACATTCTATATGGAGGCTCTCTATGAATTTGGGAAGGCAGTGTGGCCTGGATGAGTAGTTGGACTTACCTATAAAAGGAAACGGGGACTGATCAGTTCCACACATAGGTTGAATGTGTATTTCATGGTTAAAGTGTATAGTGAATCTAAATTTTAAAGAGTATTTAATTTATTGTAATTAATCTTATTAACTGAAATTTTCAATTTGAGTGTAATATTATACTTACTGTAATATAAGAAATCTGTAATAATTCCTCTCATCCATGTAGGATAACTCATCTCAAGCATGTTAATATATTGTGTATTTTACTATTTTATGTAATTTCATTGCTTTGATTACTTCAATTAATTTTGTGAAAGGTCAGATTTATGCAATGGGTAGGGTGAAATGACTTCCTACTTCTGTTATACTCATTCAAATGGGAAATACAAATTTTAAATGTTATTTATTACTATGAAAAATATATGGTCTTTGAAGTTCTGGTGATTACATCATAATAATGAATCTAGGTTTCATTACCCAAAAAATAAGTTGGAAATATTTTTTTACTTAATTTGAACATAAAGGTTCATAATTTCTTCTCAATTAATTTAATTCTTTCTTTCCATCCTTAAAATTATTATTCATGCTAGAAAAATTGTTTTTAGATCTATCTTTAATTTGGATAGAATGGAATTCTTCATTATTTTAGATTATTTATATGGTATGTACATTTTTTAATAATACACTAAGTAATTTCTATCAATTTATACCATATTTATATTCTTTAGGTATTATTCTTATACTTGTGGTAATATTAAGAACATTTTTCCACTATGTCCAGCCTTATTTCACAATCCATACAATTCTTCGGATTCTCTTAGGTGATCATTTGTTGAAAACCCCTCATGAAATTGAATCTATTCATTTATAATTAGATATTTTACTTTATCACTAGCTTTAATTATTTATTCCTCCACCCTTTTTATTTTTTCCAAATAAATTATCCAAATAATAAAAAAATATTTTTAAACTGATTCAACCTAGTTAGGATTTCAATATGGATTCTTGGGAGTGATTTTGACCAAATAAATCTTATTGTCACTTTGTTGGACCGATATTACATTATTATTTATATTTCCTACATTGATATATATATATCCATAGATTCTTTTCCGGAATACATGGTGTGTCCTTTTTTACTACAATATAAAAAACTCTTCCTTTTTATTCTGCCATCCTTCTTTGACTTATTGGGCTTATTCTAGTTATCTTATTTCTCTAGATTGTTTTCCAAGGTTGTACCATATTTATACATCAGTTTTTATGGTATCCTCTAATTATATATTTTAGGTTCATAAATAGTTGGTTTACATAATCACTCATCTTTGTTATAACCACAATAAGTGAATATTCCATAAGAATTCCTTAGACTTTCAAAGCTATTTGTAATAGACATGCACTTGATCTATTGATATGGAATTATATTATACTTGAACCCATTAATGTAGGTATTATTTGAGTTTCAAGAATTGATATATTATTCCAATAACATAATGTTCTATTCCTAGACCTATAATAATACCAATAATGTTAAGAAAACCTTGGTTTTACTCTTTAGACAATATGCTGTCCAGAATTTATTGAATCGAGGGTATTTTTTGCACCTTTTCTTCAATTGGTTGGGATCATTTGGGGGAACTATATTTCATACACACTATACTATCCACCATTTTTATAGTGTTAGGATTATCATCAATTTTCATCATCCAAATTTGTATAATTTTTTTTAAATATTATATTTACAAGAAAATGGATTTAGTACAATCAAAAGACTTTGTTATGGATATTATATTTTTTCAAAAAAATTGTTATTTATTTATCAGTGGATTACTGAAAGTTTTTCTTTCAATGATATGAGTCTTCTTATATATGTGAATCACAATATAAATTTTTGTGGAAATATCTATTTTCTCAATAATTTGGGAAGTTACAGTTTATCCCAATTCTAAATTCTTCAATTTCACCTCATGCTCAAGGCACATCATGTTAAGAATTTTGTTCTCATTATTATTAAATCTTAATATTTCTTACCAATAATTATTCACCTTATTTATTATATATTTATGCCTTTTTATTTATTACTATAAATAGTTACCAAGATCTTTCATTTATTTTAATTTAACCTCCATTTGGGCATCCTTGACATTTATAGAGGTTTTGTACAATTTTATCAATGTGTGGATTAATTATTAGTGAACTATTTAAACCACATATTTCTCATAGTTAATTAATTTTTATTTTATTTAATTAAATCAATATTTTAATTTAAAAGAAATACTTATTGATATATTATTTTAATAAGATCCATGAAAGAATTTTACTTTTTAAATTTTCTTTCTATCACATCCTTCATTTCTTCAACTTCTTATTTTGACTATTCTTTGTCATTAAGAAGTTTGTTTTTGATAAAACCTAGTATATATATGACTAATTAAACATTAAATTTCTTCACATAACTTTTAATTTTAGAGTATATGCCTTAAATAGTTTTGATAAAATTATCCTCTTCATACTATCCACATCTTGAACAAGTCTCTTTAAAAGGACCACCTTCATCAAATTTTATAGATGAATTATTGAAACAATGATTAGATACATGGAGTGGTTTTTAATTTTTATTATTTAAAATCATTCTCTACTTCTTTACCTGTATTTTCCTTTTGTTCCTTAAAGTTTTAGATGAAGCTTCCAAACTATTATCAATAGAAGGACCTTTCTTTTTCTCCATCTGAGGTATAAAAAAAATATCCTAAAATTTATACTTAATATATGAAAATTTAAAATAACTTGGATAAATTTAAATCCAAATATAGGTGGACCAATTTATCTCTAATACCACTTAAAGTTCCTAGTGCAAAGTGTAGGGAAACTAGAGGGGGGGGGGGGTTATCAGTGTACCTAACTTTTACTAAGTTTTACTTTCCCTTATAAGTTATCCCCTATTATTAATAAAACCTATATCTATATTAATAAGTATGGATATTTCAATATTATATCAACACTCACTTTGGAATGCACTATAGAAATTGAATAGAACAAAAACAAAAGGTTTTTATAAGGTTTAGAAAAGCCTACCCATTATCATGTTTGACTCTTTTATAGAGAAATGAATTTTATTATCACTATAATTTTTAGTTATTGCAAGTGTATTTCAAGTTACACACATGTTTTGGGCTAGTATCATCCTAGTCCCTAAGGTAGGTTTCATCCAATTCCTTAATATTACATTGTTTATATTGATACTAATAGTCTTCAATGATGTTTATTATATTGGACCCACTAGTTTATATAAGGAAATCATTGAACTCTTAAAAAAGACGTATCATTTTTTTATTTGTATGTCACTAAATCAACAAAATGGGATCTTCTTCCTCATGAAATAAAACTTTTACTTTCCAGGATATTATAAACAAGAATACATTCTCATCAGTTCTATTGTATCACCTCACCCTCATTATGTATTTTGATCACAATAGCTTCTTTTTTTTATAGGGTATGAACACAAAGGTTATCAGAATTAGTCATTTTCATCACTTATCTTTCTCATTATCCTTCTATGATATGAGTATATCATATGCTCCTTCCTATTCTTCCTCTTTGATACCAACATGTATTCTCTTTAAAGTTCAATATCAGATCTCCTTCTTCTTCTTCTTTGAAGTGGTAGAGTTTATGTTCGGTATCCAAAGTGTCAAGGTCTCTCTCACTAAAAATTTATAAAATTATCCTACATAATATATTCACTAGTATTTTGAATATTAATTTATTATAAAAATTAAGAAAATCCACTAATCTGGTAGTGATATTTCTTTATTCAAACCCAGTTAAATCCCCAATTAATATTTCCATTTTAATATCCACAATACATATGAATTATATCTTCATGTGATATGAAAATATTATATACTCTATATACAATATCCATAATGTTTAAATTATTCCATTTTGGCACTCAAAAATTCATAATTCTCATGGAATTAAATATTATCCACATCTACATGTAGATTCACATGAATGGGATATTGTGATGTGGCATCTCCTATTATGGCATGGAATTATCTATAAAAACATATTTATATAATATTTATAGTGTAAAATCATATGGAATCATATTCTTCAGTGATTTATAATTTCATGAATCCCAACTCTTTAAGCATTATCCAAACAAGTTCATCTTTCTAAAATTTTATGTAATTTTTGATGAATCCATTTTCTCTATTTTCTTTAGAAAAAATTCATGATCAGATTCTCATATAATTATAGTGTATATACCTTTTGGTGGATCATATATATTTACTTTTGATTCAAATTAGGCACCTCATGATGATTTAACATACAAAACCCACATGGAAGGTTGAATATGATTCTTATGATATCGTATCAACAAATGTGTTCCCTTGTTTTTAAGTTGTGAGAAATAATTATAAAAATGTGTCCCACATATAAAATATATTTGTACTTGAGATACTTAATTACTCAAAATTCTCCTCAAACCATTGAAAAAATACCATGAAACCACATCGTTGTATGACCACATGCCCGTGCTCTACCCCACACGGTGGAGATCACTTTTGCGTCAGACTATGCGTGCCCTTTTCTCTCTTTTATAGTCGCTATATATTTATTATGGTTAAGCTTACCATGAAAAAATTCAATGGTATTGGTAGTGGTTCCTCCTATGGCTATCCATGAATGTATTAATTTTTTCTCTCCTTTATAAAATATTAGACAACCATCCAATTTATAAGAGTAAATTACTCTTATAAAGTTATAATTAATTTTCCAAAAACTGACAACACATGTACTGTAACAACTCAGGTAATGTTAAGATAAATAATTTTAATGTCTTTTTAATATTAATTAATTATATTTTATATATTTTAATTCATTATAATAATATAAGATACTTTTTTAGTCAAAAGGAAAAAATATATATTTATAACCCAATTGGGTTTCATGTATTATATGGTTTTATTTTAAAGATTTATTTCTAAATTATAGAATTTTAATTTGAAAAAATGAAATTAATTTTTGAATTAATCATGTAAAAATTATTTTATTATAATTTGTTTTATATATTTTTGAAAAGTTTTATTTTTTGACGAATAGAGAAAAATAATGATTTTTATTGAAAAATATATTTTATTTTCAAGTAATTAAAAAGTAACATTATATTTTGGATTATTTTTCAAATTTAATTATTTATTTTTTATTAAATATAATATAATAAATATTATGGAATAAACATTATACTTTAATTTTTTTATAAAATCATTTTTATACTCAAAAGGCATTTTTTTGAAAAACCATTTTTCATTGTGTTTTGTGGGTTTAATTTTAAATTAAATTATAAAACTTCTTTGAATTGAATTTGATAAATGGATTCCATATTTTTAATAATAACAATTAATATTAGGTAATAATTTCAATATAATTTTGGTTATAATGAATAGTAAAAATAGTTAATTTTTTTACTGAGGTTAATGTTAAAAAAAGATTATTAGTTGGGTTAAAATTAAGTGATAAGGGTTAAAATCACCTATAGGATTAATTAAATTCTATTTTATAATCTTATTTATCCCATATATCATCTAATATTATTAAATGGTCTATTTTGGAGCCATTTGTTTTGATTTATTCCTTAATATATTTTAATATTTTTAAAAATTTCATGTGTGTCCTCTCCCCCACTTATAAAATGACACCCCTATAATCTTCTCTCTACACTTAAGGAGACTTTTGGTTTGACAAATACCCTCCCAAGTACCTTTTATATATACCTACCCAAATACTAGAGGCCCTAGTATTATCATAAACCCAACCTTGGAAGGATTTTGGTATAAACCTAAAGAGGTTTTTCGAAGAAGAGGTATAGTTTTTAACCGATCATTTTCATTTTATTTATTATTCTAACTCTTTAAAATCTTCTTAAAACATGATTAAATAATAGAAACACTATATTATATATACCTATATGTTTTTATTCTAATTTTATAACCTATATATATATATCTAATTTTTCCATAAAATGTGAAATGAATCTATTATTCGTGTGTATGGTGGACTACCACCTTACGTACCGATATAATTCGTTATTCATCACAACCTAATATGGTTGTATATAATGATGGATTTAATATATATTTATATGATATTTATGATATATTTATAATTATATAAATATAATTTATCATATTTATATCTAGGGTTTTTTTCTATGAAACCCCAATCAATAATTTACCCTTTAAAAGGTAGCACAATGGTGACCATAGAGTTATCTCATTAGGAGGCTACATACTAGGCTATCAAATTGTCACTTTGTTGTTTTTTTTAAATTAAAAGTATAAGTGGGTATTTTAAATGATTTAAACAAATTTAAATTAAAATAAATCATATTAAGACTAGAAATTATTGTTTATAGATTATAATCATGTCTGATAGAAAAAGACAGAATATAGATAACAATAGTGGATAAGTTTGATCCTCAAACACTCCCTTCATCGTTGTGTAATTTTTTTTTCTAATTGAAGTATAAAATTCATACCTCAATACTTCAAATTATAAAATTAAATTTACTATAAACCATAGCGAGACATCAAATATTGGTTTTATCTACTCATGAAAGTGATTCGATTTCCCAAAGACTCCCAAACAACCAAAACTAATTGAATTTGTTATGCTCAATAGGGAGACCTAACCCAAATAAATTTAAACAACAAGCTGATTATTTTACATTAATAATTTTATAAATAATATTGAAACAAATATAATAAAGTTTTAAAAAGATATAAGGATACCTCCTTTAACCAAGTAAATAGTTTTCAGGATATTTCAAAAAGAAAAGAGTTTACAATGAAAAACAAAAACTCAAAAGGGAAATGCCTTCAAATTTTTAATATCCACCACCACATGGAGTTTTGATCTTTATGGATTGATCAATTCATAAAAATATCATATTATCTAGAATATTTTGTCTAAAATAGATCAATCCCTCACTCTCACCCTCCTTGGGAATGAAGTAGAGACTTAAAATTTATAGGAAAAGGGTGTGGAAAATGTATTCTTATATTTCTACATGCCAAAATATTAGTTTATTTAGTAATAGTTTGAGGAATTATTTTGATAATTTTTCGTATTTAAAGTTGTTATAATGTATCTTATATATTAAATAATTTTTTTTAGATCCATTGGACATGTGGTAAAAATGTTATACGTAAATTAATGAAGTGATTTTATTTGGATGAAGTCTCTCTACATCTTCCTCTAATTTGGTGTATTAAAAATATATCTTAATGAGTGAATTTATCCCTGATATTTAATGAGAATTTACATCTTGGAGTGATATTTATTTTCCAGCTAGAATCACTTTATTTGGAGGTTAGTATCTTGATTTATCCCTTATTTACTAATGTTAAGTAAATTATTATTGACCATTAAAATTCATATTTTGAATGATTTTTGGGGCCTCAAAATGGTCGATTTAACACTTGGTACAATCAAAAGAAATTAATCCCATGAGAAAATAAACTCTTCCAAAAAATAATTTAAATAATTAGATTAGTATTGAAAATGTTATTTCCTAAATACCAACATGAAAAAATATTATTAAAATTATAGAATTAAGAAATTTTCAAAATTAATCTCAAAACTCATTAAAATTTAAAAAATGATGCAATTTCACATAAAAGGAAAATTTTGTGGGCATATATTCATTTAAAATTCCACCACACTTGGCACTTGGACTCTTGGGAAAGTGATCACTCAAAATAAATTTCCATTGAAAAATTAAACCACATGTCAATGAAATTTACAAGGCTTGAAATAGAAGAACCAAACTTAACATGATTATTTAATAGCTTTAGTTAAAAATTATCTATTATCTTCATTCATTCTATTTCCATTTCATTCATTCTTTTATGCACAAATATGCCAACCTCACCCATTTTCCCACTCAACACATGATTTTAATTCTTTTAATAAACTTTACTCATCCAAATAATTTTAAGGGTAACCATAATCTTGGAAAGTTTCTAAGTATCCAATAATTTGAGTTTATGAATTGAATCCATGATGAGGACGTAGAAAGGGTTTTTATTAGGTTTTAAGGTTGGTGTATTTTAGATTTCAAAAAACTTCTGAGGTAGAAAGAGATAGTTTGGCTCTTTTTTGAAGCAAGATTTTATGATTATAGTTTCCACTCAAGTATGGACTTCTCATATTTATTATTGGAATAAAATTTTCTCTAAAATAACTTCAATTTTTTTTTCATGCAAATCTCATAACTTCTTTAATTTATCATCAATGACATAACAATTTATTCTAAAAATTTCATAATTTTTTTCTTAAAATCCTTAAAAAGGAATATTTTTTTTTGAAAGATTTAAAAAGGAAAAAATATTTTTCTCAAAAGCTCTAGAAATGAAATACTTTTAATATCATCAATTTTTTCTTGAGAATTTGAATTTTAACCACACAAAATAGCCCAATATGTTATAAAAAGTCTCAAAGAAGCTCCCAAAAACTTAAGTTTTACTAAAATCATGCTATATACTTCAAGAGTGGGTTGTATAGGGAAAATAGATTGTAATGTGACTAACTAAATAGACAATTCATGGATACTAAGGGATCATAAGGATCAAATGTAAAAGGTAGTCTGAATAAAGAGAGTTCAGTTTTTTAAAAGGGGATTTCAATAATAAATGAATTTTATCAATAATTTTGAACATAAGTTCCTTAAAGATCATAGGTTTTGAAAGAAAAATTACCTATTATGGTTAAAACAGGTATTATTTGGTTCACTCAAGAAGTGGGGTTATTGTGAAGAAGTTGAAAAATGGTTTTTAGCCCACATGAAAAATAAGTTTTTAAATTTAAATATCATTAGTAACATGGAATTAAGAAGTAAATGGTCTTTTAAAAAATTTCAAAAATTTGAATCTAGAATATAAAACATTTTAGGAATAATTTAAGTTTAGTTGCATAAATCAATTTGGTTCCTTTCGTTGAAAAAATTTCTAATCCCAAAAGGTAATTACTTTGAATATTACAATTTTTTTTGGTTTTTAGAACAAAAAATTTGAAATAAAACACAAAAAGTTTGAAATAAAATCTAAAAATATAAATTTGAAAGGAAAACAAAAAATACTAATATACCAAGGATGATACTTCCCCAAACTTATTTTATACAAGGTATTAATTATGAATAGTTTATATGATAATTGAAAATCAAGAAGATAAGACATGAAAATAATAAGTGGTAAGGAAACGAACAACCTAGTTTTAATTATACAACAACAGCCTTGAGTTAGCCTCCTAAAAGCTACAACATGGAAACATATATAAAGTATACGAATAAATCATCATAATTTTATTAAAAGAAAATAAAGAAAAATAAAAATAAAGATAAGGTAAAATAGCCTTGGTTTGAACCCCCAAGTGGGTGCTATGATTTCACCAACTCTAGTCAAGCGGTTCCAGATGATCATACTTAATCCTAAGGTGGGTGTGGTTTCATTCTCATGAACCATAAAAATGAAATTTATCCAATATTATTCAGCTAACACAACTTGTAGAATCTTACAAAGGAATATTTATTTAGGTTACACTTCATGTATTTGTGATTCTCATGAAGTAGTAGAAGTTGGAACAAAATATAAGGGAAAATTCCTAACACTTTATCCTCACAAACGACCTCCACTAGTTTTTGAAATTTAATTCCAAAATGTGGTCCATCTTCAAATTTATCTTGAAATCTTTTAGAAAAAACTTGGCACCACCACGATCATGTATACCAGTGTACTTCTCAATTGGTAATTCAATTAATTCTTAAATTTCACCCTCCACATCCTCTTTATCTAGAAAACCAGTTCACTAAAAAGATAGTATAAATAAAATCTATACAAGAATAAAGAATTAATAAATTATTATCAAAATAATCTGACAAAATTGGTTCAAAATTTGAGACTTTTATCTATGTTTTCTTGGGATCTAGCATTGTTTGGGAGTGGAAAATAGTTTTATTGAAACTTGGTGATGCATAAGGATTTTAATTATATTTTTATGATTTTATAACTTGTTTTAATTAAATAGTTTAACTAATTTTGATATTTTTAGTTTATTTATATAGATTTATAGTGTTTTTATATTTTAATTTTTTTAATTAATTATATATTAATTTTATTAATTTGATATTTTTATTAGTTTATATTAATTTAACATATTATTAACACATATTATTTAAAACTATAATAATAATAATAATAGTTTCATTAATAATATTATTGTTTTAGTTTATTATATTAACATTTATATTAGTATTTTCACTAATTTCCAATATTAGTATTTTATATTATTGTATATCACTTCAAATATTAGTAGTTTTAGTAATCGTAGTATTAATATTATTAGTTTATTATTATTTAATAGTAGTGTTATTATTATGTATATAGATAATAATTTTATCTAATTACTAATTGTATTATATTAATATACCTAATTATACACACACACACACACACACACAATTTTATATTTTAATTATATTTATTTCTATAGGTAGTATAGTTTTTGTATAACTTTCATTCTAGTATAATAATAATAATAATATTATTATTATTATTATTTATTATTTAATATTTTGATAATTAGATTTTTTTTTTCATTTTTAATTTTAAATTTGAGTTTTAATTTTTTGTTTTTATCTTATTTTTTAGATATATGGAGGCTTGATCTTCTCTCTATCAGGGGACAAAGAAAACCTTCAAGCCACCTCCCTCTATCGACCCTGTGCAATAGCCAGGTTGTGCATGAGGCACCTCTCCAAACCAGAGAGACACCTCCCCCTTCCTCTCCCAACCACCATCACCATGGGAATCCACCACTCTCCTATTCATCAGTTCAATATACCACCAACCATCCTCCATTGATAGCACACCGGCAGCTAGCATATTATTCTTTATAGCACCAGGGATCTCCCGCCACTCCCCCTATCCACAAAAAAACCACAGACCGCTTATCCTTCTTGGTGTGCATTGAACCAGGTATCATCCTCCTCTCATTCTTTGATTCACTACAATAGAACTAGGATGCCACCCTCTCATTTCTTATAACCAACACGAGGCTTCCTCTCCTCCCTATAGAAGTAGACAATGAGGTTATTTGTCCCTACACCCCACAAAAACAACCTCTTCTCCAAAAAAGCCACACATTATGGTCGCCACTATCTCCATCTCCCATACACAAAAAATATGGTCAACCTCCTCTATTAGAACTACCTCCACACTCCCCTGTAGCTGATCCCTCTATGTAGAAGTACCTCACCCGATGATTCACCAACCAAGCATGTAGTGATTTATTCCATGATTATTTGGGTGAATAGTGATCAAAGATGAGTTTTGTAGTGATTAGTGTTCAATTCATGTTAGGTTCATGGTTGGTAGTGGTTTATTTACAACACAAACATTCATGATTATTTGATTCAACATTTTGGTGATAGTTGGACTGATGGTTTTCATGTTTCGATCATCATAAAAATATTAAGTTAATCATTACGTCAAAATAAACACAATGACCTCCATTATTTATTTTTATTTTCATATTTGTGAGATGGTTTTCTAGTATTATTTGTGTTAGAGTTGAAATTAACATGATATTAATCTCATGCTTTTGATTTGTTTCCATGCTTGATTTACTTTTGAATTAATTTATGATTGAATTATTATTTCTTAAATTATATTTTTGTATGACCTAATAGTCATATGGGAACCATGTAGAAGTTGTTGTGCCTGTTCATGTTATACTAAATAAGTAATCACATACAGGAGATCATCAGAGAATTTATTTATCTGGAATTCAATCGCATGTGTGAGAAAATTGTAAATCGTACGCAATTGAATTCTGAATAAATAATTATATTAATTGAAAAATTAAAATTTGGTGCGTTTTCCTCTTCAAGGATTCATGATTGATACCTAATAAGTGATCTTATATGAGTAAACTCATAAAATATAAAAACTTTGACTTTTTTAGAAATAGGTCATTTCATTTCACCAAGTGATTCGATGCTAAAATGTTGCACAAATTATTCATAAAATTATAGGATGAAATAATGAATGATTTGTGTGAAAATTAGAATATTGTATAACATGAGAGAATGAGACCTAATAATATTTTTATTAAATTTAGAATGAGTGATAATTTAATGAATAAATATTTAAATGTGGAAATTAAATAATTAGCATTGTATGAACCTGAACATACGTCACAACTATGAAAATTCAATCTATTCATATTTTTTCCATAAATTAATTTAGTCCACTTAGATAGTTTTAGTTAATTTAATTAATAATTTTGAAATTTTTATTTAGTTTTTATAATTTTTAGTTTTTAATCACATTGAAAAACTCATCTGCCTAAACATTTTCACTAAAGGATATTCCTAATTCCTACACACATTCTATATGTGGTTTAACCCTGATCGCCACTTCTACAATAGTTAGTAGAATAATAAATTTTAAAATTTAATATGTTGTGACATGTGTTCAAAATTTCTAGCATTGTTTCTAAAGAGAATAATAGAATTAGGAAGTCATAAAATAGATTTATTTAGGTTCAAAATAAAAAAACACCAAAAAATCAGTTTAATACATTGTGAATTTTTCATTTCAAGGACTTTCAAGACACACAGAAATTTTGAATGGCATGGTCAACACCATAAAACTAAAATCAACACCCTCCCTTCATACATACAGCTCATGATACAAAGTATAATTATTCTCCAATCATGAGATCTCCAGGTAATTTTTTTTATTATAATTATTTTTATTCAAGTCTGTGTTATGATCCATTTGATAATGCTCCACCATGTTGTGATACATGTACTTATACATATTTTAATAATTTTCAAATTAAAAGTATTTCTGAAAATTGATAACTCAATAATTCATGCGAAACAAATGATTCAAAAATTGGGAACACGTTTTTTCAGCTATCACTAAGAAAAATTGGAGGTTCGAACTTCCCAATGAACATAATGAAAAGTTTCTTACCTAAAAAAAGATATAAAAAATAAAATGAAGAATTTATAAAATCAAATGACTCATCTTTTATAACTATCCACATCAATACCAATTGATGATCAAATTCAAAACAATTCTATTGAAGAAAGTGTAGTAGAGGTTCCAATTGAACAATATCCATTTCCCGATTTTGATAATGAGACTAATTTTATTGCTATTCATTATTATCATAAAATTTATGACTCCTCTCTACCATAATTTAATTCTTCCAATATAATTATATTTTAAGAATATAATCTCATTCTTACACACTATTGAATATAATGGTCCCTCATAAAATGTTATTTCATGTACTTATTTTGTTAGTTCACAACCCATCCAACCCAAAGTGAAAAAGATTCATTCAATGTATATAAAATTATACCTTTTGAAGATGAATATGAAATTAAACTAAGACCCTTATTTACTATGATAGAGTCAGAATATATCCAAGAAATGATGAATTTCTACACGCAAGAGGACATAACTTCAAATGACAATGACTCACTTTTTTTTGAAAATATCTACAATTATGAAACCTTTTCCAAATTGAATACATCAGAAACATTTCTAGTGTCATAAAATCAGTTAGGTATGGTGTTGAAGAACACTCATAATTTTCTATTAACAATATAAGGATGATATTTTATGGAGGATTCTAGGTTTGTGGAGAAACATGTGTCAATGGGGAAATATGAAGAAGGAAGTATAGAAGAAACTTTTAAAAAATATTTCATTATTCACACAATGGAGTCAAATAATCCAATTGAGACCTCCCCACTTGCTCCATGCATCAAGGTTAAAAACACTTCACTTGAAATACCCACAGTTGCTAAAAATACTCTTGAACTTAGTACAATCAATGAAACTATAAAGCATGAATTGATTTTGAAACTAGTGGATTTCACTATGACAGTAGTTTTTGGTGAAAATGAATTAGGATAAATCATCAATCGAGATAATAAATTCAAGGATTTGGTGGATATAAGATGATCACTAAAATAGTCTGATAAGGGAATTTCTTCTCTTATGAAAATTAAAAAAGGTAATATTCTTGATCTTCATGATGATTCCATTTTCATAAACCTCAATTATTTTGTGATACTTTCTTCAAACTAGGTATATTCATTCCCCTATGAGTTAGTCAATTTTTATTTCATCCCAACCATCCATTTTTTCTGAAAAGTTTCTATTGAGATTTTGTAATTCTTGTAAGATAAGTGTATTCTCAATTGATACATGCAACACTCTCACTGATTACGAAGTAAATGCATAATACACATTTTTTTTGGATGTTAGTGGAGTGTCATCAACAATTGGATTAAGATGAAATAAAATTGGTGCTCAATGGAAGGAAACCCATCATCAGTGTATTTTTATTTCACTACATTTAGTTTCATTTCATTTATTTTTTAGGTAATAAAATGGAATGCATTTACCACAATATATTTTCTATTGGAAGTAAATTGGATATGAATTCATCATATTTATTTAACATCCACATGTTAATTTTATTTTGGTGTTATCTCATTGATATGATGTGGGTATGTTCTTTCCAAGTGTAGATTTTATGAGAACATCATTTCTGAAGCTTCATATGATACATACAAGCTTTTCACACATATCTTCACTTACCTAGGGAAGTGTTTTATTTTTTGTTATATTTTGAACTTAAAAAAAAAAAATTTAAAATAACTAAATAAAAAAATTAAAAAATGAATAATGAAAAAAAACCAACATTCCTCTCATTGTTGAACCCACAAACAAACTATTGCATTTCTGTAATAACATAATTGGAAGAATACCACTTGTGTCCCTAATCAGTCCAAGCACATGATTCTTATTAAAAATTATATAATCCTTGATCTCATGACTTAGATAATTACTTATATTATTCTATGTTTTGATTTTTTGGGAAAAATTTATATTATTTAGATACCTATTTTCACTCATGCTCATTTGTGTTGTCTAATATTTTATTTCCATACCCATGAGGATTATGAACCAATTTTTCATCTCTAGTTTCTCTTTTTCTTAAGGTAGTCTTGGGAATTATACGTATTCTTGAACTTCTCATATTTTTACATCAAAGAGATCATAATTTTGGAAGTTTTACTAAAAAGACTGAGGCATTTGTTTGATTTAATTATCCTTTTATGACCCATTGATTCACCTATAAATTATCTCCATAATGCATCCCTTTTATGTCATAATGCAGCCTTTTTAGGATGATCCCCCAGAGGATACCCTTCCATGACCATTTCTTGAATATTTTCACGATAATTTTCAATATAATCATGGGAGAGAGATTTATTCATGGAGAGGGTTGTTTGAGGGACAATGAGACATTTTATGCACATGGATCAACCTTATCCCATCATGATTATATATGATTTATTTCACAATAGCCACATATATTATATACATTTTGATATGTTAATATAGATTTTTTTGATTAAAAAAATGAGAACATATATGGTCATTATGCAGTAACCCTCACCTTTAGGGATACCTATAAAAGTGATGAATAATTACTCCAAGAGCTAGAGAGTTTTCTATATTACATAATTTCAATTATATTTGACTGTGTATGAGCTACTTGTGTATTATTTCTTTGGTATTTTTTTATATATATTTCACAGGGTTTGGGAGATGATCCTCAACTATTTACCTATCTATTATGTTTTTGTGGGTTGTTTCCTTAATAGAAAACCAAGAAGAAAAAGGTTGAGAAAAAAACATCAAATTTTTGAGAGAGGCATTAGATTATCATATGCTTAAGGAAAACCAATGTTTTAAGTATGGAGTAGTGGGAGTTTTAGGGAGACATTTGGATCTACATTTATTATGAATTTTTTTCAAGATTCAACCCTTATTTTTTCCTAAAAATGTCAATTTATTTTATGACCCAACATACCATAGTCTCAGAGACATTTTAACCTAATGTGAAGTCCTAAAGATTGGTGAATTATTTTTATTTCCAATAGTTAATATATGAAACTCATGATAAGACTATGGTAAGAATTTATGTGTTTGAGAATTAAGCATAATTTTTTTCAAATTTTTTTAAGCGATGAGAGTAATGGTGAGGAAGGTCATATGATTCATAAATGTAGATTCTTATTTTGGAAAGACCATGAGTAGAAGGGAAACTATTTTTGAAAATTTTAATTTTAAATAAAGTATGATATTTTTTAGGTAATTGGGATTGAAAAAATATGAATTTTCAATTTTTATCCTCCAAATTATCTTTAAAAAATGAATGGCTTGAGTGTTTCTTCTTATTTGGCCAAAGTTTTATGCAAGGGTTATGAATTTTCAACTTCAAAGTATGGGATTTCACATGGTATTTCATTTTTAACATAGTTATCCCAATAATTTTACAAATATTTTTGATTTACTAAAGACACATCAATTAGTAAATCAGTGATAATTTCCTCCTTTAAATTTTAAAAAGAAAATTCCAATTCATTTTTCAACTCACCCAAAAAAGTTTCCTCAATATAAAAAGTGGGTGGGATAAGATTTTATTTTTATTAAGATTATTTTTATCTTGATAATTCTTTAATGTATTTAATGGAATTTTAAATAATTGATATTTGATTAATAAGTAATTAAAGCATGATAGAATTTTGTACTACATGTTTTCTCAAAAGATTTTACTTATTAGACTCCCCAAATTATTGGTAATCAGAAAAATCATAGGATCAACAACTATAAAAATCCATTTTTTTGTTTTTTAACTCTAAATTAATTATTAAAATCCCAAAAATTCTAAAATAAAATAAAAAAACAACAAGTTAGGAAACCTACCCAAAACAACACCAGTTTACATAAAGTTTTTTTTGGTAAAAAAAACCCCAATCAGTAATTCCCCCATTAAAATGCAGCATTATAGGGACCACGAAGTTGTCTCATGAGAATGTTACAGACTAATCTATAAAGATTTAACTTTGTTAATATATTTTTTCTAAAATTAAACTATAAGTGGGGATTTAAAATGAGTTAAAAAAATTCAAATTAAATAAAATCAGATTAATAATAGAAATTAAATCTATGAGATTATAAGTAATACTAATAGAAAAAGACAGACCAAAGATAGAATTAGTGGAAAAGTTTCGATCCTTAGACACTCCCTTCATCATTGTCTACAAACATTTTCCAATTTAATTATCTAATTTATAATTAAATACATAAATTTATATGCCTAAATTTCTTATAAAACACATTGAAACCTCATATATGCGTTTTTATCCACTTAATAAAGTGATTTTATTACCTAAAGACCTACTATCAACCGAAACTAATTAAAATTGTTGTGCTCAATGAGGATACCTCACCTAAAGAAATTTAAAAAATAAGAAGATTATTTTATAATCATAAGTTGATAAAAAATCCATAAAAAATAGAATAAAGTAAAATAAATAAAAAAATATTTCCTTTAATTAAGAAAATAGTTTCCAAAATAATTCAAAAGGAAAGAGTTTATAATGAAAAGCACAAACTCAAAAGGGAAATACCATCGGATCTTCACTGCCCACTACCACTTGGAGTTTATCTCTTCATGGATTGATTGGTTCATGAAGAAAATACTATAATCCAATATATCCTCTCCATTATAGCACACTCCCTTACTGTCACAATCCTTTGGAATGAAGTGGAGACTTAAATTTATAGGAAAAGGGTGTGGAAAATGTGTTGTTTTATTTCTATCTATAGAAATTTTTCTCGATTTAGTCATAGTTAGAGGCTGAATTTTGAAAATTTTAATTATTGAATTTTTTTTCATGATTTTTATCTATTAAACCAAAAAAAATTATATCCATTTGATACATGGTAAACAAATTATACTTTAATTAATTAAGTGAACCTTTTCTGGATGAAGTGTCTCATCATATTCCTCCACTTTGGTGTATTCAACATCATCCTAAATAAGTGAATTTATTAATTATATTTAATAATAACTTGAAATATAGATTCTTATATCTTTTACAGCTATAATAACCTCATTTTGAGTTCATTATATTGATTTATATATTATTTTATTAAGGTAGGTCAATTTTGTATGACTATTCAACTTCCAAATTTGAATGATTTTTTGGGCCTCAAAATAATCGACTCAGAACTTGGTTCTGTTGAAATAAATTAATAAATGATAAAATAAACACTATTAAAAAATAATTTAAGCAATTGGATTTTTATTTAAAAATTTAAGCCCAAAATTCCTAAGTGACAAAATACTATTAAAATTCCAGAATTAGGACATTTTCACAATTAAGCTCAAAACTCTTCAAAAATCCAAAAAATGATGCAATTTCACATAAAAGGAGAATTGTTTTTGGATATGTTCATTTAAAAATCCATAAAAATAATAAAAATATAATATCTATCATATATATTTTCTTACCTTTCCATCCATTGAAAAATAATAAATCTGTTCATGATTACTTTTGGATTACCACCTCCATGAAGCGATGTGATTCAGTTTTTGTAACCACATCACATGAATTCTATATATAAGTATATTTAATGAAGTAATATGATATTTATGATATAATAATAATTATGGAAAAATAAAACAATAGTTACCTTATTTCCATCTTGTTTAAAAAAAATAGAAATGCTACTCATGCGTACGTACAACCTGCCATCTCCATGATTGTAATATAGTTCATTTTTCATTACCATATTTCATGGTTAGTTTTAAAAGTATAATTAATTTATAGAAATGATAATTATTTAATGATTTTTATTCTTGATAATATTTAATAATGTCTTATTTTACCATAATCAACTTACCAAAGTGGTTTTGGACATATGAGTTGAATATTGTCAAAATTCCAATGTTAACTTATTTGACAATGTAATTAAATATAACATGGTAATAAAAAAAATAAAAAAAATATAAACCATGAAATTTTTTCATAATAAAGTAAATAATTAACATAATTTTATTATTTAGTAAGGTAAAAAAAATGTGACGAGTGATACTCGAGGTAAGGAATGTTTTACCTTAAAAAACTCATTTTAAATGTTTTAAAGATTTATTTTCAAAATATTTTTGTTCCATGTGTATATTTTTAAAATTATTTTATATATTTATTTATATTAAAATAAATTATTTTAAAAGTAAATTTTATATCACTTTTTTTACTTTCTTTAAAAAATTTGAAAAATAATCTTTTTTACGGAATGTTTTTAATTTATTTACAGAAGGAAAAAATAATTTTCTATTTTAACATATACAACATCAAAAAATTTTACCATTATAAAAAATTTTATTTTGTTTTTTGTCTTCCATTATAATATTCTATGTTTTATTTAAAGAAAAACCCTTTTCTCCCTTTTTTGGGGATTTTTTTTTTGAAAATTAGGTTTTAAATTAAAGAGATATAATAATATCTACAAATATTTTTCTTGTGGGTTAAAAAGTATATTTTTATGATTCCGATGATTTAAATGAAATATTTTATGTGATTAATGTATGTTATGGTCCTTATAAACTATTTTTGATGAAAATTGATACCAATATAGATCATTATTATGGGTATGAAAAATATACAGATCATGATGATGGGTAAGCCTGATATAGCTCTCCAATTCATTGGGTAATGATTATATTCTCTAAAAAATTATGTTGTAAGTTAACCAAAATGGTTATTCCAATTATACGGGTTATTATATCATTTATATGAATATGATTTCTGATGTCACCCAAATGACTTTTCTATGCTTGTTGATGAGTTTTCATATAAATATTTTGATTTTAAATGGTTTGCTAATGATATTTTATTTTAAAGGAAGGATCATGACCTTTTAGGGTAAAAATTATTTGTTTTTAAGAAAAAAATTTTCACGGGTTCTGATGTTTTCTAAGAAACCCACATAATTATGATTTTTCCTTTATGTTTTCTTATAAAGTGTTTAATGAAAAACTTTGACCAGTAAATTTGATTTCATGTTTAAGTAAATGATTATTTGAGATCAAATTTTATTATGTTAAAGGAAAATATCTTTTATGATATCACGATTTTAAAATGGAATAATGGGTTTCTTTCTTCATTTCATGTCCCTTACTGATATTTTTTTTCATCCCACATTTAAAAAAAAATCTTAAGATTTAACGATGATTATGAATAAATAATAGGTCCAGTTGAAAATCATAAATATTTTTAATAAAAAGAAAACATGTTTTATTTTAAAAGTATTTTATTATAGATAAAATGAATAATAAAAGGTATTGTATAACATGTAATGTATGGGTTTTTTATTCATGAATTATGAACCCATTATCCAAGGCTCTAAACCTGAAAAGATCTTAAGGAATTAAAGAAAATGGATTCTTATTTAAAAATGAAATTGTGGAATGAATAAAGGATGGGTCCTTACTGTTGGTATTAGATAAAAGGTTTAGATATTTTTAGAGGTTAGGATAATGGAGGTAAAATAACCTTAATAGATTATAATTTATGGTTATCCTAATATATAATTTCAATATTACCATGTTTCTTCATAAAAAATTTGTATGTTTATAATGGTTTTCCATAGAAGAAATAAGGAAGCATAAGTAGGAAGTAATCAAGAGGAAAATATCCTTCCTAATCAAAAACCTTGAATGGTTGGGATTGGAATAGGGTAGTTTATTGTTATAAAGGATCAGTTGAAAAATGTTATAAATGTTGGTGGTATCCATGTGAGGGATAAACCAGGTTCACCATAAAGGAACATGTCTATAGGGGAGCATTTCATGAAATAACACCCTCCAACATTTGATAAATCATATAACCCTATAATAGCTGAAGCATGAATTAAATCCTTGAAGAAGATATTTGAAGTCATGGGTTATTTAGTTAATAAGAAGGAAATTATTTCATTTAAGGATATTTTCCTTGAGAAATATTTTCTTAAGGTTATTTAACTTAGGATGTAAAATTAAATCTTGGAATTGATTCAAAAGGAAGAAGATTCAGTGGCTGCATATAAATAAAACTTCACCTAATTGGAAAGGTATGTACCAAATTTTATCCAGAATCTTGATAGTAAAATTAATTAGTTTTACTTAGGATTGAATCTAAGATATCAAAGGGCATTGGATTCCTGTGAATTAAAAAATTATGTGAAACTTGTTTAATGTTCCAAGAAGGTATATATAGAGTTTTATGATGATCATGTATTCCAAAAAAAATTGAAAGAAAATGTTTACATGGAAAGAAATAGGGAAACATACATTAAAGAAATATGAAATTAGTAAAATCAATTTTCTATGTTGTGATAATTTTGGTTAAAATAAACTTGTAGAATTTATTATAAAATTTGGGAAATGTTTTTATTGTAGAAAGTTTGGACATGTGGATTGTGATTTCAAAGAAAATGATCATACAATTAATGAAAAAATGATGGTAAGATGCTTTAATTATAATGAGATGGGTGATTATGAAATTACTTTTCCAAATATAGAAATGAATTATGGAAATCATCAATATCACAAATAGAGAGGTGTTGCTAAATCATTCACGAATACTTTGGTTGATGTTGGAACATCCAACAATATGGTGTCAGGTACATTACTTGTTTTTTCAAATTATTCCAATGTTTTGTTTGATATAGGGTCTACACAGTCTTTCATTTCTAAGAAATTTTCTAATAAATTTTAAATTTAACCTCAAGAAATTAAGATAGGAATTTTGGTAAAAACACTTAGGAAAATTATTAAGGAAAAAATAAATTAAAATAAACATTTTTGATTTTTTTCTATTGATTTATGTATTTCATACATACATTTTAGGGTATTTTAAGATATTAATTTCTATAATTTTATTTATATTTTTTCCAATATTTGGATTTTTTTTTGTGTTTTATGGAACCATACATTGAATATTGGAAAAAAGAAGAGAAATAGATAAATAAAATAGTTTAAAGACACTTTGTGCTGAGATACTCCACATCGAAGCACGACCCTAGGATATTGAAGCTGGAATAAAACCACATGTGGAGTGGAATAAAACTGAAGATCCTAGATAAATGCATTTACACACTATGTAATGCATTACACATCATGAATATTTCAAATAAAGTATCACCCCAGCTATCTGTGAAGTGGATATTCATAGCCTGTGATTTACAAATTGTGGGATGAATTCATGACATGCGTTTATCGAGGGAGATATATATTTTATCCCTATTCTACTTCACAATACATGGTATATAAATAAATATACTTTGTGTTAATTTTAATATATAAAAATATGGAGAAACCACCACCGTTGCATCTTACATGACATGTAAACTATACATGTCATGAACTCACTAGAAAATTATATTATTTAATGAATTGGAACTGAGGGTTTGATAAGAAACCTTATATATACAACACCATGAATGAACACTAGGGGATATCAACAGATGGAGAAGACCAAAATGACACTAGACTAAGGCATGGGTTTAGAGCCCTATTGATACTGCTATGTAGGTTTTGTTTATTCTTTGTTCTCAAACTCTCATGGCTATCATGAGGGGGTGATTTATTTGTGTCATGGAATGCATGATGATCAGGGATTTATTATACAAGGTATTTTATTTTTTAATTCAATTTATGTTGGGATTTTATATTTTTTCGTTATTATAATCTCTTCCCTGATTCTTTTTGTATGACCATTATAATAAGGGTTAGAGAGTGGGTATAATTTATTTCTTTCTTTGAGCATTACTGTTTCCGAAGTTGATTGAATACCTTTGTTTAATATGAGATCTAGATTTTATATTTCTTCCATGACCATAGGTATAATTTTTACCATATGTTTAAATAAGGTTTCTAGTTACCCATTCTTTGCAATATGAAGTACCTGACCATGAAAAAAGGAGAGTTCAAGATGGAGAATGTTTACCATGGCCATTGGACTTACTAGAACCTGATTTTAATGACTGCATGATTTTTAATTAATTATTTTATACCTTGTTATCCCATGAATATAGATTCATTGGTCATCATAAACCCTTTTATATTTTCTTCTCCCACGTTCTTAACCAATCACATGTTCGATAGCATATATTCAATTTTTATAAATAGTAATTATTTTTGGTCTTTTTTATATAATTAATATTTCCTTCAATCCTGCCTCTATGGGTTTGATATCAAACTTTCATATCCTATACAACCCTATATTTTTGTTTTTTTATTTGTGTTATATATTTATAAATTCAGTAACACTAGAAGAATTAACGATGCCCACAAGGATATCATCTAGGGAAAGGATTTACCTATAAACCTTATTATATTTACCCCTATAGAGTATGATGTTATTCTAGGTATAAATTAGCTTTCTGTTTACCATGATAATATAAATTATAGAGAAAAACATTTTTTCAAGAATGATTTTCCTTTTGTATACCAGAATTATTTAATACCTTTGATAACATATTAAGAAGCTGAGAAACTTGTAAAATATGGAAATGGAATATATCTTTTATATACTATTGAGAAGAGGGAGACGATTCATATTAGTGATGTACTTATAGTGAATAAATATCTAGATGTATTTCCTGATGAGTTTCCTAGTATTATACCTGATCAAGAAGTTGAGTTCACTATTGAATTAGTGTTTGATGATAAGACAATTTTAAACCCATTTATCGAACGGATCAAGTAGAAATTTTGAAATTGAAAAAACATTATAGGTGTTTCTAGAAAAAGGTTTCATTTATCCCAACACTTAACTATGGGGAACAATTGTTTAATTTTTTAAAAATAAATATGGTTTAATCAGACTTTGTATTGATTATAGAGTCTTGAATAACATCATTGTTAAGAACAAGTATCCTTTTACTCATTTTTATAATTTGTTTGATGGGATCTAGGGAACACATTATTTTTCAAAGATTGATCTTAGGTCATGATACCATCAGTTTAAAGTAATGTATTAATATGTTCCAAAGACATCATTTCAAACTAGATATGGGCATTATGAGTTTGAATTTATGCCCTTTGGGTTGTCTAATGCACTATCTGTATTCATAAATCTTATAAATAGAGTTTTCCATAACTATTTAGATAGGTTTGTAATTGTGTTTATTTATAATATATTGGTATATTCGAAAAGTAATGAGGATCATTAATGACACCTAACTATTGTTTTGAAAACCTTTAAAGAACATAAGTTATATGGAAAATTTAGTGTGTGTGAATTTTGGTTGCAATGTATTTCTTTCCTCAGGCATAATTTTTTAAAATATGGAATAATTATTAACCATGATAAAACTAAAGTTGTTTAAGAATATCCAAGACCTATAAATGTCATAGATATTCATATCTTTCTTGGATTAGTGGGTTAATATCATTGTTTTTTTGAAAACTTTGCTCGGTTATCATTCCACAGATGAAGTTAACTCGAAAAGGATTTAAATTCACCTAGAAAAAATAGTGTGATGATTATTTCAATAAACATGATATAATATTGGTGAGTGATCAAGTTTTGTTCATTCCATCTAGAAATGGTGAATTTATTATCTATAATGATGTTTAATTTAAGGGACTTGGCTGCATTCTAATATAGAATGATCAGGCAATTGCTTATGATTTATTTCAACTGAAATCTCAAGAGTTAAATTATCCTACACATGATATTGAATTAGCTTATGTGGTTTTTTTATTTTAAAAATTTATAGGCATCATTTATATGGATTAAAGTGAGAAATATATACTGATCACATAAGTTTTATGTATATATTCACTTATAAATAGTTGAACATGAGGTATAAAAGATGGTTATAACTGATTAAGGATTATGACTACATGATTCATTATTATCCTGTAAAATAAAACAAAGTCACTGATGCTTTGAGTCAAAAATATAATTCTATATTATCCATGTTATATTTGAAACATAACACTTTGGTTATAGATTTAATGAACTTTGTCCTATAAATTATGCATACAAGATATTACTCTATTTTATTTTCGGTGTTAGTATAATCATCTATATCACAAATAATTAAGCTATCTCAACAAGAGGATCATGTTTTATAGGAAAAGGTAGAATATGTTAAGAAGGGTAAGTTTTTAGATTTTAATGTTTATGTATAAGGTGTTATTATATTTGAAAAGAGATCATGCGTGCCTTATAATTCCTAGTTAAAGAGAGAATTTTTAGTGTAGCTCATAGTTTTCTATTTTTTTTACCCCAGAAGCACTGAGATGTACAAAGAACTTTGAGAGTATTACCAGTGGGATGGAATAAAAAGAGGTGTTTTTGACTTTACCTTTATTTTTTTGACTTATCATTAGGTTAAAGAAGAATAAAAATTACCAAATGGGATGATTTATCTTTTTTCTGTTCCATAATGTAAATGGGATAATATATCCATGGATTTCATTGTGGGATTTCCAAAGACATCTTGAGTTAATAATGCAATTTGGGTTACTATTGATCTACTAAATAAATCTATATGTTTCCTTAACATTCAATATACTATGTATTTTTATTAGTTTTATTGACTTTACATTATGGATATAATCAAATTACATGGAGTTTCTCTCTCCATTACATCTGACCATGATCCCAGATTTAATTTTAATTTTTTTGAGAGGCCTTCAGAAGTCATTGGGAACTGAATTATATTTTATTATAACTTTTCATTCTCAATATAATAGGAAATAAAATAAAATAATTCAAACTTTATAATAAATACTTTTATATTTTTCAATGGATTATTAGGGAAGTTGGGATTATCATCTTTAATTAGTTTAATTTCATTAGAATAATAGTTTTCATTATATTTTACAGATGAAACCTTTTGAGGAATTATATGGAAAGCAGTGTTAGACACTAGCTTTTTTGGGATGAATTAAAGAAAAATAAAGTTATTAGGACTATAATAGAGAGTAGAAGTGGTTGAAAAAGGTAAGATAAGACTAGTAATCAGAAAAATGATATTTTATTCAATTTAGGTGATCATGTTTTTCTTAAAGTATCTCTATGGAAAAGTGTTATGTATTTTGGTAAAAAAGGAAGCTAAGACTGTGGTTCATTGGATCATATAAATTATTGGAAAAATTTATACCATTTTATTATTTAGTGTCATTTATTCCTAGACTATCTTAGGTATATTACCTATTTCACATTTCAATGTTAATAAAATATGTGCTACATCTATCTCATGTTTTGATCCCTGAAGTAGTTCAGTTGGAAGAAAACCTTTCATATGAGGAACATCCTATTTTTATTCTTGACAATAGAGAGTAGGTTTTATGGAACAAGTTGATTCACTAGGTAATGGTTTTGTGGAAAAACAATATAATTGATGAAGCAATATGGGAATCATAAAATGCTATGAATGAAAAATATCATCACTTATTTAAGTAATAAATAAAATTATGAGGATGTAATTTACAAAAGGGGGGGAATAATGTAACATAAAAGGTAATTTTAAGATAAATAATTTCAATTTATTATTAATATTAATTATTAATATTTTATATATTTATTCATTATAATAATATTAGGTAATTTTTCAGTTAAAAGGGAAAAAGCTTTATTTCTAACCAAATTGGGTTTTCATGAATTATATGGTTTTATTTGAAAGATTAATTTAAAAATTTAAAATTTAAAATTTTAAAAAATGAAATTCATTTTTTAATTCATAATTTCAAAATTATCTTATGATGAATTTTTGATAATTTTTTGAAAAGTTTTATTTTCAATGAATAGTGAAAAAACTGCTTTTTATTGAAAACTTTCTTTTGATTTCAAGTATTTACAAAGTAACATTCTATTTTGGATTAGTTTTAGAATGTAATTAGTTACTTTTTATTAAACATAATATAATAAATATTATTTTAATAAACATTATTCTTTAATTTTTTATAAAAACATTTTTATATTTTAAAAGGTAATTTTTTGAAAAATTATTATTCATCTCATTTTTCCGGTTCAATTTTAAATTAAATTATACCAATTCGATGAGTTGAATTTGATAATTGTATTATATATTTTTAATCATAATAATTAATATTAGGTCATAATTTTAGCTTAATTTTTTTTCATAATCATAGTTAAAATAGTAAAAATTTCTTACCACGGTTAAGGTTAAAACATGTTTTCTGGGGGTTAAACTTAAGTGATAATGTTTAAAATAACCTATAAAATTTTCTAAATTCCATTTTATAGACTTATTTATACCCTATATAATCTAATATTTGTAAATGGACCATTTTTTATTGATTTGGTTTGAGTAAGGCATTAATTTATTTTAATCTTTTTAAAAATTCCAGGTGTGTCCTCTCCCCCAATTATAAAAGTACACCCCATCAAATCTCATCTACACACTTAAAGATTAATTTTATTCAAAAAATAACTACACAAATATCTTTATTAAATCCCTAACCATGTTCTATAGGCCATATTTTGATCATAAGTTCAAGCTAGGAGGGCCTTACTTGTAAACCTGAAGAGGCTGTCCGAATAATAGGTATATTTCTTAATCGATCATTTTCATTTTATTTCTTAATAAACCTCCTTAAAATACTCTTAAAACATGAATAAATAATAACAATGTTATCTTATATATACTAATATCTTTTAATGTTAATTTTATAACCTATATCCATCTCTTTATTATAACAAATGGAAATAAATTCATCATTCGTGTCTACGACGGACTATCGGCTCACCAACCGATGTAATTAATTTTTTTTATCACAACCTCTTATGGATCTATATACTATTGTATTTAATTTATATATATGATATAAATGAAATATTTTTAATTATTTAAAGGTGATATATCATATATTTTCTTACCCTTCTATCCATTGAAAAATGATAACGTCGTTCTTACATATGTGTGGATTACCACCTTCATGAAACGATATGATTTGTTTTTCATGACCACATAACACGATAAAATATATAATTATATTTAAATAAATAATATTATATTTATTATATAATAATAATTTTTATATACAAAATAATACTAACATTATTTCCATCATGTTCGTCGAAAATAGAAACATTACTCATGCGTATGTATAACCTATCATCTCTATGATTGTAACATAGTTCATTTTTCATAATCACCTTTAATGATTGGTTTTAAAAGTATAAGTAATGTATAAAAATGATAATTATGTCATTTTTATTATTATATGTATGATATAATAATTATATCTTTAACCATAGTCAACTTTCCAAAGTGATTTTGGACATATGAGTTGAATATCATCAAAACGTCAGACATGAACTTAATTGATTAAGTAATTAAATACAACATGGTAATAAATAAAATAAAAGGAATAATAATATTTAAAAATATTCCTAATAAAGTAAATAATTAACATAATTTTATCATTTAGGAAGATAAATAATGTCGTAATAATTCAAACTTGAGGTAGGGGACACTTACCATAAAAATATCATTTTAAATGTTTTAAAGATTTATTTTTTAATATTTACCTTCTATGTCCATATTCTTAAAATTATTTTATATATGTATTTATATGTACATAAGTTAATTAAAAAATAAGTTTTAATATCTCTTTTTTATTTTCTTTTAAAGGTTTTCAAAAGGAATATTTTTACAAAATGTTTTTTTCTTTAAAAAAGTAAGAAAGGAATGTCCTATTTTAATGTATATGACGTCAATTTTTTTTCCACCACCATAAATGTTATTTTTTAGATTCATTTATAACCTTTTATGTTTTATTCAAATAAAAACCCTCATTCCCTTTATTTTGAGAATTTTATTTTTGAAAATTGGATTTTAAAGGAAAGAGATATATCAATACTTAAAAATGTTTTTCTTATGGGTTCATAAGTATATTTTTATGTTTTTGATGATGAAAATGAAATATTTTAAGTGATTCATTAATTTGATGGTCCTTGTAAATTATTTATGATGATGGGTGAGCCGAAAATAGATCATGATGATGGGTGATACCAATATAGATCTGGATGATGGGTGAGATCGATATATCTCCCCAATGCATTGGGTAATGATTATGTTCTATGGAGAATTATACTGGAAGTCAACTGTAATGGTTATTCCAATTTTAAGGGATATTTTAAGGGTTATATAAATATTATATAACAAGGAACCTATATTAATTTTCTATTATTTCTAATTATTTTTCATGGAAATAATTTTATTTCAAAAGGTAAGCTAATGATATTTTGTTTTAAAGGAAGGATTATGCCCTTTTAGGAAAAAATGGCATGTTTTTTATGGGTTTTGATGTTTTATAAGAAATCCTGATGATTATTATTTTTACTTTATGTTTTCATATAATGTTTTTTATGAAAAAATTTGTGAAGTAAAGCTAATTTCATGTGTAATAAAAGAATTATTTGAGCTCAAAGATTATTATGTTAAAGGAAAACTATCTTTTATGATATCATGGTTTTAAAATGTAACAATGAGTTTATTTCTTATTTTTTATTTCCATTACTGATATTTTTGTAATAATACCAAATTTTAAAAAAACATTCATAGGTTTTAGGAATGAGTAGTAATAAAGAAGAAGTCAAATTGAATATCGTAAATATTTTTTATGAAAAGAAAACATGTTTTATTTTAAAAGTATTATATTGTGAGAAAAATGGATACTAAGAGTAAGTGTCCAAATTTTATTGTATGGGTTTGATATGTTAGTATTATGAAATAATTATCTAAAACTCTAAACCTGAAAAGATCTTCAGGAATGAAAGAAAATTAATTCTTATTTAAAAATGAAATTATGGATTGAATAAAGGTTGGGTCCTTATAGAAAATCTTGTGAAACTCGCATCAATTAATAAAAAGTATCTTATGGGGTTGAATTACACGATTGAAAATGACTATTATAATGTTCCTCTACCAAATTTATTAGATTAAGTACATGATTTACAATAGCCTAAAATATTCATATTCTATAGGTTTCCTAGTTCTTATCTTCACAAATTCATTTATTTATTCAAATAGATAGAGTATTCAACATTATAGATACTCCATAAAACTCTACATGCTTTCAAGTCTCATTTAATATAAAAAATGCATCACACATAATAAATACTTACTTGGGAACTTCATTAAATTTCTATCATATTATGAAAACGTATTGAAACCTTCTTATAATCAAGGTTTCTATCCTTATTGATAATAAATACACCCTTTTACATGATATATTCTGGTATAAGTGGATATATTTAGTGAAAGGTATATGTTCTTCATTTATTTTATATATGATTTTCGTTTTTCATAGCATGATGATATGGAGAATGAGGTTTTTGTTATCTTATGTTGTATTTAACAAGTGTTGTTATATCCTTAGAAACATAAAAATTGGATTAGATCCATTCCATAATTCTTTATTCTCAAAATAATGTTAAAATGAATAAATTAGAAATAGTTTTTCATATTTTATTATATATCATAAGTTATGATATAAGTTTTCCTTAAAAAAATTGATATCATAAATGATGCCATTATATATGATATAGAAAATGAACAATGACTATCTTTACAACATAGGATGTTGTAATGTGTGATAACATCTCTATATATGACATATGATATCGTAATAAACAATATATTTTAAATCCATAAATTTTGTAATATCATAGTTCACAACATGATGAATTATAAATAAATATAGTGAAAAGATGCACTGTTTTGAAACTATAAAATAATGCGTCAAATTATAAATACAGTAAAGTGTACATCTTAAATTATAATTCATAATTCTATGTTCCACTGGGAGTGATATAAGGGTTCCCTATAAACCTAGTTAAAAATAGTGTTTATTCAGAAAAATTAAACAAAAATGGTATTGAAGAAGAATAATAATTTCTATCATATTTCATGATATAGTTTTTATTCTTTACCATAAAAAAAAATATTTCATAGAATATGATCGATAGTATATATTATCCATCATTAAGTTATGACAAGCCTATCACCATGCACAATATCCAAATGAAACACAACTTATGATATTAAACATATCACAAAGTACGAAATCAAGGAAAATTTTTGACTCTTCAACACTTTCAATTATAAATTGAATTAATAATTTATAAAATGTTTATAAATTATAAAGAAAAAATATTTTACGATATTTAATTAATTTATAAAATGTTTAAAAATTAATAAATTATGAAATGTTTTCAATTAATTATTGAATGTTTATGAAACATTTAATAAATAATTTCCATAATATTAAACATTAATATTAAATACTATTTTATATTATATAACATGGCTTATAATTTAGATATAAAATTTTTATATGGAAATTATAAGTGGAATTTATAAAATGATTACAACTTAAAAAATAAGGCATAATATAAAGGTTTTTATATTTAAAATTATAAATTGTTCATAATATTCAATTTGAAATGTTCAAATTGAAAAATGTCTTATTTGAGAAATTTATTTAAACCATATCAAAAATAGTTTTGATAATTGATATGATTATGGTTTAAATAATATTAAATATCTGATATTTAGATTATATAAATTGTTTATATAATATAATTATAATATAAAATGTTTATATTTAATTTAATATCATATATTTAAGTAAAATTACATATAAAAGGATAATATAATGGATCTCATATTTGGAGTAAATATATAATTTTTATATTTATTTAATTATGGAATGTATATAATACATGGATGAATTATAAAATGTTTATAATTTATTTATTTATGAATTATTTATAAATAAATGAGAATATTTAAATATATGAATTATTCATTTATTTATTTTATTACTTGTTTTATTCATGAATATCATTGTTATAGTATGAAAAGATGGATACTTTTGTTTCAATAGTTAAATTGCTTCTATAAATTTTCAAACATGCATATAAGGAGTAACATGCTGGGTCTGATAATTGATTTAGTTTTATTTTAACATAAAATTTAATTATACTAGGTTAAAATATTGAATTACGAAGTCAATTATATTTTAAACATATTAGTTGTTAGAATTATGATGGTAATGAGGTCTCTCTTGAGTAAAGTAACCTTGGGTAGAGGTAATTTGAGTCAGACAACTCAGTGACCCAGAGGACTATGTATTGTATAGAAAAGTGAAGGCTGGATATTTGTTGCTCAAAGCATACTATTATGGGGATAGATGATTTCATATGACTCTAATACTTTACATAAACTAGTTTTATATACCATATTCATTAAATGTATATGGATATGTGTTAAGACAATTGGATTTTAATTCAGTTTAGTCTCTTAGACTTTGAGTTGTGTAAAGAGTTACTAATCAATATGGTTTCAACATATTGATTTGGTGGAAGGAATATAATTCAAATCCAAATCATTAGAATCATTCATACATAAAGGTAATATATTATTTATGATTTTGAGATTAAATATCCTTTAAAATTCTAAGTGTCATATTCCTTTCAAAGTAAACACTTATCAATACCTCGATCATAAAACTGGGTAGGTTCATGTTAAAGTTGAGTGATTATGGATTATATTGTGTAAGTCAAGCAAGTAATGAGGTAACCCTAAGAGTTAAATGATTTTGTGTCTGTTTACTATGGTTTACACTTATTTGGGAAACTCTAAGAGTAAGGATACCATAGGAATAATGTTGAGTTTATCCATATGATGGATTAGGTAAAGAGTTTTATACCCAACTATCCAAGAGTTATATATGATATTGTTGGAATTAATTCCTACCTAAATTAGTAAGAAGCAATAGGAACACTAAAGTTTAATATTTACTTAGTAAAATATGGATCTTGGTACTCTGATGGAAATGATGTAAAATTATAAAAGGGACTCTCATTTTAGTGGGAGAAAATTTAATAAAAGTCCTTATTAAATGAATGTAAATCATGATACTAATATGAAAAAATATTTTTTTGTAGATAAATAGAATCATCATTAGTTCAATCCTTGAAAAATAGAAGCTAAATGGTAGCAATCTATATAATGTTATAGAAATGTAAGAATCATTCTTAATAAAGAATAAAAATTTTATGTGTTAGAGTAACCTCTTCTCGAGTAACAAAATATTTATTTTGTTAAAAAAGTGAATCTATAATCTTATAAGAAGAATAGATTAATTAACTTAAAGTTTAAAAGGAATTAGATGTAAAATAACTCAAGGAACATTATTTTACACTCACATATTGAATGTGATTGATTTTTCTAATGACTTGGTTAGACTAAAAATACCATTTATTGTATTATTTGATTGCTGAATTAATTTTGAAATCATTATTTTCGTGAACCAAGATGGGGTTCCATCTAACCTAACACCCAAAATGACTTGTGGCATGGCCTAAGGGTAATTCTTGATCCCTATGGGTTGGAAACTAGTTCCTAGGTATCAATAATACATTTTTGAGAATGATTTCACCCATGGTAAGAAACTAAAAATTAATTCATAATAATAAAGAAATATACCATGATCAAAATCCATGACCAAAAGAGATAAAATAATCTAAAATAAATGTTTTAAAAATTTAACAAAAAACCAAAAATACCAAAATGGTAGGGGAACCAACTATACCACAAACCAAAAACCTCAATGCAATGATATGTCCATCACCCTCAAGGCACCTCCACAAACACCTACAAGAGAGGTACACTAACACATGAATCCACCATAAATAATGAGATACATCTTTCCTTTACCCAATTGAAACATAAAAAAGTATACATACACCTAAGAGTGTATGTAGGGTGTGATACAAGTCCTAGAAGGATTCCACCCAAAAGAAGGATTCCATGCCATAATATTAGATGAAAAATCACCATGAATGTTTTGAGAAATAACTTCGAAACATTTTTAATAAAATATTTTTTAAGGAAAACAATTTCAAAGAAATATGATTTTCAATTTAACATAAGATTAAAGTCTAATGTATTCCAACGACAAGCATAACATCACAAGAGAGCACCATGTCATGAGAAATCCCTATAGGTACTAGCACTAGTGGGACCCTAGGAACCTTGAATCTCGGTGAAACTTCGTATAAACACTATAAACAATAACGTTCTCATGCATGAGCCAATATAGGGAAACACATTCCAAGGTCTAGTGTTCTTAAATCATTAATGTTTAGTTAGTTTTATATCGTAAATTCTACTAGAATAAACCGGGCCTTGGCTCTGCTGATCCAACTAGCGTACTAGTCTTAGTCCCCCCACCTAGTTACCTAACATTCCCTTTATGCTCAATTATCCCATTTCACATGTCATAAAGATCACCACTTTCACATACACACATCAAGTATAATGAATACACATATGAAACCACCATTTATCATAAGAAAAACCTCTCTCAAATTTAAATGCACACCGAATACATTTTAAAACATGATTCACACCACTTATACAATTTATATAACATATTAATAAAAAATAACATGAAATCCCACATGAAACAAAACCTATTTATTTTAAAAATCCACATTTTAATAGATAAACACCTCAAATAATTTTTAAAACACATTTCAAACCTTTCAAACAATCCATAGAACACATCCAATAAGTAAAGAAAGCATACTAAAATCATATAATAATGCTAAAGCATGGAATCTCTTACCTTAAGCTTGGAAACATATGAAATCTAGTGGAAAACCACAACCGCACCACAAAAGAACCCTATAAAGGAAATATCAAACCATAAACATCAATATTTTATCCAAAAACTCAGTATTGAACCCTTATCAGGCTAACCCATCAATTGGAGAAAGAATAACCCAAGAAATAGGGAAGTAGAAGCCAAAAAAGGGAGAATCAAGAAAAGTTAGACTTCATGATTTTTAAAGATACAAGTCCAAATTAGCAAAAATTGAAGTTAAAGGGTAGCAATAGGTAGAGGAGGAAGCTTATAGGGATGAAAATCCTATATTTCTCTAATTAGGGGTGGTTTGGGGATAAAATGTAGGAGGTAAAAATAATTTTTTTTCCAATTTTTAATAACTTGGAGAGGTCGCATGGTTTTCCAAAACATGAGGCAATTGTTTAGACTCCTCTATCTAATATAAAACCATATGAATGGTTTCCCAGGAGAGGTATCATTTTCATGAAGCTAACCATGTATCCTGGACAGTTCTACTCTCTAGGGTGCACAATTTCTTTTGGGCTAGCACACAATTTCCCCTAACCGTGCACCAACTGTGAACCACCTACTGATAAGACCAAAAACTCCATTTTTCTCCACAAACTCCTAGGAAAACCAAGGGGTAAATAAAATACCAAAAATTAATGAAATAATACCTCAAAATAAAATCATGTATGTGACAATTTTCCCCACAATTAAAACATTACATCCCCAGAAAGTCAACTTGAAGTCTGATCAGAGAACAAAAACAAATACTTCTCCTCAACCTAAGTCTTATGCTCCCATGTCTCATGCTCATAATTACCATGATACCAAATGAATATGATCAACATTATATACTTACCCTAAATAACTTTCTCTTGGTAATTCAGAATCCGTACTGACCGCTCAAACATGGAAAAATATGATTCTAATTCAAATTATTCAAAATTCAACACATGTAATGGATCCTTATTATACTTATTTAACTGAGATACATGGAACTTGTCATGGATTAATGTAAATTAATAAGGAAAATAATACTGGTATTCCACCTTACCAACTCTATCGATAATATTATATGGTCTAGCATACCTTGACATTAGCTTCCCTTGCTTACCAAGATGATGGTGACCCAAGCGAGGGGTCAATTTCAGAAACAGTCGGTAACCAACTGATAATTATAGAGCTTGATACTATTGATTGACATAAGACTTATGAAAACTCTATGATGTCAACAAACACTTCCTGATCTACTTGAATTTGTTAAAATTTTTATATAGAAGGATCGGTCCCAACATAAAGGGGACCAACACATCCAACCACAAAGTGACTCAAAGGGTGCCATTAGAATAGAAGATTTGTAACTACTGTTATATGAAAACTTGACCAACACTATGTGGATATCCCATGATCCTATGAAATCCAACACACATTCCCAGATCATGTATTCTAATATCTAATTTGTTTTTTCTGTATGAACATTTGATTGAGGATGGTATGCCGTAATTAACTTGATATGTGACCCCATTTCATTTTTAAGGCCTTCCCAAAATCACAAGGTAAAAGGTGGGGGGTGGGGTCCCTATATGAAACAATTACCAACAACACAAAATGAAGCCTCACTATTTCTTAAACATACAACTAACCCAATTTATCAACCTCATTTGAATCTCTAATGGGAATTAAATGGGAAGATTTGATGAGATGATCAATCACTACCCAAATAGAATTCCTCCTCCAGAGTGTATGAGGTAAATCGATAATGAAATCCATCGTGACCATGTCCCACTTTTAGGTAGGAATTGGTAATGGTTGAAGCAAACCAGAAGGTCTATAGTGATTTTCTTTGACCTGCTACCATGTATAAAACTAGGATACATAGTCTGCTATATCCCACCACAGAGAGACACAAATAATAGAAAATCTTGGTGGTATGAGGATGAACAACCCACTAGTTCTGGTGGCTATCCTATATCACCACCTTTCACATTGAAAATAACACCAATAAGTGATCCTTAAAACACAAAACTCACTCAGGAGACAATGACCACTCACATGGAACCTCCCCACAATTTAAGAACTGCATAGAGAAAAAACACAACTCATCATTTAGATGATATTTCTAAATCAACTCTATAAGGGAATGTGTTAGATGAACACTAGCCAAGAAAACACCTCCACTATACTCCTTGGTTTCTTGATGCATCTGAGCAAAAAATCCCATCAAAGTCCACTCATCACTGGACTCTTTCAGAGCTTGCACCAGCATCTTTCTACTCAAAGAATCTACTACCACATTACCTTTTCTTGGAGTGTACATGATATCAAAATCAAAACCATGAAGGTACTCCACCCAATGTTTCTACCTTAGATTTATGTACTTATAGAAGAATATTTAATCCAAACTCTTATGACCTGACTAAACCAAAAAATTCTCCCCAAAAAGATAATGACACCACATTTTCAAATATTACATCACCACTTAAAACTCTAGGTCATGGGTTGGGTAATTATTTTTGTGTGGTAGGAGTTGCCGAGAACCATAATCCACCACATATTTTTCCTACATTATCACACACCCATGACCCATACCTGAAGCATCATAATAGACAATGTATCCCTTTCTAGATTCTAGAAAAACCAAAACAAGGGCTATGGTCAATCACTGCTTAAGCTTCTCAAAGGATGCCTGACACTATGGGATCCATTAAAACTTCACCCCTTTCTAGGTGAGCACTGTCATGGGTGAAGAAAGATGAGATAAATTCTGAAAAAACCACCTGTAATACCCTGATAGGCCCAAAAATCTCATGATCTCAAAAACATTATCCAGCTACTCCCATGACATCACTACATTGATCTTTTTGGGATCCATTAAAACCCATTATTATGAGATAACATGACCCAAAAATGTCACCTCCCTGATCCAGAAGGTGCACTTGGAAAAATTTTCATAGAGACGATGGCTGTGAAGAGTGCCCGACATGATCTTCAAGTGTTTCTCATTATCGTATTCTGTTCTATAATAAACCAGGATTTCATCCAAAAACACCATAAAAAAGGAGTCAAGATACTGGTTGAACACCCAGTTCATAATCTCCCTAAAGAACACTGGAGCATTCATTAATCCTAAAGGCATGAATAGGTACTTAAAATTGTCATACCTACTTCAGAAAGCTATTTTTAAAACATCAATCACTCTAACCCTAACTTGGTGATACAAAAAATGTAATTAAATATTATAAAACCACATCTCCGCCTTAATCTGATCTAAAAGTTCATTAATATGAGGAAAATGGTATTTTTTCTTGATCATCACCTTATTCAACTTCGGGTAATCGATACATAACTAAATAGACCCACCAGCCTTTTTGTGAATAGAACTAGGTAAGACCAAGTTGAGATGATCAGAAGAATGAATCCTTTGGATTCCAAATCTTCTAACTATACCTTTAAGTCCCTCAAATCAGTAGGGGACCTATGGTATGAGGGAATAGATATTGGTTGTGTTCCCAGAACTAAATCTCTTATGAACTCCACATCCCTCTCTAAGAGAAACCTTGAAAAATCATCTGGAAATACCTCAGGGAACTCGTCCACCGCAAGAGGTAATCCACCCTCAGTACTATTACCATTGTCCACCAACATGAGTGATGATATTTGAAAAACCAAACTTCCAAACTGTAGAAGTGGTGGTCCAACACGTCTTGAATGATGATCCCATTCACCCTAAAAAACCAGGGTACTACCATCAGGTTCCATGAAACTCACTCACCACCAATAACAATCAACATGCACTTGAAAATGCACCATCCCATCCATAATGAGGATTAAATCAAATAGGTCCATCTCTAAAACTAGTAAATACTATTATAGATCAACCCCTAACATGGTGAGCATGCAATATGGACACCTAAACCCTACTCTTACTACTTACTAAGTGGCGTTACCAGATCCATTTCATACAAAATAAGATCAGTTGATAGTTTCAATGGATCCACAAGATGGTAGGAAATAAACAAAACATAGACACCAATATCAAACAGGAAAAAAACTAAATAAATTGCAATAATAATGGTACCTAGAAATGTTGGAGGTCCTACATCAGATTCTTCTAGTGCTTGATCCAGTGAATTAATATGTCTGGTATCTTCCTAAGCCTAAGGATGACCACTGACCTTTGGCTCTACCTTAAACTAACTCTGCTCTAAAGTTTATCCAACCCTATCACCGAAACAACAAAACATTTACCTACTATCTTAGATGGATTTTAATGCGATTATATTTCTATAGTGGCCACATAACCTACTTCACTCTGATATGGATGCACCACCTTGAAAAACTGCTACAAGTTCCCCATAGTTCCAAACTGATGGAAATGAATTAGTTGGGCTAAAAAAGCTTACCACATATACTCTTCCTTACCACACTAATGAAAAAAAAGATTTAGTAATTGAAACTAAAAATGAAGAAATTTGGGAAGGATGGCCTGAACTACCACCCCCCTTCTTCTTTTGCTCATCCTGTTTCCTCTTCTTATCAGATGAACCACCACTTCCCTACCCCACTACTGACACTAATCCAGAGAAACCAGAATTTTCACCACAATAAACCTCCACCATAAAATCATGATCAACCACCTCAGCATAAGTCTTCAACTTGAAAAATAATACCAGAGATCATATATCCAATTGAAACCCCATTTCAAAATTTTGATCCTTTAGATACTCATTAGAAACTACCTTGAGTACACACCAAACTAACTCTGTAAAGTATTTGGAATACTCCATCATGGTATGATACCCCTGGTGAAGATCCAAAAAACTCTTGGGTCATAGAAAATTCCAAGGTCTCAAGGAAATACTACTCATTGAAGATGACCTTGAAGTCCTTCCAACCCATTTTCTCTTTCTTCCCATCTTAAACCATTAAGTCCCACCACCTTCAACTGAGAAATTCCAATAAGAATGAAGCACATGGAACTTTGACTAGATCAGGAGTATCAAAAAACTCAAGCATCATTTTTATCTTATCAATCCACTCTTTAACTTATTGGTTTTCCGTGCTACCTCAGAAGAAAGGAGGATTTTTCTTGAGGAACTCCAGATATTTTTCCTTTAGATGACCTAGTTCAGCTTCCCCTACATGGGTAGGACTAGATCTCACTCCATTAACCAAAGATTATATATCCCAAACCATGTATTACACTAGTCTCTGATCAATTGGTGATGGAGAACTATCTCTATCCTCTTCCCACAGTTTCATAGGAAGTCTCTAGGGAGGCATTTTGCTATATCAAGGAAGGAAAATAAGGAAAAACTATCAATAAAACCATCAACACAGTATTATAAAAAATTTCAACAACCAAAAAAATTTCTAAACACCTCCATAAATAAAAAAACGTAACAAACTCAACAAAAAACTCAAACCACTACACCCCCATCTTAAATTCATGTACAATATTCATCCTGTACATCTCACCTAGGGAGGAATTGAAACCAATTCCCATTATCCCATGGAGACTCAAGGTTCATTACAAGGTGTGGTGGCTAGACACCCCACCCACAACCAGAATCTCCATCCCCGATAATCCTAGCTTTAGTCTATCAATACTCTTCCCAAATATCATGACCCAACAAAATAGGGAAAAATCATTATGATACCATTTTTTCATGAACCAAGTCGGGGATCCATCCAACTTGACACTAGGCCCTTCATGTGGCATGGCCCGAAGGGCATTCCCAATCCATATGGGTGGGAAACTAGTGTCTCAGTATCAACAATAAATTTTTGGAAACAATTTCACCCATAGTAAGAAACCATAAATTAAAACCCAATAATAAAAACACACACCATGATCAAAATCCATAACCAAAAGAGATACAAAAATCCAAACAAAATATTTAACAACTAAAAAAAACTAAAAATACAAAAAATTGGAGGGGAACCAACTAGAACACAAACCAAAAACCTCCATGCAAAAATAGGTATATCACCCTCAGGACACCTTCATAAACACTAAAAGAGAGGAACATTAACACTTGAATCCACCATCACCAGCATAGTACATATTACCTTTACCTGAGTCAAAAATAAAAAATTCTACGAACACACAAGGGTGTATATAGGGTGTGATCCAAATCCCAATAAGATTCTACCCATAATAAATATTTCATGCCATAACATTAGAAAAAAATCACCAGGAAAGTTTTAATAAAGAACTAGGAAACATTTTTAGTAAAACCATTTTAAGGAAAAAAATTTCAAAGAAATATGATTTATAGTTTAACATAAGAGTACATTCCCCCGTATATTGATGATAAGAACAACATCATAAGAGAGCACCACTTCACAATAAATCACTATATGTACTAGCACTAGTGGAACCCTAGAAACCTCATATATCAATGAAACATAGTATAGAAACCATAACACACAATGTTATCATGCATGAGCCACTATAGGGGAACACATAACAAGGCATAGTAGTCTCAAATAATCAATTTTTAGTTAATGTTATAGTATTAATCTTGCTATAAGAAAATGAGACTCCACCCTTCCAATCCAACTGGTGTACTTGTCCTAGTCCACCCACCTAATTACCTTGGATTCCCTTTATGCTCAAATCTCCCATTTCACATTTCATAAAGATCACCACTTCTCCATAAAAACATCAATAATCATGAATACACATATAAAAGAACTATTTATCATAATAAAAAACCATTTTAAATTAACACACACAACAAATCCATTTTAAAACATGATTTGAACCACTTGCATAATGTATAGAACACATTAATAAAACAAAACATGAAAGAACACATAAAACACAACCCATTTCCTTTGAAAAACTATATTTCAACACATACTCACCTCAAATAATTTTGAAAACACATTTTTAACCTTTAAAAAAATCCATAGAACACATCCACGATCCAAAGAAAGTATACCAAAATCATCTAATAATGCTAAATCATGGAATCACCTACCTTAATCTTGGAAACTTCAGGAATCCAGTGGAAAATCACAACAGGAACACAAAATAACCATATAAAAGATAGATTGAACCATAAAAATCAATATTTTACCCAAAAACTCATGATTTAACCCTTATTAGGTCTACCCATCTTCTAGAGAAAGAAGAACACACAAAAGAAGAATACGAACCCTAGAAATAAGGGAGAAATCAAGAAAAGAGAGAGTTAATTGATGATTCTTGAATATAAAAGGATAAATCCACCAAAAAAATTGGATTTCAAGGGGGCCAATAGGGAGATGAGGAAGCTCCTAGTCCTAAAAATCCTCTATAGACCAAATTCTGGGTGGTTCAGGTCTAAAACGAATGTGAGAAAAAAGGTAAATCTCCAAATTTTAATGACTTGGATAGGCCGTATGGTTAGCTCACATAGTTTTCCAAACCATGTGGCAACTTCAAAAACTCCTATATACAAGTTAAAACCAGCCACATGGTTTTCTAGGGGAGGGTTAATACTCCCGTGGCTAACCGTGTAGCCTAGAAAGTTTCACTATCTAGGGCACATAGTTTCTCTTGGGCTGGCACATGGTTTCCCCAAACCATGCGCCAACAGTGCGCCACATGCTACCCAAACCAAAAACTCTATTTTTCTCAAAAAACTATTAGAAAAACCAAGGTGTAAATATAAGACAAAAAATAACCAAAATAATACCTCCAAATAAAATCACATATGTGACAATCATTAGAAATGTTCTAAAAATGTGAATAAGTCCAATGAATTTTTACCCACTTTCCTCAAAGTTTTGAGTATAGATGAGGATGACATGGGACATCTAGAATCTTGTATTGTGTGGATTGTATAAAATAGTGAAGGTTTAATATAAAATAAGAATATTTGATTATTCAATAGTCATCCTTGGTCATTGAAATGTGAGAAAGGTGTAAAAACGTAGAAGAACTATTCCATATATTGTGGAATTATCTAAAGTAAATTAAGGATTTAAACAAAACAAGTGAAGAGTCTAAAATTGGTATGATGATGTAGAAATAAATATTTATATTTTTAAAAGGTATATTATGCCAAATATAAGTGTTTTAAGTGTTGTAAATATATAAGAGGACAAAGTTGATAAAGAGTTAATAGAATAATATTGATGTTTTCCTTTAAGTAACAGAGAAAGGAGTCACTGTTAGGAATTAATTATTTTCAAATTTCTATTATTATACTGGTAGAAGAAAATTGGGAAGATATCTTGGCCATGAGGTTCAGTGCAATGATAAAGGAAATTATTTGTTAGAGGTAGACTATTTAATAAGTTATTGACATCTGGTGGGTGTACTAGTGGTGTTTAGGAAGATAGTGGACAAAAGTTATGATTTTTTTTACCTTGGTTGATTTAATGATGTTATGATGAAATATTCTCCATGTGGATTTGAAATAAAGTGGTTAGATCAAAAGTTTAATTCAAATAATTATAATAGTAACTTTCATTGTTCACCAAAAGTCAGCAGTAGGGTTCAATTTCTATAGACAATCTCCAATCACCATGGATCAATAGTGGGATGACCACAAATATTGTAAGATGGTGCTACTTGAATTACCTACTTGGCCCAACTATAAAGGTGGGGTGAGAACACTTGTATGTGTAGGACTGTGACGTGGAAACATAGTGATTTGAGAGTAGTTTTAATTACTAATTATTTATAAAAAATTTGTAACCTCAGATAAATTAAAGTAACAATAGTGTTCTCATATGGATTTTTGACTCATGCTTGAACCACAAAAATCCAAAATTTTCTTTTTTTACATTTCCTATTTCCCCTTATCTAAATGTTTGTGAGGCTAAGTAAGAGAGAGTGAGAAGAAGTTGACTTTGTGTGGTGAGTAGGGTGTGAAGAACTTCCTATCATCTTCACGGGAATTATTCTAGTCAATGGAGGTTATCCGAACTTTTTCCTATATAATAGTAAGTTCTAGTGGTGTAATGTCTGGTATATTGATGATTTGGTATATTCTTAGAAAGTGGTATCAAATATTGTGGTTTTGGAATCATTAATGAACACTTGACAGACTCATGTAAAATTATCTTGCTTAGATGTTATTATAGTTTTAGTGAGTGTTAATTGTTATTAGACGTTATTGAATTAGAAGAAGGAAAGGCCCAAATAGACAAGTTTTATGTGGCATATTTTGGATTTTGAAGAATACATATGGAATATTATATCATTCAAAAGGACCTGGAAGTTCTATTGGATACAGTCAAATCCGAGAAGATGGAGAAAATAGAATGGTAATAGATGAATAAGGAAATTCTTGGGTTGTTCAGGATGTCATTAAGATAGAATTTGGATTTTAATATTAAATAAGTATAGACGAAAACAGAGTTGATGAGGAATCTAGAAGACATGTATGATAAGAAAACTACTTTAGACATGGTGTTTATAATGTGAAGGTTTTATGGTATGAGATTATTAGAAGGTAGAAATATGATTGATCATGTGAATGAAATCAAAATGATTCAAGGGAAGCTTGAATCATCCAAAGTGAATTTAATGGATGAGGTGTGGGAATTACTATTATTATGATCACTACCAATTTTTTTGGATGTGAAGGTAATTGTTGTATAAAACTCATGATGGAAAACCAAATTGGTGTTTGAGGATATTAGAAATCTAATCTTTAATGAATAACTCATATAGAGGTAAGTCTAAGAACCATTTGGAAACATGCTAAATTCCGAATGAGGAGGATAATAACCTTATCATAAGTCAATTTAGAGGATATCAACAGATAATTCATGAGAAAGTAGATGAGGTAAATTGACCATTCTTGGTCCTACATGTTGGGAACATGGGAGGAGAGAACATTTCAAGAAGGATTGTCGGATTCACAAAGAAACTTATAGAAGGGAATCTTCTAAAAGTTCAAGTTCCCCTGAATTCAATTATGGGGAATAAAACCAGCCACTAAGCACTATAGGAAAAAATTAATTTCATAGCGGTTTTTAAAAAACACCACTAAATGCTTTTTTAATCGATTTTTTATTTTATTTTATTTATTTTTAGCAGAGGTTTTTAAAAATCTGAAGCTAAATTAATGGAAATAAATATTAACTATTACATATTTAATTATGATTTAGTGTTAATAATTATTATTTATTATTTATAATAATTTTTTTTATTATTCACAATTTTAATTAATTATAATGTGTTAAGTTTTAATTATTTATAATTATTAGTTAGTAATTACAAGAAACTTAAATTAATTATTGGATAAGTTGAAAATTAGACTTCAGCATCAAATGAAGATAACTTTTGATATGAGAGCCATTTTAACTCCACAACCAATAAAAACGAAGCATGTTAAATGAGATATAATTAAATCAAGTTTGGTAATAATGAGAAGAATAAAAAAATATTTCAGTTTTAAGGGAGGCTAAAAGTCAAACTTGAACTTCAAAGGACCATAACTCTTGATCAGGGTGTTCGTTTGGGCACTACCATATATCAAATCAAATCCTGTGAATAGATCTACTCAGTATTGACCAGGAGAACCCATTCACTATTTTTTAAGGTCAAAAAAGTCCCTAAAGACCCCAAAATTGAGTTTTTGGTTCATATGCCTTGATTTCTAAACATTTGATGAGATTTACTCTTTATTTAAGAGTGTCCTAATATGATTGTTGGGTCCTCTATGATTATATTCCATGTATTTATATTCCTATTGATTTGACAGTGTTATAATTGTTGTGGTTTTCCCTCTTTTGGTGATTTATTATCTAACACACACATATATTTTTATGTATTTATATATATATATATATATATATATTTATCAATATTTATTTAAAATTATATATATTTTCATATATCCATGTATATTTATATATATTTATGAATATTTGCCTATATTTATGTACATTTGTAAATATTTATACGTATTTATGTTTATAAATGATTATATATAATATTGGTGTATATATATAGATATTTATATCTACTTATGTTTATATATATACATATATTAATATACAATTATATACATGTCTACATTTATTTATATTTATGTAACATAAATGCATGTTTATATATATTTATGCAAATTTTGTTATATGTAGATATATTTATAGATATTTATATCCATTTATTATTTATTATTTATTATTTTATTATTTATTATTTATTTATTACTTATTAATTATATATTAATTTATTATTTATTAAAAAAAATTTATTTAAAATTTATTTTATATTTATCACATACCATTACATAATATTTGTAATTTATTATTAATTTTTTTACTTTATTAATTAACTACTCTTTATTATTAATTTATAATTGAAGTATTATTTACTTATTACTTATTATTTAATTATTTATTCCATATTTTTTATTTAATATTTAAAATTTATTGATTTATTTTTCATTATTTATTTATTAATAATAATTTATAATTTATTTATTACTTATTAATTATTAATGATTAATGAATATTTATTCATTTATTATTTATTATTTATTATTAAATTATTTTTTAAGTATTATTTAATATTAATTCAATATTCATTATATACTTATTATATAATATTATAGATAATTTATCATTTATTTATAATTTATAATTTAATTATTAATTATTAATTTTTATTAATTTATAATTGATGTATTATTTGTTATTTATTTATTATTTATTCATGATTTATTTATTACCTATTTATTATTTATTTATTAATAATTTATAATCTATAATTAATTAATTTATCATTTATTTATTACTTATTAATTATTAATGATTATTAATTATTAATTATTTATTAATTTACAATGTATTAATGTATTATTTATTTATCTCTTAACCATTTGTTATTTATTTATTAATCATTTGTTTTTTATTTATTAATTATTAATTATATAGTTCGTATTTACTTTATTATGTATTATTTGTTTTTGTTTTTTTGTTCCTTATTAATTTTCTATAATGTTATTATTATTTTTATCTATATATATAAGTATATTAAAATCTATTTACTCCCCACATGAATATCTTGTTAGAGTGGTAAAATATTTATAGAATAACCAAGAGGTAAAGAGTTCAAATATCTTCCAACACACATATATAATGAATTTCGATAGGGCATATATGGAATATGCATGAATGCATGGCATGTGCATGGTAATAATTGATTAATTAATTAATTAATTAAATGATTATATAATTTTAAAAAGGTATGAAAATAAAAAAAATTTACAAAAATTAAAAAAAAACAAAAAACTAACTGCTGCGAAATGATTCAGTAGCGGTTTAAACCGCCACTAAATGAATGTTGTGATTTTTAAAAACTACTACTCAATTTTTCAATGATAGTTTTTAAAAACTGCTACTTAATGATTTCCATAACACGATCTAGAGGAAATTTTGAAAAAATACCACGAAATAGTTTAGCGGTGGTTAAAACCGCCATTAAAAGTTTATTTTGGAATAGTGAAGTGTCAATATACCAGTGGAGTCATAGTGAATTGAATTTGGTGAATCATTTCACTTAAAAAAAGTAAGGATGCGTAGTGAATTATGTATCCAGAATATTCTGCAAAGTTCATTTATTGGATGATGCAACTCTTGAAGTTTTATAGAAATGCAATGTCAATATCTAGATGACAAACAATTGCTTCTTGAAATTGAAATAAGTAAGGCACCTCACTAGGCTATAGAAGAATCTAATTTCTATAGGATATGTTGATAAGATTGGGTTTGGTACAATATTTTTTAATGAAGTTTAAAATATCACTCAAGGATCCATGGTAGTGAAAAGAGAGGATGAGAACCTATATTTGATCTTAAGATTGGATGAAGTGATAATTTATGCTGCAAAAACTTTAAAAAGTCTGGAGTTGTAGAATTATTAATGAAAAATTCTCAATGAGAAGAACATGAAGGTTTTAACAACAAAAGGAATGTTGAAGCGTGATCACACAGAGGTTAAAAGTTTCGTGCTTAGAAAGTATACGAGTGTTTCATTCATTATAAACAATAGAAATCCCAAATCTTGAAAGTTATATATTTTTCACTTAGATATTTGTGGCCATCCCCAACCCAATCTCATGGAGGGTCACTTTACTCTATGAATTTCATTGATGATACAACAAGAAAAGTGTGGGTTTATTTTCTAATAAAAAGTTTGATGTATTTGGGGTGTTTGTTTAATGGAGGGTCATAGTGGAAAGAGAAACCGACCAGATGTAAAAATGTATAAGATCCAAAAATGGTGGTGAGTACAATGGAGGGGACTTCTAGAGATTTTGTTAGAAGAATGGGATCAAGTTAGAGAAAATAATTCCTAATACACCCTAATATAATGACATGTTTGATAAAATTAATTAGACATTAATAGAGATTGTGTGGTGTATGGGGGTCCACTAAGGAATTCCCAAGGCAATTTTGGTGGAAGTAGTGAATATAAAAATATACTTGGTTAACAGAAGTCCATCCTCTCCATCAGGACAAGAAATTCTAGAGCAGTTATGGTTCAATAAACCTTAAAAATTTAACCAACTTAAAATTTTTGGGGGTATCACCTGTATCCATGTCAATGCCATGGATAAAGAAAAACTCAAGGCAAAGTCCATGGCATGTTTCTTTGTGGGATATAATATTGGAAATTTTGGATTCTGACTATGGGATGATGACAAGAGAAGATTCCTTAAAATCCAAGATGTTCTCTTCAATGAAAAGGTCTTATGGAAATACTGGAATATCGATAAGATGAAAATTGAGAATAAATAATCAGGTGACCAAGTCTAAGTTGTTTTGAGTAAGAAACTGGAAGAACGTAAATTCTATAGTGTTCATATGGAAACAATGAAAGTCGAATATATTGACTAATAGAATATGTTCGTGAATTCTCTAGGACTATTTAGGCTTGGAGTAGAGATTCAGAAGTTAGTGATTTGTAAAATAGAATATATGAAGAAACAATTCTAGAATAAGTTGTGACATAAGTCTAATTGAGAAGATCTACCAGGTTTAGGAAACTAATTCATTGGTTTGGAGTTGACATAGACTTATTATATCTAATAGATAGTGGAGAAACTAAAAGGGTAGAAGAGGATACCACTCTTAGTGACTATGCAAAATGGGAGTTAGTGATAAAAGAATAAATTTATTCATTGGATTCAAATGAAACATGTGATTTATCTGATATACCATAAAGGAATAAAGAACTAGAAAATAAGTGTGTTTTTGATTTGGAGTAGGAGGATGACGGCGGGAAAAGGTATGAGAAATGACTATTGGTGAAGGTATTTTAATAGAAGAAGGGTATTGATTACTAAAAAATATTTTCATTGATATTTAGGCCCACTACCATCTAGACAGTGTTAATTGTGGTTGCTATTAGTAATCTTTACTTAGAGATTATGGATGTAAGGATGACCTTTCTTTATGGTGACTTGGATAAAGATATTTACATGAAATAACTAGTGGTTTTTAAGGATTATTATAATTGGTTATTGTTGTGAAAACTAAAGAGAAGTCTCTATGGTCGAAAATTAGCACCAAAAAAGTGGAATCAGGAATTTAGGATCTCATAGATAAGAAAGGTTTCACTCAGAGAAATGTGGATCACTATTGTTAGTAGAAAAAATGAGATGATATGAGGTTCATAGTCCTTCTTTATGTGGATGATATGCTTCTGGTGGGTCCATAAATTTAGAAGATTCAAGAATTAAAGCAAGTATTTTCTAAAATATTTGATTTGAATGATCTCATTGAGTCCAAGAAAATCTTGAGGATAATAATTTAGTGTGATATGAAAGATAAGAGTTTTTTTCTATCTTAAAGTGACTACATCCATAACATTGCTGAGAAGTTATGAATGTCTATTTAAAAAACAGTCTCAACTCCATTGGATAGATACTTTAAATTTTCTAAAGAGAAAGTGAACAAAAAAAAATATTAGCTCTAGTACATAGATAAAGATATGATTATACCATTTTCTAAATCCTTATTTACCCCATGATATACAATCAACTAGAAATTTCTTTTTCAGTGGGAGTTATGAAGTATTTGATGCCTAATCTAGGTAAGGAGCACTAAGAGGATGTGAAGTGGATAATATAGTATCCAAAAGGTTCATAAGGTAAAAGTATTTTATTTAGGAAAAATGATCCACTATAGGTTTATGTTGATACTAAATTTTCTAAAGATCTAGACATCTAGAAGAGCACCATAGGTTTTGTGTTCACCTACATAGGAGTTGTAGTATGCTGGATGCCACACATGTAACTAGTTGTTACTTTTTCCACAAAATAAGTTGAGTACATGGAGTCAATAGAATCAAGGAAGGAATTGGTTTGGTTGATTCACTTGTTGACAGATATTGGAAGAATTTAGGATGGTGGAGTTCTATTATATGATAACCAGATCACAAGCATTTTGGATCAGAATATATTATTTCAATAATGAATGAAACATATAAATTTTAAATGAAATTACATTTGGAATATGCTGGGGGGTAGAGTACTAGAGTTTCAGAAGATAGCTGAAACTAAGAATATAAAAAATGGGTTATAAAGATTTTAGTCTAGGAAATTTTGAGGCAACATTGTGTCTTAGTGGTACTTGGGTGAAAAAAAGGAGTAGAAGACACTATATACAATGTAAGTGAGTTTTTTTTGTTTTTTAAGTGTTTTAGAGTTTCCATGAATTCCTTGAAGTATTATTTAAGTGGGAGATTTCTATGAATTAATTATGTTCATGTTTTTATTATGTTACTGGTATAGGAATATCCATAAGGTAGTTTTGCCTTTATGTATAGTGAAATGATAATGGGAATTCTTCCGCAACGGTAGACTATTTCGTAAGTTACTAAATTCTAACAGGTGTACCATATTGATCTAAATGATGGTGAATAGGAGTTATGATTTATTACATTAGGTACTTTGATGATTTTATGATGAAGTACTATCCTTATAGATATATAGTAAAGGGGTTGGATTATAAGATTTAGTTTGAGAATCATAAGAGTAACTTTCTCTATCCACCAGAAGTTATTGGAAGGGTGAAATTTTTATTAGAGTTGGTTCCCTAGAACCAACTAAATTTATAATTTTTGATTACCGAAATATTCACAAATATGAATATTGATAAATATCTTATCACCTGATGAGTGTTATTCTCCATAATATTAATGTGATAATGTATTTAGATTAATTATCACACAGAAAGGTTATAATAGTTTCCTTCTATAATGAGAACCCTAAATTACTATGAAAGTATTCTTAAACAAATGATCTATGGTCAGATGAAATCTATCTAAACTGACACAAATGAATTTTGAATATCAAGTGTGGGAGGATCATGATATATTGAGGCTTCTTCTCATAAATATTTCACCTAGTAATCTCCAACAGAGTATGTCATGATAACAGACTCATTAATAATAGTTCCACATGTTATATGTGCCATTGGATATTCCTATCCACATACATGTGTATTGGTTTGTATACTTGCGATTATTATTAGTGAATATCATGAATCACATATTTTTATATATTGATGAAAACATGATGATATATGCTCACAATGAGTTAGGATATAATGGGTGTGTTATAAGTGAAATGACATTAATGAATTAGTATGGAATGGATTCTTCCCTTCCATATTAATATATGAATATATCTCGATCCCTTTGATTGAAATTGAAGTGTATAATTAAATTCATGGACATGGTGTATCATTAATGAGTTTATTTTATGAAATCAATGAATGATATATCAAACATATAGGTTTATGAGACACCTATGAAATCTTCTTGATGAGATATCAATACAAAAAGATTATATTACACAATGAGTGTTTGTGTGATGTTTTTATCACTGTGACATTAAGTTCTTTCTCTATGGGTACCTAGACTTGTTTCTAGACACTAATCTTGGAATTTAGGTCATATCTCTTAATTCCACTGAGAAGGTGTCTTAGAGAGTGAACAAAAAATTCATTCAAAATCTCAACTGAATTCTATTTTAATTTAATATTTAGAATAAATATTATTCTTCATATCAAGGAATAATAATTATTTTGGTTTTATTGATAGCATATATTCAATGACCATTAATTTGAAAGAATATATGAGAGTTGAATATTAAATAAATATCATTTATTATATATCAAATATATAATATTTATTTATCTCTTGTTTATTCACAAGGTAAAAAAAATAAATTATTTTGTTACATGAATATTATATTAAATAAATATTCTTCAGTTAGTGAATATGATATTTATTTTTTATTAAAAAATAATATAATAACATTTATTTATTTAAATAAATATTTATTATTCAAGGTTCAATAAATTCCAAGGAGGATTAATGGGCCAATTTAAGGTCTCGAATGAAATGATATTTAAATATTTTTGAGTTAGAATATTCCATTAAATATAATAATAATTATATTATTATTATTTAACATGATATTTATTTAAATTTAACCATTAGATGAGGGACTCTGCGTAATTATCAATAGTATAACCCTAAGTATATTGACTTATTTACATCATTTATATTGTTGGTAGAATTATTATGTACAATGATATTTTCTCAAGAGAATTATTTCCAAATCAAGGAGAAGTATCCTAATAATGTTCTCAAGAAATAGAGGCGTTTTTACTCCTCCCTCTCTAGACCAATAGAATAAGAGAAATAATCCTTATAGAATGAAAAAATTCTTATTGAGATCAATTTTTAATGATATAATACAATATGTACCTCCATGATAGAATCTGAAGATCCATTAGTGATGTTCCAATATTGAAATATCATGTGTGGATGCTGCTAGAGAAATTATACTTTGTATTATTCACCATAATGATAATACAATTATATCAAACACAATATTCATCAAAAATAAAGAATGCTCATGGAGAGGTAATTATTATCTATAAATTTATTATAAAATATATGTGAAAAGATCCTTTCATTGAATATTATGGGATTTATTAATCTAGTTTAAAGGATTTTATCCAAATAAATTAATGAAAAACATTAAAGTTAACAAGCCCAACCACCTCTACTACACCCCAAAACCTTCACTTGCTACAGGAGATCAATAGTCACCATGTATCTATGATGGGTTGTTTGTAAATATCAAAATTAAATGATACCTATATTACTGGTTGGGATCCATTATAAAGGTTGGGTCTATCATCTTGTACATATAATATTGTGATATGGAAGAAATTGATATGATATTGACTATAATTTCCAATTGTGATTATAAACTTTAAAACCCATGATAAATAAAAATAGAAGTCATGTTCACCCATGGATTTAGAACTCATGTCTGAACTATATAAGACCAAAGTGTTAATTTTTTACCTTTAGTGTTTTTTTACTTATATGAATGTTTGATAGGATGAGTGAGAGTTTGTGTCAGGAATTCGACTTGGTGTGGTGATTAGGGTGTGAAGAAATTTCTATATTTCAGTACATCAAGTCTTGGGGAGTTCTTATGGTCAATGAAGGCTATCTGAACTTGTTCCACTATGCATGTAAGTTTCTATGGTGTAATCCATGGTATATTTGTGGTCTAGTAGACTCCTAATAGTTACTATATTGAGGACTTGGATGAAAGAATCAATTAAAAGGTTGAATTTATTTGGAATAAAGGATATGTATTTTTAATCTCATTTTCGCTCTCTTATGTTATAAGATATGCTTATAAACAAATTTTTTTGGTAAATAAATGAGATGATTTATTGATACACAAAGTTTATGATTCATAAGATTCTATAATATATTTGAAAAGAAGATATAGATGAAAATATTTTATCCTGGGTAAAAGAGTTTATATAGATGGTTGTTAAAATACGAGGGACATGATTCCACCACCCATCTATGGAATATTTTAAAGAATAAAATATTATTTTCATATTATTGCTTCAAATAAATAGAATAACATATAAGATATGGGTAAGATAGTTTATTTCTTAAATAATCCCACTAAATTAAATAAGTGTTATTTATTATATGTAAAAGAGTTTGTGTATCTCATCATGATATTATATAAATAATATAGTTTCTAATAGGTTAGTGGGAATATTTTTGGACTTAAAAATGTTCATGTACAACAAAAAAATTATTATACTAGTCAAGATTCAAATTGAATTCAACTTAATATCATAAAATATTTTAGGGTATGTTGATAAAGAAAAATTTAAAGAGTTAGATTTAATTATTATAAGAAAGTGAATATGAATTTATATCCTAAAATAGTTTAAAATGTGTTGGAAAAGAAATAATTTAAAGAGATATATTTGTTACAAAAATTATTCTAAGGAAAAATTTGATGGAAAAGGTTCTAAGAAATAATGGCGATGATGAACATAGAAATAGTTATAAGTATGAAACATGAGTCATTAACAACATAACATTTAATTTTGTAAAGTAAATAAGTTTGAATACATTTTTAAATAGTAAAAAAATTAGGAATATGATTCCTAAGTCTCATCATTATTCAAGAAACCTTTCTTTAAATATGTTACTTACTAAAGGGGTTTAGTGGGAGGATTTTATCAGATGGTCATATAGATATGTGGTAAGAATTATATGGAGATTTAACTAGTTTAACAAAACCCTAAAAGTGCAGTAATCATAAGGCCTCTCTGGAAGTCTATCATATGGGATACAATTAGATGTATGATTATGTATGGTTTTTTTACTATTATTAAAGGAGTTAAACAATATAAAATATATCATGTTATACAAAAATATATTAATTAATTCATCATTATTTCATGATGGTAGCATATGTTACATGAAGTGAAATGATAATTAGCCTCTCAAAATGAGACTTTGAGTTATCCCTCATTGATACTCAGCATAGAGTATTATAGGTTGTGATGAAATGTTAAGATCAATACAAGTATGATTTTTTATAGAGATATGAAATATTATCATGAGGTATAAAAGGAGTTTTGTTCACTTGATGAGCCCCACAAGTATACCATATGTAATTCCATACAATAATTCTTTGGTATACTCAAGGTTAATGTTTTATATTGGGATTTACCCATACCCAAGGTTGGAAAGATACCTAGAATTATAATCTTTATACATTGATACCTTTCTTAAAAAATCCTTGATTATTAGCTAATCAGAGGGTGGTTGGGTATATTATAGATCATGCAATTGGTTGAGGATTAACCAAGATGATATTTTTCCTCTCATATGATGGGTGTGATATCTGGTCCCTCAATTGAGATATACTAAAGGAGTGTATAACTTTAACTTGATAATACATGTGATGTTCTTATATATTGGATGAGTGTTGTGTGATGTTCTTATACATAAAAATGAATAACATGTGATGTATTCATCGACTTGGTCAGTCAAAAATTGGATAATGAAGAATATATAAGTAGATAGAAGGGATTTAAACACTCCCTGTCTCATTTTTAATTAATGTATTATACCAATGGATCATATGAAAATTCATGATTGTGTATGATAAAACTGGTACAAATGGGTATAGAGATACATGTGTTTAATGAAGATCATTATAGATCCATTTGTATCTTTAGTAGCACTGTATATTTTCTATAGGCCAATATTTACTTACATTTATGAATTTATGAATTAATATTTTCTAATAACACTTTAAAGTTTCATGGGGTGACACTTTTTGTTTAACTAAATGGGGATTGAGTTTTATGAAACTTAAAGAGATTCTCTAAAAGGTGTTTTAGAGTTTATCCAAAAGGAGTTTTTGAAAGATATTTATAAAATATTATATATGATGTGATACATGGTGAATTTGATGATAGATTTTAATTTTTTTGAAACAACCAAAAGTATTTTTGGATATATTTTGACAATATATTGTATATTTTACAATAAAATGTAGAATAATAAAAAATCTATGAGAATTTCATACAATTAGGAGATTGAAGGATATATTCCCTAAACCCTTTATCGATATGATGTATTTAGGATAAATCATATTAGAAAATATAAATATATATTGTATGGTATGACATATTAGTAACAAAGGCATATCATATTCCTTGGGGTAGGTTATATCATAAGGCATGATATGTGATATCATGTTACTACCTTGAAATATAACAGTGTCTGACATGGATATATTGTAATGAATTGTGATTAATATAGTATGATTTATATTATTCCTATGACTTATGGTGGTAAGAATACTTAATAGTTAATTTTTTAATCTATACCTTATAAGATATAATTTATGTTTTATATGATGAAACACATGGGAGAGTTGGCCTGGCTAAATGGTTATAAGGAGTTGTAATCGACATTCCATTTACTTGTATGTTATAAATATATTAATAAATGAATGAATACTCAAGAGTGTCTATAGAGATTTTATAAGGAGGCTAATTCCATCAAGATGGATTTATTAGTAATATAAGTCTTCTGTCAATTCTCCCAGAAGCTCACTTAATTCTCCTTCATTAGCAACTATGAGATACTAGCATATCATGGTTATAAGGAGGATTAAACCCAAGCTTTGGGTGATTCATTTGATCCATGGATACACCCAATAGGGAAGAGTACTTTAGTTATTCCTTGGTGATATTTATCAGAAATTTGTGATTAAAGAACATGATCAATGGATATATTTGGTGAAGCGTTCAAGTACTTCATTTACTTTATACATGATATCATTTTTTCATAGCCGAGTGGTCTTGGGAATGATGTTTATATTATATTATGTTTTGTTGAACAAGTATTTTTCAATCCTTAAAAACCTAACATTAAATCAACTAAGAAAGTATCTTAATCCATGCATATTTAGTTAAACAATTATTATTAATTATATCTAATGAAATTATTAGATTGTTCAGTGAATAACACATTTCTCAATGAAACTCATGGATATTATCAACATCATGCCTATAGGAAATAATCCAATTTAATTAGATAATAAATTTTCACACAACATTAACTTTAGGTTAACTTTTACATTTTTTTATAAATACAATATTGACCATTGATGATCAGTTAAGCACGACCCATCTATTTAATTGATTATGGTATTGATGAATGTGAATATTTTTAGAAGGCATATAACACTTTAATATTTAATTAAGGGATTTATATTTAGTCTCATAATTAACATTATTTGTTTCATATACATATCTACTTGATTATATTTCTAGTAATTCAATAGTATATACTATATACATATTCGATGCATCTTATATATATTAATTACTTAATTCATTTACATATGTTTATCATATAATGTTTAATAATATAATAACATCACATAGAACAATTCTATGTCACCACATTGATTTTAGTAAGATGTAATGATCTAGCATTCTTAAGGGTTCTGGGGGACTAGATCACATGGTATGTGATATTTCAGACAGGGGTTGAGAGGAAACCCACCACCTAGGATTACACTTAAGTGGTGTGACCACAACATCAAACTTACCATCAATGTTTTACATAAGTCTTAAATTAATTTTATATAGTTTGAATATATCATAATATTATACATTATTAAAATATATTATTTATTTATTTATTTTTCATTTATTGAGTGTGGCTCTAATACCTTCGTAGGGGTTTAATGGCATTACCGACACTAGGTACACAAATAAAGTGTTAATAAAACTCATCCAAGATCATAATAATAAAATGAAAAATATAATAATAAAATAACATAATAAAAATACCTTTTTAAAAAGGTTTGAAATATTTACATAAAACTTCAATAGATAAATTCAGGTTTCCTTCCGTATCCATCGATAATGCTAATCAACAATACCTTTTTGAGATACTCTTCCTAAATAAGTAAAGTTATTTACTATTGAAAGTTAAAGGATAAAAAAGGAAAGATAAAGACACTAGATAACCTCTTTGATGAATAAATCTAGAAAATTTCCTCAGATAAGGAAAACTAGATGACTCTCTCTCAGATAAGGTAAAATAGATAACTTGAAGCACCACCTCTACTCTCTCTTAATGGAATGAAGGTTACACCCCGTCTACATGATATTTATATAAAGATGAGTATTCAATATCCTATATGGAATATAATATCATATAAAATATAAAAAATTGATAATATATTTTATAACCTTAGGTTAAATAATCCATATCCAATGTTCACTTATGTAACACCAATGATACATACATGAAAATACATTTTTTTGTGATTTAAGCAAGTCAATCCAAATAAAAGTTCACCAAATTTTATATTGTGAGAGCTTGTTTTTATCTTCATACAAGTGATCCTACTAATACTATTATTAACATATAATCATAATCTAATTTGATGGTTATCAATCTGTGATAACTAGTCAATAGAAATATCCTAAGGTTTTTTATCATATTATCTCTCATGTTCTATAAAAAAACATAAATGAATGGTAAAGTATTTTCATTAATATAAATTACACATTATAAAATGTATCTAAGACTATAAAACTTAACTAAAATTATGGAACATACTATAATAGATACATGGAAATATATATTATATAGAGATATATGTTTTGTGAAGATATTTTTTTTGTGGAGACAAAATTTTTATGGAGATGATTTTTTTTGGATTTAATAAAATATGATATTTAAAATATTTTTATCTAAGTTTATATGGAAAGTTTTATTATATATAGAATAATATCAAATATTTGTGATCAAGGGATTATGGGTTATCTCTAGGAAACAAAAATCCATGATAGTTTTTTTAAAGGGGATCATAGTGCATGAAGCCAAATTTGTTTTGGAAGATGGTCGATGGTGATTATAGAATTATATTATAACATTTGGAATGATATTTAAAACCATTTAGAGTGATATGATGAAAGTTTAGGTACCCATAATTTGAATAATAATTATACTATGTAGACTAATAAATGAGTATAGAAACCAAGCATTACTTTATATATAATTATTTTGAATAATGTTCAAGTGGTGTGTAAAGGTGAAGGAGATGAAGTTACAATGATTGATCACCATATTCTATGGTCATATATCTTTTATGTTTTTAATTTATTATTCTATAAACTTTTATACATTATTAATTTAATTTATTTTCATTGGGAGTGACCCATGATTGGTTGTGATCTTATCTTATAATATTGTAATATATGATCCTATGTGAGGAGTGACCTTCCAGAAGCCTAAAAATTAATTTCATTTAGTGATTTGTACGTTTAAATAATATTATTTCTATATATCTTTTATTAGTCTTCACATTGGAGGTGGAATAAGTTAATAGTTTCATTTTCTTTTGGTGAGTTATGTTCTGTATTGCTTGTATAAACTGAAGTATTATAAATAAATGAATTGGTAAAGATATAAATTAATTAAATATTGAATCAAGATATTTTTTAGAGATAAAAGGGATTAACAAAAGAAAATTTGATCTCAACATGATTCAACCCATTTTAGAGAGATTCTTTCTCTATTGGGATTAATGACCAGCATTAGAGCATTAAAATACAATTTTTGCAAAGATTTGTTTTGTATGCTTATTAATTTTTGAAAATAGCGACTTTTATAAAACATAAATGGATAATTATATTAAATTTAATGAACTTTAAACAATAATAGAGCATAATTTTTCATTATTTTATATCATTTGGTATAAAAGTTTATTTATTTATTATTGTTTCCATTACTATATTAACCAATTCTGTACGGCCCAAACTTGGTTCACCAAGTTTGATCTAGAGACCCATATGGACTCATAAATGCCTCCCTATAGACAAAATGTCATTGAATAGATAAAAGGGAATGGAACATATGTCTAGGAGACTACTACCTCAATATCAATCCATCAAAACATAATAAAATTAGAAGTAAAATTAACCTAACTCAACCCACCATAGCCCCTCATGGGATATTAATAAGTTGAGTGTATCACCCTAAGCCTTCCTAGAATAGAGAAAGGGCTGGTGAATATCACTAAGTAATCATATCACACAATATGGGACATCAAATTTAAGAATATTTCCACATAGACAAATACCAAAGAAACCATACATTTGAAAAGCCTCCAAATCTAACAAACACAAGACCTTGGAAAACTCCTCCTCACTACGTATACTTATTGACCGATCTATAGTCACAAAATTCACTTCCACCATCATCAAACACCATGGTCCACCATGAATTACCAAGAATCACCAAAAAAGAAACACCAGATCCATGTCTACCAAAACCATCTTTGAACTGTGCATTTCCTGCATAGACATGGCATCTACGGGTACAAAGGCCATGCATGGATGAGTATAAGAATACTCAGAAATACACCTTGGAACCATAAATAAATGTTTAAAAAAACAAGTTAGCTTAAACTTTTGAATAAGAAGGTAATTATGAGTAAGAAAAAAATATCTATATATGCACAAACACTATAATTCCCAGGGATACAAAAAATTACCCATCATCACTGCTCCAATCTATAAAGTTAATACCTCACAATAAACCAGGAGTGCTTAGAGTACTGAAAATACCATAAAATATAAAGACAATAGCCCAAACATATGTCACATATGGAAAGAAAAAAAAGTTTTTGAGGATTAATAATCCTTAAATCATCCAATCTTATCAAACTATCAAAATTTCACTTTTTCATTGGAAATAATATAGGAGGACCTTCTCCTCATTGAAGCATGCACAACAGTTGATGTAGTACGTCCATTAATATCCAACATTACCAATCCACAATTCTAGAAACCTATAAAAGAACCTTTATCTTGAAAAATAATAGATCTCAATCAAGGGTGTACTGAACCCTATTTTTATAAGCACCTAGGCATTGAAACCCATGGGACTCATAGATCATGTAATAGAGAAACCATGCCTTATTGAGTTTCACACAACATAAACAAGAGTAACTAACTCCATAAATAGAGGACCCACACCCCAAGTAGCATAAAAATATGAAATAGGACCTAATTTTATAGATATTATACTTGAACCCCAATAATGTGGGGTATTACTGAACTTTATTAGTAATATGGGGGCCTATGCCTCATTGAGTCACACACAATAAACTAGGGAGTACCTAACCCCGTGAACGCTCTGATCTCCATTCTTGATCCCTATAATCAGAACAAAAATGATAAATCCTAAAATTTACCATATTTATTAAAAAATAGAGTTAAATAAAAAAACAAACCATTCTATTATAATCAACATTAAAAAACACTATGGACAAACTATTCATTTTCTGAAAACAGAAATATCGTGAGAAAGTGATAAAATATGCCATGGAGGAAACAATATAATCCATTTATAAGCCTAAGGTCATGATATGTGTAACTATAGGAGTGTGGATTTATGTACCAAGAATATGAGTTCACCCTGCATTATCTAAAACATGTTTTCTGGGTCAATTTGTGTGGATCCGTCCTAGTGTTCCTACTTGAATCGCTAGCTGGAACCACTTTGTGTTGTAGGCCGGTGCCTGGGTTAACTGTCTGGGTTTGTAGGGATGTTATAATATTTAATGAAACTATAGGTTATACTAGTAATAAAGGAACAAATTATTCCATTCATGTAATTTTGTGACCACTTATCGATGACACGCTTTGAAAATCTTAGCACTGACAACCCAGCTGCTCAACCGCTACGTCGTTGTGTGACAACCTTCTACCACCTAGCTACTTGGTGGCCTTATTTTGTACCACAACAAAAAAAAATATTTAGGTGTAAAAAATTTACACCATCACATGATTATGTGAAGTTCTCCTCATTTATTCCCTATCACTAAAAATCACTATCATTTCCTGATCCTTCATTATACATCACCCAAACAACTAATAAAAAAATTTGAATAAAATTTATAACCCTAGATTTAAATCATGAAAGAGTTTAAATATAAGGATGGGGATACATTATTAATTTATCTATCAATAATTACAACACATGGAATAAAGTTCAGATTAAATATTTTAAACCTTGGGATTTCAAAACACGAGTATTGTTATGCCCCAGCCTGGTGGCCCGAACAGCGCCCATGCGGGGATGTGATGGGACCTCAGACATGTCTCCCCATACAACATAGGATTTTGAATAGTTTCTAGGTCATAAAATATTCATGGGAGGCTATTTACTCTAGTATAAATTCTAGTTCCCATGAAAAAATTCTACTGAGGATTTAGGATAACCCACCCATATATTAGTCATTCCAAAATATTGGTGGATACAAAATAGGGAGCCCATGGGATCTCATAGTCTAGAATAAAAATTAGTTAATAAATCTATATTATTCATAAAAATAAAATATATTATTATAAAATAACCATGTAATAATAAGGATAATGTATAAATAAAGGTTACACTAAAAAATACATGATGAATAAGAATTGAAAATAAAATACACTAGCCTCTGAACCATATCACATAATCATCCCGCCCAAAACTTAGCCTCCAAAACTTTCTAGACCTGTACCATGTGTCCATATCTAAGATATAACTATTCCCTAAGATAAAATATGAAGTTCTTCCCACATACATTGAATCCCAGGTTGTGTATGTGGGTTGGGGGGTGGGTGAGTCCAACAACCCCGTAAGAATCCTCAATTACTCAATAATACTGAGTACTAATGTGATCAAGTAGATGTGAATGAAATAAATATATAAAAAGTATTTTAATGTTATTTAAAAACACCTATATAGAAACATAACATATAGGAACACCAAAAAAATAAATAAATGTTGGGTTATCAGGTGTCAAACAGACCACCTCAAACCCTGACCATACCTACTTCATCTAGTGCTATATGTCTCTGTCCATATGTAACCACCTATGGGGGACCAATTCCTACCAAAAAACTAATACCTAATATCACACCTTATTTGGATAGTGTCATAGTATCTCTAAGAATGTCACAAATCCATTCCAACCTAATACTTGTCCCATGTACAATCCAATAGTCTCATGCTCAATAGCCAATTACCAAGAAGATGTCCCAAGAATTCCAAACCATGCCTGAAGGAAACATAGAAGGGTCTAATTACCTATCCAAATTTAAAGAAAATTGTCCAAGGAAATCTAAAATATTTCTATATTCCACATGTAAGTGTTACATACCCTTTATAAATTCTAAGGAACCCATAAAATTAAATCCAATATAGTATCAAGCATGAAGGCCAGATCTAAGGAGTTAGTCCAAGGCATCTCATGTATCTCATATACATCTCAGTGGGTAATGAATCCCACCCAAACCATCACATATAACATATTATGATGGTTTTTTTATCAGCTTAAACCTATCCCTAATTACAAAGGTCTACCTATCAAGTGAATGAACTATCTTCATCTCAACCATAATAGGATCCCACATCAGGTTCAAGTCCTAAGGTGGTACTAATAATTACCTATACTTGTATCTTTAATATACCCTATTTAGGGTCAACATAGAAATAGGGAACCCAATAGCCCCCCCTAGATCATATTATGACACATATACCCTACTTGTATTCTTCTATAATGTTTTCATTTATCAATCTCATCCCATAGTTACAGTCATAATGTACCTTCTCACCCACTGGGGTTCTTCAGAACCGTCTCTATCCTCTAAGGGGTTTGTCACATCTATCGGGATTAACCCACCACTTTTATACTACAAGTAAGTTCTAAAATGGTTATGAAAATAGTGTATATCATCATGAAATAAGTACAATCCATAAGAAAACACAATGGTATACCCAACAAAGAAATCGTGCATTATTAAAACAGGGCCTTTCCCACATGAGGTCAAAAAGATCAAAACATGTCTATCCAATCCATTCTAGATTTCCTTTTTAATTCAAGCCAAATAATATTTTCAAACAATTTTAACAAACATCACTTGAAACTTTAATCATGTTAGGTCATTATCCAAATCCCATTTAATCATTCTTTAGAAAACCACACTCTCATTTTAAAATACTATTTAAAAAATCATTTATCAAATCAACTTTTCTCTATTAATTTTCATCTTAGTTAATTCCTCTTTTAAAAATAAAATTTTAAAAAGGAAGCCTCTTGTTCTTTTGAACCAATCATACAACTAAGAAAATACATAATAAGGGAAAATGACACTCGTTCGATTAAGGTTACACCATCAAGCCATTTATAAAATTATATGATTCTTGTTGGATATTATATCAACACGAGCCCATCCCAAACTTATGAGGTATAGATCAAAAAAGTCATATAGATATTCAAGAAGGTATAATAATGATGGAACATGAACATAAATCACTAAATAACCAAGATAATATGTAATGTAAAGGCCACCCACCTCAAACTCAAAGTTACCATCTTTTGAAATAAAGTTCGACCATCATCACCCAAGCCTTCCAAACTCCAATATCGACCCAAGATCCTATACCAAGCCCCAAAATCCAAAATTATTAATTATAACATTTTATAATTAATTATTCAATTCAATTTAATTAATTTTTACAATTACAATTAATTTTATAATTTAAAAAATCATAAAGCTTAAAATCTCCCTCGGTGATCTCATTACACCGAAACAATGACCAATCACACATGGAAGGTCCAAAAAACACTCTAGAAACCAATCCAGGAAAAATTACTAACACATAACACTGATTCCATAATCAATTTAATTTTATTTAAGTTAAAACCTAAGTTTGATCTATGGTGAAACACACTTTAAGGTAAATAATGAACAATGGCATGATTATGTCCTATAAGAACCTCCTATATGATCCATACTCACCCCCCAGTGGTGGGAAAATTTCAATTATGTCATCACAAAACCTATGATGAAGAAAACGAAATTAGAAGAAAACACAAGGGTAGAACAAATAAGGCAGGAGAGGGAAGAAATTACCTCAAATCTCTGAAGAATGGCCCAATAAACAACCCAAGATAAAGAGGAATTGAAGTATAAGAGAGGGGGAAGGCCCTTGGTCCACATACGAGTGACAAAGGAGGGAGTGGGGGTGACTTAAAAGCCTAAGGGGGATAAATGATCATTTCCCCCATTTTAATGAAAAATCAGTAGGCCATACAATTTTACAAACTGTGTTTCAAACTTAAATTAGAAACTATCTATGAAAAAACATCTCACACGGTTTAGATACATGGTTTCTAAAATGCGTAAAAAATGTGAGGCCTTCATTATCCAAGGAAACACACCCCACATGGTTGGGCCACACGGTTCACTAAACTATTCACCAACCATGAAAAAAAACCTATGCAATTAAAATTATAGGTCATATATGGTTTATTTTCAACCATGTGATTATTGTGCACTAACCCCTGAACAAAACCAATCCACAAAGTTACCCCTATATTCTACATGGTTTCCTTTAAACCATGTGTTAACCATGCACATAGTTACCTCATGATCTTTCCATTACTTACCGATTATGTTTTTTATCTTAGTACTTAAGTTATAATTCCTAGTACAAATGAAATCGAATATTCACCCATTGATACTTGGAGTTGAGTGAAAGGATGCTCATGAGGGAGAGAATGTAATAAAAATGGATGGAATCCATCAGACCTCCATGATTTAAATTAATAACTGAATATTCAATGAGATAATTAAATCTATCTAATTCAATTATTCTTCAACTAATTAGTTTGAAATAATAGAAGGAAGAAAAATAATTAAATTTAGTAAAAAAAATTTAGTATAGAAGAAAAAATAAGAGAATAGAAGAAGAAGATTCTATATTATATCAGGATCCTCCTCTAGTTCTGATTCCTTATGATCTCCTATACTAAATGGATGATCGATGATTTAGAAAAAATGGGGGTGAATGGTGTTGTGGATGGAGAAGGTAATTCAAGGAAAAAGTTTCTCCTATACCTCCTGGGAATAAACCCCATATTAAAAGACTTGTAAAATCTCAATCCCATATGGGAAACTCTCATAAATTAGTTTAGACATCTTAATAAAAATGATTTTTTGTTTTGAACATAGATGTGGACCAAGGAAAGAAACTTATATTTCAATGAATGTCCATGGGGGTGGAACAAAATCCTATTTAATACTCTCAATAGGTTAGGGAATATTAATCATTGTAACATCAAGAGGGAAAGAACAATACTCATATCAAACCATAATTATGAATTACTCATTCTCAGTAATATCATTCATGTCATATCTAACCTCAGGTTTGGGTTTCTCAAAAACAACAATCTCATTCACATCATCTATGATTTGAAGGGTATGTTTTCTTTTTGAAACATCAATGATAGCACCCCCTATATCCAAAAAGGGTCTACATAATATAATTGGATGTTTATAATCACACTCTATATCAATAATTAGGAAATTTGTGGGTAGTATAATATTCTATTCATTTTCTAATAAGTCACCCTTCCATAGGGATGAGTGAGTGACCTACAAACAAGTTTAACAAACACAAAAGATGGTTGTAAATCCATAATACCAATATTTTTTAAAAAGTATTTGGAATAATATTAATAATCACTCCAAAATCACATATATAGTTCAGTCGTCTGCTTACTCCTATTTTACATTGAATAACAAAACAACCAGGGTCCTTCAATTTTGGAGGAATCTTCCTCAAAAAGAACAATACTACACACCTCAGTGATATTAATGGTATCTAATTTCTTCCAATCATTTTTTTCCCAAAAATATGTTGGTGAATTTTACATATGATGGAATTTTATCCAAATGTTCCATAAATGGTATGTTGATGCTGAAGGTTCTAATATTTTATAGAAAACTAAAGTATTTAGGTTAAGAATTATTATTTTTGACTCTAATAGGAAAGTGATGAGAGGGGAATAATGTTTTAAGACATGTTTACTACTCACCTTCTCCACAAACCCTACTTTCTTCTTACCCTCCTTGACCAATTCCTACTTCATTTTCCTTGGTTCTTTAGCTTATTTAGGTGTGGGTTAATAATTTTGTTCAGGTTGGATTTTCCTATACAGATTAGAATATTTTTTATTTATCAGATTTTTCATTTAACTTTTAGTTAAATACTCAATTTCATATTCTATAGGATTCACCCTAATCAGTCCTTGAGTTTTTTGGACAATTATAGTGGTGAAAATTATCACATTCTTTATATGGGTTAAACAGTTGTACTGGGTATCTTAACCTTATCCCTATGACTTAAATCCTTTTCCATTTGGACCTTTTGAGTTTATAGATTTCAATGATTGACTGTTGAGAATCAATTTTTGTAATCAAATTCCTATAAAGTTACTCTAAATAAAATTTATAATTTTAAGGTCCAACCATGTTTTGAGATTTATTATATGGTTGATTTAGGTACCAAGAGGAAGAAGTAGGTTATTTGGGTACCCATTGGTCTTTACCAGATAAGTTTTTGTTTATTTATGTATCTAGGATTTAAAAAATGGGTTATTATTTCCATATTTATTATCCCTAAAGTCCAAAAAATGAGCACTCTTCCAAGGATTGGGAAGTATATAAAAATTGGGGAAATAGTTTTGAGTGTGACTATACATCCCACATTGAGTTCATTGCTCCCTAAGTGTGTTTCAAAAAAAAATGAAACATCAAGAGGGTTGGTCTTAGTAATGTGAATCACTATTTTCCTAGTAGACTTGTGCTGAGATTTTCCATAAACTTTATAATAAATTTATTTATGTTCTTGAGTTTTCCTATATGAAAAATCACCACCACAAAATTGATCCACAAGATTTTTATTGTGTCATGTGAGGCTATTGTAATAAGATTCCATCAGAAGATGGGGATTAAAATGGTCGTTGAGACATTATATAAGTAAGGATCTAAATTTATACCTTGTCTCATGAAAGATATCTACCTCATCTTGGAAAAATCTAGTGATTTTGTGCCTAAATTTTATGGTGATGTTTTTGGAAAGAATTGAATAGTTGGTCCCAAGTGTCGAAGTTCTCCTCATCATGATTTTGGAACCAACACCTAGACTTTCCCTTGATATAGAATGGGAACACCCTCAACCTAAGGTCCTCCAAAATCAATATATATAGATGAAACTATTGCAAATAACATTAAAAATATATAATTAAGTCAAGTGAATACTTATTAGGCTGAGTAGTGAATAAAGGAAGGAAATAAATATGAGACTATTTAAGTTCATAGTTCATAGAACTTGGAGTGAGCCTTATGCATGATGGATTACTAAACACTTAAGGAATTATAAAATCTCAAAGTCTTAGAATCTCATGGACTTGATTTTGAGGTTGTAGTGGACTTATATTTAGATTGTAATTTTTAACTTCTTGATCATCTAGATTCTCCATTTTGAGTAACAAAATTTCAATTTTCTTGGAATTTTTTATATATTTTTCTCAATTTTTAGGTTTTTTTAAATGTTTTTTTCTTGGTCACATGTTCACTACCTAGAAATAGAACCAATATTTTTGGGCCACATGATTATTGTGAATATGGTTATAAATACATTTATAATATCCAAGATATATCACAGTGGCTAACTTTAGTGCTGATCTCAAGGAAGTAGTATCAAATTCTCTTGTGATCTTCCAAAAATATTTTTGTGTTTTTAAAATATTTTGAAACCATTAATTGAAAACATGGAAGAACAGTGGAAAAATGATGGTAATCACGTAAGAAAATGAGTGAATTGTGAATAGAAACAAGAATAAGAAAACATAACAATGATTTAAATGAAAGTTAGTAAAAAAACTCCTAGAAATAGGTTGATTCACTCTCAAATACCTATCATGGATATATTAAAGGATCGGATTATCAACCCTAAACCTTAAAAAATAGATAGTTGATGCCCACTCACACACCTCACTAACCCAAAAAAAGATCTCTCATGTATATAATTGATTCCATAACATAGAAACTCTCCCAAAAGAAAAAGATTCACTCAATATAACTACCTCAACCAAGAATATATTTATGTCCAAAGTAATATTTATGATATCATCAATCTCAAAATCTTCCCTGAAAATGATGTTGATATATCCAAGATAATAAGAGGAAAAATTCTAGGGATAGAGAGTAGAAAACACTAATTTTGAGTTGATATGATGGCACATCTCCACTTCATTATCATTATATACCAAGAGAAAATAATAAGGTGAAGATTATTAGGAATATTGAATCTCTAAGTAGTATCAAGTTTCACTTCCTGGATCAAGGCTCGCTAATTATACTTCCATGATTGGAAGTTTGATAATACAACACCAAGGAATAAAAATGAACATCATCACAATTATATTTACAATAGGAAAACAAAACAACATAGTGAGAAAATGGGAAAAAGAAAAGGGAGATTGTTTTTTGTCTCTAGGAATCATAGTTGATTCACATGTCTAAGGATAGGGAATATAGAGTTCATTCACTATAATTATTTGAAAACTAAAGATGGAGATAAACTAGTATAATAAGAAAATCATCCATGTGGATGCTCCCAAGTTTCTATTATGCACTCCAAATTAAACCCCAATGTGGGTAAAAATATTTATCTAACAGAGTTCAAAAACCCCATTTGACTATAAAATACTTATAGGGATCTCCTACTTAGTTTATAACTCCTTTAACTTTATATTAATGTCCAGAATATTCAAAACACTTCTTATAATTTCTTGTGCATTCCCTTTCTTTCTAATTTACCTTCTCATATTCAAATTTTAATTTATAATTTTAGGGCATGACATTAAAATTTAATCAACACATAATGTGTACATGAAAAACATTACTCTTAGAACATAAATAATAATTTGATTTCTACATAAACTTTAATTTAATTATGGGTAGTAGTTTTAACTTCTTCTAGTTCCTCATATAGTTGAATTCCTTAATAGGTGCACTGAACTCAAAAAATATCCTCAATCAATGGTTTAGTGATGACCATTATGATTCATTCAATAAGTTATTTTCATAAAAGTGTTCACGGGATTGAATTTAGATTAATAGACACTCATATCTATCCCAATAATATAAAAAAAAACTAACCATAGAATTTATATACTTATTCAAGTATCCTCACTAATTTTTATCATTGTTGATTGTTCAATAGATCTCATAGGTAATGCATCGAGCACGTAGTGTGCATTAATCTTCAATAATTAACATGATTTGAAAAAGAATGTGAGGCCCTATATTCAATAAATTTCAAACAACATGAATTGAGAAAGTTCATAAAATATAGAATTAAAATGGATTCAGTCATCACTAAGCCAACTTCCTTCGTTGTCTTTAACATTTCATGATCTGATCAACTAGATTCTTCTTATCTAGTTCTATCAGTCTCCAAATGATATCAATTATTTAAAAGGAATTATGGATGACACCTAAGATCAGGTGACTTTAATTCCTCAATTGACTTCAATTGGTTCTTTAAGTACACTCCTTCATTTTCAACCAAATGTTTGAAATACTTAGTTTAATTATCAGATATTTGGTTATTCTTTTGATATCAAGTCATCCATATCAAAATATTAGATTTTTTTTCTTTGAACTAGACTTCATTGGCATCATAATATCATTTTAGAATCCATGCTGAATATCATCTCAATATTTTCTTATGTAGTGGTTCAAATATTTTAGAGGCATCTTTCTCAAACTCAAATCTTGATGAAACTTTGGTGTTCATTTGTGGATTCATATGGCTCAGGTTTTTTTGGATGGGTTCTGATTTAATGAATTTACAAACTTTAAAAATAATAAAAAATTTATTTAAATATTTCAAATGATCAAAAAATTTTGTTTTTAGAAAATTTTAAAAATTAACTCAGGAACAATTCAGTAATGAAAACACCACATACACACATTTTAAATTATATTTTCAATGAATATCATACTTCAACCTCAATTTATTAAAAATAGTTTAATTATATATTTCCATAAATTTTATAATAAAATTTAATTTTATTCAATCAAAAGGATGTGAAAAAATTCATTAAATACAAGCCTTATAACTTATGTAATGAAACCATAATCATAAGGATAGAATACACTAGATTTTCTAAAAAAGATTAATTTATTCCTTAAACCACCTAAATTGCATCCTAAACAACACTACAAGTGTGGGTTACACCTAAATATATCAATTTTCACAAAAACTAGTAATTCTACCCCTAGGATACTATAAAAAAAATGCAAGGACTCACCACCTATGCATTACCACATCATATGTCTGCAATGATTTTACACTCGAAGGCATTGATGAATTGCTCAAACATCCATGTCAGAGTCCAAAACTAACTCATAGTGTAATTAAATGATTTTATCCTTAACTAATCCATTCAACTAACACAATTTTTCTATGGTAAATGACACATTTCAAATCCAAATAATTCTTAGATCCTATCAATCTATCATGAGTCTGTCCCCAACACACAAACTTTGTCTGACATCACACTCGTATCCGATCATTGGAAACCCATTTTTATCTCAACCATCCAAGGATCAATACGAAACTACCCTCTATATAAGTATCATCATCATCACCTCATAGAACTAATAAATCCAATCATGAAACACCAAGATGGTGTCCGAACACACTCATCAATTCTAAAACACTAAGGTGAAAACAATCAAATGATCTTGAGGCTTATGGTTCTTTCCCCCATAAGACTCATCTACCAATAGATGATTCTAACAATAATTTTCCCCACCATATATACCATTCAACAAAACTCCAAACCATCAAATTCCAACCACAGACCCAACCAAAACACTTAATCAATTACTCAAGCCCAGTCATCAACATAAATCCCATGAGTCTGATACACACAATTATCTCTAAATAAACATATCATACCTACCAAATGCATGCAGTAAACCACCAGGTCACTCCCATCCAACCACTAGAAATAAAACAAACCAATCTACACATGCACCATTTTCTCTGCACACACCACATCAACTGACCTGAGATACAACAACTAACCCCACTTGCCGCTTTTAAAGAAAACACAACATACAATAAAAAAAATGCAATTCAAGCACTTATTTCACCCCCAATCAAGAAAAAATAAAACACATAGTTGATTAAATCCTTTTCAGTCATAAAGAAACAAAAAAATTGATTCTCCCTTGGTCGAGAAAAAATAAATCAAATTTCAAGTTCACCATCAGTTGAGTATTAAGAAATCAAATAACTGGTTCTCCCTTGGTCGAGAAATAAGAAACCAAGGCATAATAGGATATATAGGTACTTTTATTTTACTTTAAAACCAATTAGAATACATTCACATGTACCAAATTCAACAAGTTTTTTTAAAAACCCCTTGGGACCTATGGATTTTCATCAAAAACCTAAATCACCCAAAAATACTCAACCTCACTAGCTTGTTTCCAAAATCTGAACCCATTTTAAAATTCAATTTAAAAAAAATAAAATCAAAAAACAATTTTCCTTACCTTTAAAAAAATATAAAAATATTGACTCATTTCAAAACCATTGGCTCCATATGACATTTCAAGTAATACCGACTTATGAAGACATTCACACCCACCTTGTTCCACTACACAAGTTTTCCTTTTAAAATAGGATTTTCCTAAAAAACCAACCATTAAAAAAATCATTTCCCTATGGTGTCCAAGTAGAATCATCATAATAAACTAACTAAACCCATTATATCCACATTAAAATAATCATCCCTTATAATATATACAATAATATATCATTTAAATTATAAGTTTCTTTAATTAATATGGATTACAATGAGGTATCGAGTGAAATAAAACCATCCATAAGTGCATGTATTATTACCTAAGCATGCCAATATCCTAATTCATAAAAAACTAACTGGATCCCGACCAAGCCCAAGGACTCATCCTGAGTCTCATATATCCCACATTGGGATTCTCAGTCAAAACCAACACTTCACTCATCATAGAGTGCCTAGTTTCAAAATTGGATATCCCATAGAGAATTAGGTTTCAACCGATGTCATGTTATCCAGGAATGCACTTGATCTACTTCCTGAGTCTCAAAAATCTATCTCCATATATTAATGACATTATCCCATCCCAAAACTACTTTGATACCACTTTCACACACCCCAAATTGGCCACCCAAATAGTGATTATGCAAGGATACAATGATACCTTAGGTGTGTCTCCCCATATGCAAAAGGTTAGTGACTAGAGGTGAGTTCCTAACATAGTTATAGGGTGACCATGAACTCTAGAATAAATCCCTAGGTCATTTCAATATTCTATTAGAAATTTGATATGACATGTCAGCATATCAAACATCCTAAAATACATGTGGACAGAAAATAGGGAGCCCATAGTCCCCCACAACCCAGTTTAGAAAGTATTAAATCAATATATATGATGCATAAAAGAAAAATAGAGAAACATATGATAAGAATGTAATAATAGGAATCATATATAAATAATGTTTGTAATCTCCAGTAAATATTAAACCATAACTAAAAATAAAATACCCCTAACTCCAGACCAACTCACATTATCATCCCACTAAAAACTCGACCTCATAAATTTCTTGACGTATACCATGTTTCCAAATACAATTAATAATTATTTCCAATGATAAAATAGGATGTTTTATCAACGTACATCAAAGCACATTCCATGTATGTGGGTAGGGAGTGAGTCCACGACCTAGTAGGAATACCAATTCCAAAACAATACTAAGTGCTATTGTGATCAAGTGGATATGCATGAAATACATATATAATAAGTGTCATAATACTTTTTAAACACACCCAAATAGAAACATAATGCACTAAAACGCCAAAAAAAAAATAAACTACAGGTCATCAAGTGTTAGACGAACCACCTTGAACCTTGACCATACCTACTTCAACTAGTGCTGAATATCTCTATCTATAAGTAACCACCCATGGGGGATCAATTACTACCCATAAACCAATACTTGATATCATACCTACTTTGGATGGTTTTGGGGTTTCTTTGATCACATCATAGAATCGTGCTGACCAAATTCTCGGACCATGGATAATACAATATTATCATTCTCAATAGATGATTCCCATAAACATATCCTTTGAAATCCTAACCTTGCTACAAGTAAACATAGAAGGATAATATCCCCTATTATGATTCAAAGGAAATAGTATAATGAAATCTAAAACACTCTCATAGGCCACATGACAGGTTCACATCCCCTATCCTGATTCTACGGAACTCATCCAAGGTAATTCAAACTCATATTAGGCATGAAGTCCGGATATAAGGAGATAGTTAAAGGCATCCCATGCATCTCATATAAATCTCGGTAGGCAGTGTTTCCCACCCAAACCATAATATATAACATATTATGATAGGTTGTCCATCAACCTGAAACCATCCCTCATCATAAAGGTCAACCTGTTAAGTGCATGACCCATCTCTATATCATCTATAAATGGATTAAAAATTATATTTGGGTCCTAAGGCGATACCCACAAACTCCAATAATCATATAATGCACATACCCTCTCTAGGTTCAACACAACACTAGGTTTCCCACTGAGGTCCCTAGGACCACATTATAACATGGGAACTATACTTGGGTTCCTCTATCACATTTCTATTTCTTGATCCCAACTCATAGTTCTAGTCATAACATACCTCATCACCCACTAGGGTCCTTTAGTCCCATATCTTTCCTATATGGGGTTTGTCACTTCTCTTAGGATTAACCCACCACTTTGACACCATATGCAAGTTGTCATAGGTTTATGAAAAAAACACACATCATTATGCAGAAAATAAACTCTATAAGAAAACATAATGGAAATCACAATAAATAAATATTTCTTCAGTAAAATAGGGCCTTTCTCTTATGAGGTCAAAAATACCAAAACATTTCAAGAAAAGACCTTATAGATTTCCTTTTTAATTCAAGTTAAAATAATTTTTTTCAAAACATTTAAAAGAAATTACTTGCCACTTTTCTCACATCAGTTCCTTGGTCAAATATTTTTTAAGAATTATTTATAAAATCATAGTATCATTTTGAAATATTTTTTCAAAACCCATTTATCAAATCACCAATTTTCATTTAAATTCCATCTCAGTCAATTCATTTTTTGATAATCACATTTTAAAATTTAAGTTCATTGTTCTTTAAAACTACTCATGCTACCAATAAAATCCATAAGAAGGGCCACCGATCCCCATTTTTCCATAGAATCACCATTAAACTATTTATAAAGCTATACAGTCCATGTTGACTATTAGTCTGACATGAACCCATCCCAACCTTATAGGTAATAGATCAAATAATTCATTCAAATATATGGGTAAGTATAATAATGATGGAACATGAACATAAAATATATAAATAACTAAGAGAATCATTAATGTAAAGGCCAACCACCTCAAACTTAGAGTTACCATCCTTTTAAATGAAGTTTTTCTATCATCACCCAAGCATTCTGAAACTCAAATGTCAAACCAAGTTCCCATACCAATCCCCAACATCACAAATAATTAATTATAAAATTTTATAATTAATTATCAATTAAATTTAATTAATTATTTCAATTATAATTAATATTTAAATTTAAAATTAAAAATCATAAAGCCTAAAATATAACATGGAGACCTTATTGCACTAAAATGACAACTAAACACACACAAAAGGTCTGAAACACACTCCCGACACTAATCCAATAAAAATCCCTAACATACATAACATATTCCATAGTCAATTTAATTTAATTTAAGTTAAACCATAGTTTGATCGATGGTATAACATACCTTAAGGTAAATGATGAATGATGTCTTTATTACATACTCTCGATATATCCTCCATGATACACACTTGAAACCCCCAATAGATGGGATGAATTCCACCATAATTTAGTGTAAATCATTAAAAATCCTAGTCTAGAGAAAATGAAATTAGAATAAAACATAAGGGGAAGAATAAAGGATATAGGATAGGGAAGAACCAATAAAATCACCAAAGAATGACCCTAAAATACCTCAAGATTAAGGATAATTGAAGGGTAAGATAGAGGTAAGGCCCCTAGTCCTTGTGCAAGTGAAGGAGTAAGGAGTGGGGGGGGGGGGTGACCTAAAATCTTGAAGGGTAAAATGGTCATTTATCAAATTTTAATGAAAAACAAGTAGGTCACATAGTTTGGTTGTATAGTTTTATAAAACATGCATCAACTATGTGACATTAAATATATAAACAAAACCATCTCACATGGTTCCCAAACCATGTACCAACTATGAAACCATCACTATCCACAGAAAACCCCCCGTAAGATTGGTCCACATGGTTTACCAAACTGTGCACCAACTATGAAAAATTTCTCTTCAATTGAAATTTAAATCCCGATATAGTTTTTCTCCAACTTTTTGGTGAACATACACCAACCCATAAAAAAAAATAAGTCACATGGTTACCCATGGATTCTACATGGTTTCCTTTAAACTGTGCACATCAACCATGATCTTTAAAAAATGAACTAAAAACTCCCTTGTATAACGGTAAATGTACATATTGACTTAAACCATGTGACCCAAACCGTGTACTAGGAAAAAAAACTTCCAAAAACTCCAAATTGCACCTAAATATATCGAGACTCTACCAAACACATGATGTGACCTCATGCCTCAAACCATATTAAAAATATCAACTTAGGATCCCCAAATTATCATAATTAAAATATAAATCTTGATTTAAAAAAAATACCCTAACCAAAATTTTGAAAATAAAAGAAAATTTACATTAAAATTCATAACTAAAAGGGTAATTTGTTTTAAAGGGATTGAGGAAATTAGGAATAGGGATAAAAATACCAAAATGTGTTTTTTAAAAGTAATGAATGTTGTTTAACAGAATAAATCTATCAAGAATAATGAATAATGAAGGAACAATTCAAAATATCAAGCCCTAACTTATGGTATAATGACTTCTGCATTAATCTATCATTGATTCCATGGTTTCTTTTTTCATTACCGCATGATCCAATCATTGATGTTGTTGTGGTTCCAGTGTGATTCTGTTGATCTGATTTCAATTTTGTTAAGATTTGGTGTCTCTACCCTCTCTCTCCATATTTTATGTTGATTAAAATATTGAATAACCATAAAGTGAAATTATAATATATATTTAATAGAAAAAATTAGGCTAGTGGATATTAAAATTAAATAATTAATTTTTTATAATATAGTTCCTAGCCAGAAAACCAAGGCACTATAAATATAAAGGAAAATAATTAAAAAAAATCTAAAAGATGGTAACATATTAAAATCATTATTATGAAAAGGAAGTAAGACAGCAGGAAGTTCATCAATCTAGGTAATGACTTGATTGACTCCCTTATTTGCAAGACCATCAACAACCATGTTAGATTCAATATATATATGAGTGATGATGTAGTTGATGTCGATAAGAGCACGAATGCAGTCCATCCAACGGGTGGGGATCGACCACACAAGATGCATCACACCATTCCAAACTACTTGCACAATGGTGGTCTAATAACTCTCAATCCAGAGGTTGTTCCATACATGTTGTTTGGTAAAAAATAAAGCATGAATCATAACCATCATTTCAGCTTTCAGTGAGGAAGAAAAGGCACAACTACCATAGAAGAAACCAATGATCTAACCAATATGACTCCTGAAGATGGATCCAAAAACTACAGGTCCTGTATTTACTTTGGAAGCACCATCCACATTAACCTTAATCCAAACTAGAAGATGGGCACACCAGAAGTCTTCAAAATTATGGTGATGTTGGAAATAGTTTCCATCAATACGTAAACATCGAAGGATGCCAAATTCATGCACCGTGTTGTTGCAGTGACCCTTTTGGATTGAAGCAGCTTCATTAATGGAAATGAGAATCTGAGTTCATCCTGTATTAAGACTGGATGGGAATTTATTATAAATAAGATCATTTCTATCATACCAGATCACGTGGTGAAGCTCAACAATAGAAGTAAGTAAAATGTTCTTAATTTTCTGAGAACTATTTAGATCTTCCCATTTATTTAATTTAGATTTGACATAGTCATGTATCCTCTATCTGTAATCCAATATTTCAAAAATATAATTCCAAAGAGTAGAAGTAGTGGCATACAAAAGAAATAGATGATTAGCATATTCTCTATGTTGATTATAGAGACTGCACTTAGAACAGAGTTGAAAACCAGACGATTGAAGAAGATCATCTATGGGTAGTCTGTTATGAGCAAGCCCCCAAATAAGAGTAAATCTTGAGGGTTTTATCCAAGGTTTTTCAAAAAACTTAACCACCCAAAATCACTTTCAGAGTTACCAAAAAAGTGGTTGTAAACATTTTTAGAATCAAGCATTCCATTTTGTGTAGGTTCCCAAACTAAAAATCATCAGTGTTATAGAAGGGGTAGGTGTCAATGACATTCATAATGTTATCTAGAAGAGAATAATTTCGAGAATTAAGAACATCTCTGATAGAGAGTTTGGTGTTCTCAGGGCTTTGGTCAAGAGAAACCCTAGAAATTAAAGGAGTGCCAACCCAGTTATCTAACCAGAAGTTCATTGAGGAGTTTCTAGAGACCATCCACCTAGAGTTATTAATAATGGTAAAAAAGGAATGTTTTATGGATGGCCAGATAGAGGAGACAAGAAAGTTAGAGTTTCCTTTATTTAGTTTTTAAAGAAATCTATTTTTAAGGAAGTTGATAGAATCAGAGTTATTATAGAAAAGATTCCAAGTGATCCTGGCTTGAAGAGCCTCATTAAAATGTTTAATATTTTCAATGCCAATACCTCCCTTATCAATTGGTTGGACAAAAGTTGACCAGGGGATGGTGACAAGTTTCTTTTCCATAGTTCTATCGGTCCAAAAAAAATATTTGATTGAGGTATTCATTTTTTTATAAACTAGAAGTCCATCTATAAACCATCATAGAGTAAACCATTTTAGAGACAATAATAGATTTGACAAGGTAGATTCTACCCTCCATAGAGAGGGATTTTCCTTTCCCAGAGGAAAGTTTATTTATTACTTGAGTGTAAATTACAAGGAAATGACAAGATTTGGGTATTCCAAAAAAGATGGGGACACCTAGGTACTTAAAAGGTAGAGAGCCCTCTTTTATACCTAAGTCACTTATAATGTTGCATTTCCTATTAGGGGTAAAGTTCTTTCCAAATAAGATATAAGATTTGTTCCAATTAATCATTTGACTAGAGATTTACTCATAGTGAGAAAGGGAATTTTTGAGGGTTCAAATGTTTCTTTTATCACCTTGAAGAAAGAGAATGATATCATTAGCATACAACATGTGATTAGGAGCGTTCATATTTTACGAAACATGAATGGGTTTAAGTTTGTTTTGATTAACTAGACAAGTGATAAGTAGACTAAGAGAGTCCTCTGAAATAGAGAAAATGATGGAATAAATAGGGTCCCCCTATCTGACACCTTTAGTTCATTTGAAATATCCCCTAGGGGAACCATTAATAAGAATGAAGATGGAGGTTTAATTGAACAAAGTTTGTATAGTAGTGATAAAAGCATCACTAAAACCAAAATATTGAATCACTTTAAAAATAAAACTTTAGTCCATGGTATCAAAGGATTTTTTAATGTCAAGTTTAATGGAAATATTACCACCTCTGTTGGTTTTGTTTAAGGTGTTAAAACACTCAGAAGCAAGAAAAATGCAATTTTTGATGGATCTACCCTTAATAAACCCAAATTGATTCCAGGAAACTAATTTTTTTGTGATAGAAGAGAGCCTATTAGAAATGATTTTATTAATAATTTTATAGAGGGTGTTAATCAGGGAAATGGGCCAAAACAAGTGGATCTTGGAAGCATTGTCAAACTTTGTAATTAGAGAGATAAATTGGGTGTTTAGACCATGAGGGAGAAAACCATTGAAAAAGAAGGATTTGAAAAGCTTGTAAACATCAAAATTAATAATATCCCAACAGTGTTGAATGAAACCATTATTAAATCCATCAGGGCTAGGATCACGATCAAGATTTAAACTAAATACAATGTCTTTAATTTCATGATCAAGCAGAATGTTAAGAAGAAAGTTGTTATCTTCATCAATAACCACCATCAGAATTATCTCAGGTAAGAGGTCTTTGTTATTATTAGGGCCATTAAAGATAGATTCAAAATAAGAAACAATGTGGTTGGAAATATCATTGTCATTATCGAAAATATTGTCACCATATTTTAAAGAGGCAAGAGGTCTACAAGATTTCCAAGATCTTTGAAGGTAATTATAGAACTTAGTGTTTCTATCACTGTAGAATTACCATTTTACTTTGAAAACTTGTTTCCTCATGTTTTATTTAAACGTGAGAAAATAATTAAGCTTTATCGAAATGTTGATTTCACGATTCGTATCAGTGCTAAAGTCATAATTTGTGCTATTATTTTAAACCCGAGTATATCCTTGTAGATTTGTTTGACATGGGAGATACACAAAACTTTGAGCATCTATTTAAGAGACTTTAATTTCACAGGGAAAGAAAAATAATCATTGTAATGAGTCATGGAGAGCCAAAAATTATTTATGATGTCAGTGCATTCAGTGTTAGAGAACCAAGAATTATTAAATCTAAAAGGAAGTGGATGTTTAACAATGTTGGTGGAGACATTGACCAAAATAGGATGATGATCATAATGGAGCTTGTAAAGGGTGGTGTTGGAAATGGTGTCCCATTTATATAGAGTAGGAACATTTGTAAAGGATCTATCTAGTTTGGAGGTGACCACCCTATTATAGTGTTTTCTATAACAAGTGTATTTGGAACTCGTAAGATTTATTTCAATGAGGTTTTTGTCTTTAATAATGGTTTTGAATTCTCTCATGGAGATCGTATCATGTGAAAGACTAGTTTTCTCATTTGAATTGAGAATTGTGTTGAAGTATCCAATTATAAACCAAAGTGCCTAAGTGATATTACATAGGTTAGTGAGATCATCCCAAAGAGGTATTCTATCTTGATATCTATTCTTGGACTAAACAAAGGAGAATAAAATATGAGTGTGCTTAAGAACAAAATCAATTGTGAAGACTTGATCTGATATGTTAAAAATATTGACATTTCTAATGGAAGAGTGCAGGAAGATCCATAGAGATTCAACCACAGAGGAATTTTTAGTTGCACCAATAATGGAATATCCATGCTGACATAAGTGGTGGAACTTGGGAGAGAAAATGATTTTAGGTTCAGCAATAGGAAACAAAATAGGGTAGTGTGTGATGATCATTCTTTTTTAAAACAGAGAGTGTGTCAGAGTTGGAAATACCCTGATAGTTCCAAAAAAAGATCTTAATTTACACCTATATTTGGAGTTAGAACTCCCTTTTTTTGTTTCTTGAACCCTCGTGTATAGAAGATCTTCTAATTTGTTTAGAAGTAATTGGGATCTTGGTCATTTCCTAACTTCTTATAGAAGTAGGAGGGAAATTTGTGCTACCTATCTTAGAGTTTTCCTTAATAGGTAAATATATAGTGTTTTTAGTGCTATTGGGATCATGTTTGTCCCCATTCTGAGTATTCAAGTTCACAACATTTGTAGGCATAACACTATCATGAGATATAACTACTGATTTAATTCCAGAGTGAGAAGATTTTGTACCTGAAATAGTTGATGCAGGGCCATGAGTTGATGTACCTGAGTGCATTCCTATTTACTGCCCAGAATCCAGTAGTGGTGTGTTCATCAGGTTCTAATGAGAAATAGTGCCCTCTGATTTCCTTTGCAGACCCAAGACAATAAGAACTAGGGAATTGCCCATAACTGCAGTGGATTGTGTGGCATACCAAGGTTCAGGTGACAACCCCTTTGCGTGGGCACTTCCTATGCCAATTGATTGTTTAGAAAAATCAATTAACATACCACTTCCCACATTTGAGTCAGGTTTGAGTTTGTATTTATTCTTCTTAGATGCAGTTGCAATAACCTATTTGGTATCAGACAGTGTGTCTACATGTTTCGCATCACAGCCTACAGAGGATTCTTGATGGATTTCTCTTCCTTCTATCTTAGATATATCCTTGACAGGTTAATCCATGGTGTTTTTAGAGCTATTGGAATCATGTTTATCATAATTCTGGGTATTCACAACATTCATAGGCATAACACTTTCATGAGATATACCAACCAATTTAATTCTAGAGTGAAGAGATGTTGTACCTGAAATAGTTGAGGCAACGCCATGAGATGATGTACCTGAGTGCGTTCCTGGTTGCTGTCCAGAATCCAGTGATGGCGTGTCCTTTGCAATAACCTGTTTGGTCTTAGGAATTATGCTTATCTGTCTACATTACATCCTATAGAGGATTCTGGAGGATGTAGAACTGGTAATTCAGTATTATTTGCAATGAATCCTCCAGCTGAGGTTGAGTCATTACCCAAACCCAAAGATGGGGGAAAGTGGCTTCAAGTTGGTGACTCTTTTGGGGGTTCTATTCCTACAACCAGGTTACCAACAGAGTTCCCAATAGCTTTCCCCTTTACCTTACCTTTAAGAATAGAGTTTCTTGTGCTCAAGGAAGAATTACTTGAATCATGATAATTAGAGACAATAATAATAGTGGGGGTAGATACCTTACCTGTATAATTCTCCCCAAGTTCATTTTCCTATTGTTTTTGAATAACATATATAACAGCGAATTCAAGTTCATTAAGAATGTGTTAATATTTACTTTCTTCCTTTTCTACAAGATCAGACCAGGAGGCAATCAAAGTGTTTATTACAGATTTTGATTTAATGGATTTCTTCACCAATACCTCATTATTTCTTTTATAAGATTCAAGAATGTTAGTGATGGGTGGATTTCCTTTTTTGTTATTTTTTATTTCCTTCCATTCATTCTCTATCGATTGGACCACGTATTTCCTAATCACCCTACAATTATCTATAGTTTGGCCAATAAGTTTAAAAATTTCATAGTATGGTGGTTTTTTTCTCATATTCCAACCTAATTTTTGTTTTATATTATTTTTCAGAGAACCTTTTTGAATTAGGAAGTGGTGAAGCAAGGTTAACCTAAACCATTACCCATGCAAAGAGGCCCAAATTATCATTTAGTGTTATTTGGTCAATTTTTAGTGGTAATACAATTCAATACACAATGTCATTAAGTATTTTAGGATGCCAAAAGTACCAATTTAATCCATGTAATTTGACCCATATTTAGGCCATTATATTCCTATGAGTGTAAGGGTTGAACGCATAGTCCCATTCAGAAATCCTAAGTAAACCAGGTTTTAAATGTAGTTTACAAGTTTCCCATACTCTATCAAGGTCAGATTGAGAATTGAATATAAAGTGAAAATATCCGCGACCTATGAGAACTAGTTTCCAATTTGACATACCCCCAAAATGTGTAATTATAAGTTTAAGATCTATTAAATTCTAGGGGCGGTCACCTTTTAAGTAGGAGATGCGGCCCATGATGGAGAATCTGTAGAGTAGTTCATGTTGAGGAAGTTCCATTGGATCTACTTCAACCATGAAATCGCCATCATCTAACTTCTTGAGAAGAGGAGGTGTCATTGATAAAAGATCTTTGCTGAGATCCATGCTTTTAAGTGAATCCAGGAAAGAGACACCATTATGTCTCCCCAAAAAAAGATGGGTGAGACCTCCATCATTCAATTTTCTTTCATTATTTTCAGCATCAGATCCTCACTTATTAGACATATTATTTCAGAATATGTGGGATTCGAATCTCTTAGGCATAGGAAATGTATCATCCATTATTGTAAGAGAGTGGGAGCTTAACAAACCCTATCTACTCATGATTTTAGAGAGATATGGTCTCCCATCTCTCTAGCTCCTCATTAAAATTAATTAATTAAGAATTAATTAGTTTTAGTTAATTTCACACCCATGATGGATAATCCCTGGATACGAGGTTCAAAATAAAATTACACTCTCATAGGGTAAACCCCATATTCCATAAAAAACCACCACATTGATTTTTCTATTCAAATCCTAATTCAATAGGAAATTCTGACAATTCACCAACATGAATTCACTAACAAAAAATAATATATTATTTTTAATACATTATTATCAAGTATTTAGAGTACTCAAAACCTCATAAAAACTCAATGAATAAACTCAAAAATACTATTTAAAATATTTTAAAGGTCCATAACACAAACATTAGGGTCACTATATCCTCTCCACCTTTGAAACATTTTTCCTTGAAATAGAAACAACTAGGTTTCCTCAATAATGAAGATCATAAAACAACCTCATGTGGAAATCAATGCACCTTCACAAGCACTTGCTTTATCTTCATAGGTCTAAGATATAAATGAATTTTGTATACAACTACCCAAGAATAGAACATACTCTCTCATCACTAAAGATATTATCTACATCTATTCTCAAATAAATACCTTAACAAAAACATGAATTCACTCAATGTGAGAATTTCCAAGCCTCAAAACCCCATAAATTTTATTATTTAAAGTTTTCCCACTACCTAGGATGAAGTGAATACACAAACCACTAACATATATATCAAAATAGATTATCACTAGTTGGTAAAATTTACACCCCACCTCTAAATTTTTTTATCAATGGTTGTTTAATGTGAACATGTTAATAGAAATTCCCTTGGTGTTTGGTATTTATTGTGTTTGTTGAAAAATTAATCCAAGTTTTGAAGTTAAAGAAAGTTTTGGAGAAGAGGTGATTCTTGGAGGATTATTATGTATTTATTAAATCTATAAGGTTTTTAGTTGGAAGAGAAATCTGTTTGAGAGATAGATTCTATATCGTAGATATATGTGTTACATTATAATGAAAGGATGTATAATGGTTTTATACTATAAATCATGCTCTATTTCATAGAAAGTTACCACCATAATTTCAATATCACTATAGTTTAAGGGTGACTACATTGTGGAGGGAATAATATTCTAGGTTCTGTGTTGGGATGACCAGCTGATTTTCAATATCATTAGAGTTTTAAGGATACCTATTCCATGGAAAATAGAAGATATCATAACTCTACAGAGAAAGATATTCCCATGCCACAACTAGACCTTATATCATGAGGGTGTGTTTTTAACAAAAACAAATAATTTGAAAATCTCAAATCCTATAGGAGCCTACATTGTAGCTAAATATGATTTTTTATAGGATAATAGGTGTTTGAAGGAAGTGGAAGAGATTATGGAGTGATCATGGGTAGTTCATGGAGGAGATTTATGCATGAGAAAAATAGAAATGGCCATTGGAAGTCACACTATAGAGAAGAATACCATGGCCATATAATTTGATTGAAGCCTTATTTTGGGTCGTTGTGAAAGAGGATAAATCATTATAAAATCCTTATAAATAGGATCCTATGTCATCATATGTGAATCATGTCATAGAAGAGTAGTTACAGTGAAAAATATTTTATTTCCAAAGAAGTTTTGCTTGGGATTTGAGGCATTTAATACAAATTAACTAGCACTTAATCCCCATATTAAACTGAGGATGATACATGGAATGATCCTAATGATAAAGAGCAATAATTTCCTGATCCTAAACCTTGGATAAAACAAAATTGATTGATTTATCTATAAATGTATACAATAATCCATGAGATATAGAAGATAGATATGTTTTCAGGAGAAAGCAATAGATTATCACAAAGAAGAAACAATGTGGAGATTTCCAAGATTACTGTAAAATTGAATGTGAAGGAGGAGGATATTCTAGGAGTTTCATCTCACTAGAACCTCATTAGGGTGTGTAGAAGAGACACACCATTCCATATTTATTTTCACATTCTTATATCATGATGAAGAAGGGTGTCATGGAAGGAGTAGTGAGTTCCCCTTAGTGACGAATGGTAGTGAGATTTTCTCAATTATTAGAGAAATGAGTTCTGAGGGTCGGAGTGACCAATTTATTTTTTAAAACAAATAGAATTAGTGTTCTATAGTGTTTTAGGTGTATAAAAACATCACATTTTCATGATCCTTATACTTTACTTGTTAGAAAAACCAAGTAAAATATCTTTTGTGATTTATTTATTTAATTAATAATAGAGAGAACAAAAGGGAGAGAAAGTGGTGTTCCTCACATTGAGATAATAAGATAATTTATTAAGGAGTTGAGTGTTAAATCAGTAATACCATAATTCACCCTCTCTTAGGGTAATATCCTTGATAAGGGACCAATAGTTGGTATAATAGAACAATTAAAAGGTGACATATTCTCTCTTAGAATCATGATAGTAGCAGCATTTGTTAATCACAAAGACATACCAATTTTTGAATAAAATAATTTCCAATTATGGATGAACATGATACAACACTACTATAGGTATTTGGGGATATAATTTTACATAACAACTACTCATTGTATTTAAAATAACATGGAAGGTGGATCCTTATCAGAACGAGACCATAAGAAATTGGATGTGGATTCCTTGGTAAATAATGATATAGGGGAGCTCTAAATAATTCTATCTTCACTAAGGTAATGACCCACAAAAATTATCATTCTATGTGAGAAAAACTCTTTAATATTTAGGAAGGTGATTATAAATTTGGAGACACAAATATGCATGTTTTATGGAATAAATTTGAAGACTTTATGATGATCTTGAATGAAAATTTTGATGCATTATTTGATCATTTAAATGAACCTATTTAGGACATGCATGATCTTGTATAAAATATTGAAAATGTTGATATTATTAAAACAATATTTAGTATATTACCTCTATGGTTCAATTTGAAGGTATATGTGCTTGAGGAAAATGATCCAAAAGAAGTATCTCTAGACATCCTACACAATACACTTATTATGTATAAAATGATAAATCATGATAATGAATTAATGGTGGAGGAGAACTAAAAGATGGTTTTATTCAAAGAGATGAATAAATTTTCCTTTAAATAATGTCCATATAAATATGAGTTAAAAGGAGTGATGGCTTTCCTTCCATCTATTCTTTATAGGGGAAAAGGAAAATTCAAAGGCAAGATTCCATCTAGTTTCTTTCAGTGTGATGAGGTAGTAAATATCTCTACTAAGTTCTTTAAAAATATTCAAGATTATGGGGATAAAGAATCTATGGATAAATCATTAAAAGGTTAAAAAAGGAAAAAACTATAGCAGAAATTACTCAAGAGGAAAAAACTATTATCTCATGAATATAAAAGATCAGATGAGTTTGAAGTAGAGATGGTTAAGGATTAAAAGGACATCTGTGAATATTCTTCAATATCTATTACTTATAAACTAGAAACTGATAAAAATGATGTAGAAAATTATGGATTTGAGGATAGAGTTGGTCTTCTAGTCAAACTTGTGGCTACCCATGAAGAAATGGAGGGATAAAACCAAGAAGGATAATGAAGGTTTTCATGACTCAAAGCTTTATATAAAATAAAAATATGAATAGAAGTCATAACTGAATGTATATATTGATAAACCGAAATCTAAAATTCCTATTAACTCATAGAAGGAAGCTGACCTCAAGATCAAAGTGGAATAATAAGATCAAATCATACATGGGTTAAAAAATACAATGAAATAAAGGGTTAAAATAATTTAATAACTCAAAAAATAGTCATGGTTTGGTGATGAAATTGTAAGGATTAAGAAATACCATTTTCACCTGGCTTGGTATCAGATTTATCTAAGGAACCAACCCAATTTAAAGCTATAGAATATACTGTAGTTAATACTGAAGAGATCATTCCAATACCAAAATATAATAACTTTAAAAGGAAATGGAAATCTATTTTGGAGCATGATAATAATGAGAATATAACCATGCCTCACACTAGACCATAATAATTAACACCCTAGAGGAAAATGGATTTGGGAGAAGATCAAAATCCTACAAGTCAAGAAGAAAATGATGTAAGGATGACACCAAATATTAGGTTCCATTTATTTAAAAAATTGGGATACATTTAGTATGTGTTCTCCATTGTAAAGAGGTTTTTTAAAGGGAAACAACACCAAAAAGAGGAATGTATCTTCATATAATTTTCTAATGCTTTTAACAGTTATTTATTTGGGTGTAAAGGATTTGGGCACAAGGAATATTATTATGCCCGAAGGGTTCAACAAGAAGTGTATTAGGATTTTGGTAAAGGGGAAAATAATCTACTGGAAACCTTGATGAATTTTTTGAAATCTAGAAATAAATTTTTAGTATTGCAAGATATAGAAGAAATTTTTGAACCAAGATAAAATCATAAATTTCAATCATCAAGAGAAGTTTTTCAATAGTTATGGAATGATAAAAGCAAATATGAGAAGGAAATTTTTTGGATATTTATTTGAGAGAAATATACAAGTTTGGTTTATGTTTTCAAGAGACTGAGTGTACCTTACACATGATCAGAAATAAAAATATCAGCGTTTACATCAAATAAAAAAAGGTGGAGTGGTTATATTTATCAATGATGAAGGAATCAAAATTATTTTCCTTGGAAAGAAAACGGTTAGGGGAAAGGATATCAAAAAAATGGATGTGCTTTTTGTGGAAGAACCTAGACACAATCCACTAAATGTGAACTAGTTATGTGAATCATGACATGATATAGAATATTTAAAGAAGATTAGAATTATTAAATCTAGTTATGGTTTAATTGTTCTAAAAGGTAGAAAAACCAATGGAAATATTTACCTAATTGGTGAATAAAATTGAATCATGATATCCAAGGAAGACAAAAACAGTCCATGACATAAGTGACTCAGGAATTTGATCCAAAAATATTCAAAAAATTTAGTGAGGGATTATGGAGTGTGTTGTTTTTCCAAGATCACATGTGACAATATTCATACATGTGATTCTTATCAAAAGGGGAACACAACTCAAAAGAATTATAATTGGAATAAGGGAAAATAATCAAGAGTATAGGATCTTGTTCATGTGGATGTGTAATGACCAATCACTCACAATTATTTTTGATGACAAAATATATTATATATTTCTTATTTATTATTTCAATAGGATGTCTTGGTTGATGGTGATTACATAGAAAACTGGAGTGTTTAAGTGTATCACTTGATATCAAATAGAAGACAAAAATTTTATTAATATTAAAATTAAAAAGTTTAAATCTAATAATGGAACATAATCTAAAAATACCCAATTATAATAATATCTAGAAAAAGGTAAAATTAAACATCAAGTGTCAGTGGTGATGAATCCTCAACAAAACATAGTTATTGAGATAATAAATCATATTATCAATAATAGGTATAAGGATATACTTATTAAAAAGTTCCCATAATAGAATTATTGGAAATAAGTGGTTCTAACAATGGTCTATATATCAAATATTTTATTATTATGTCCACACGAGGATATGAATTGATACAAAATATGGTATAGAAAGAAGCTAAAATATAAATATTTATGAGTGTTTAGGAGAAAGGGATTTATTCTTAATAAAGAAAATAATAGAAAGTTTTATTCATGTGGAGAAAAAGATATATTTATTTTATATTAATCCAATATTAAGAAGTATATATGTTATACAAAATGGTTGGGTAATTTTTTTTAAAGTTATGATACTTCTGTAACTAAAAGTGAGAAGATTCTAAATACAAGACAACATATTTTACCCATGAATGAGAAGAATTCACATAGAAGCAACAAAATTTTTGAGGATTAAAGTGATGAAGATGTGTCTATATAAATGGGAGTTCAAAGGGATATAATAAAATTTTATAATAACTTTGATGATTATGAAAACATAATAGGGAAAAAAAGAAAAAATAAATGATCCAATACAGTTGAAATCACTAATAAAAATATCATTGGTTACCAAATATCTCCTATTAAAATAAAAATAATGAAGACACAATAACATACTTCATTTTTATCTCATGTGGAACAAAATTCATTTGATAAATCTTCCATTGATGAAATTTGGGTTAATGTGATGCTTGATAATCCTAAACCGATTGAGAAAAATAATAATAGGGAAGTTGTATCTAGGAAAGAAAATAGGAAATGTGATAAAAACCAATGGGGTTTTCCAAAAAGAACTCAATTAATATGGAATAGTGATGAATAATAAATCATGTATAGTGTACAAGGGGTATTCCTTATCGAATCCATCAATGTAGGAAAGGAATTTTCTCTCATGGCTTGTTTAGAGACGATTCAGTTATTATTGAGTATGGATGTCCAAAAGTAGTTTAAAGGAATCAAATGGATTTAAAATCAATATTCATGAATGTATTACTTGAATAGGAAGTCTATATTAAGCAACCAAATGGATTTTTCATACATGATAATGAGTGAAAAGTTTTTCAGTTGAATAAAGATCTGTACAGACTAAAAGCAAGCACCAAGCATCTGGTACTCATGGATGGATCAATATCTGAAGTAGCTTAATTATCATATAGTTGGGGATAATCACAATATCAACATTAATAATGACCAAGGGTATTGGATGCTGGTTCTTATATATGTTTACAAAATCATATTTATATGCTCATATAACACCCAATGTAATCAATTTTTAAATCTAGTGAGGTAAAAATTCGAGATGTTTCTAATTGTTGAACCATCCCTTTTACTTATTCTATAGAATACTCAAAGGAAGGATGATAAATTTAACTCCAAAATTAAATATTCCAAAGATGTTTTAAATAGGATTCATATGGATCATTCCAAACCAATGTAAACTCCCATGGAGGCTTAGATGAAATTCTCTAAAGAAGGTGAAGTTGAGGAAGTTTATGTGACTCTCTATAGGCATATCATTAGTAATATACTATACTTATTAGACACATGACCAAACTTTGTGTTTTAAATTTTAAAATATGATCATTATTGGATATGTCCAATAAAAATTAACATGAATTCTATTAGTTGAATACTTTGATACATAAAATAAATGATAGACTATGGGTTGTATTATTATAGAAGTCCACAATAACTGATGAGTTATATAGATGTAAACTGGGCAGTTTTAGTTGATGTACAAAAGTGTAGTTATAGAGGTTTGTTTTTTCTTGGAAGATCATACACTTCTTGTAAAAGTAAAATATCAATACTATTTACTTTTAAGTACTGTAGAGGAAGAGTAAATTACAGAAACTCAAGATTGTACTCAGTTAATGTAGTCATGCCAATAGATTTAAGAAATTAGAATTGGGGTAGTATATCCATCCTGATAAATTATGACATGTAAATTCATATAAACATTAGTAAACAACCCATTCAACACTTAATACAAAAACACATTGAGATATAATACCATTTAATGAAGGAAAAATCTGAGCGGTAGGTTATCAAACTGAAGTATGTGTTGACTAAAAATCAAGTGGCTGGCATTATGATCAGGGAACTACCTAAGGTATATTTTTAATGGTATAAGTTTACACTAATAGTATAAATAAACCTTTATCTATAGATGGTTCTAGATTTTAAAACCCCCTCTCCCGTATGGGAATTTCCTATGAAATAAGGTATGATCACTTTCCTTAATTCATTTTTTGTATTTATTACTCTATTTTGTGAACCTATAAGGAAGTGATTTTTGGGTTCATTTTCAAAGTGGGGTAAAGTATTCATGTTGGGGTAGAAATTTGGTTGGTTTATTTTTCCTATTTATAAAGGGGTGAACCACCACTCATAGGGATATTGTTTTGAGTGAATATTATGGGGGAGTAGTTTAAAAGATTATTTTAGAAAGAATGAAGTTCAATGCGTTTTTTCAGGAGTATTATTTTATATATCTCTTGTTTATTACACTAAGATATCCTTTTTATGATATTAGTGTTTGTGATTTATGAATCATTGATGCACTATGCTGAGTGGGTATGTATTCTTATTAAATTATCAGCAAACCCAATGTGAGAAATTATTGACAAAAATACATTTAGTGATTGGTATTGATTATGTTAGTTGTTAATTACATCAGTGGTTTAATACATAGAATGAGGATCCTACACTATAGTGTGTGTAATTATGCTATAATAGAGCAGTGACAATGAAATATGGATTTTTTAGATATTTTTTGCTCAATATTTGAGACCTTTAATGAAAATTAAATGGCCCTTATTCACCAAATTTAAGTGGGGATGGAACATGGAATAATCCTAATAAGAGAGAGGAATATTTATTTATCATAACCCATGTACCAAGAAAAATATATTTATTTATCTACAACTGCACACAATAGTTCACGAGGAAAATAAGAGGGGATGATTTATAGGAGAAATCGATAGAGGCTCACAAAGAAGGAATAAAGGGGATATTTATGGGATTTATGGAAAATTAAATATCATAAAGAAAGAGGATATACCATGAGATTCATCTCACTAGAAAATCATTAGGTTTTGTAGAAGAGACAAAAAAAATTTAGGTTTATTTTCTCATTATTATCTCTTGAATATGAGGGGTTTCATGAAAGGCATAACAAGTTTCTATTTATGCTGGAAGGTAGTAATATTTTCTCAATTTTTGGAATAGTGAGTTTAAAGGGTTATAGTGAAAACTATATTATGTAAACTAAATAGAACCAGTTCACTCTAGTGTTTTAATTGTATAGGTACATCACCTTTTCATGATCCTTGGACTAGCTCGATTTGGGTGAACTAAGTAGAATCTCTTATGTGATTTATTGCTTTCATCACTCATAGAGACAAAGTAAGGGAGATAGATATGTTTTCCTCACATTAATAGAACAAGATCATTTGTTCAGGGGTTAATTTTTAAATCAGCAATACCTTGATTCACCCCTGCCCCTCTCATGGTAGACTCCTTGATAAGGGTCCGACATCACAACCGATCTACACCGAACTACTCCTTGAATGATTCAAAAAAATCACACTAACACCAGAAGAGGTGTAAGGAACCATTCTCCTCTATACCCACATCATATTCCCTATCGTCTCATATCAAGAATGAATAATCATCATTATCACTAGATAATGGAATAAAGGAAACACGATTCCTCTCCCTCGACCTCTTCACAAACATTCATGAGAATTCTCTATCCAATTTTTGATCTCCAACTAGTTCAAACTCACTATTAAAGATATATTTGGTGTATTTTCATTGATATTTAATCAATGTTACCAATGAGAATATAAAGAAAAACACTAACATTATCAATCTACTCAACAAAACGCCACTAACCATTTAGTGGTCAAATTTTCCATAATCCAAAGTAGATAGTCTTGACCATTAATATAACCCTACTCTCTCAGGTCTAGACATTAGGATAATACCTTAAAAACTAGAGTGACCAATAATTGTAGCCTCTATAGAAAATATCCTCCCCTATTTCATTGATTGAGTTTACATGTGATCTATACACCCATAAAGTATCCACTAAACTTAAAACACTGAGGGTAAAAATCTATTTGGGAAGTCCCCACTTTTGATACCCATCATTTCAAAAACCTAATATTTAAATATTTAATACTCCCTTAAATAATACTATGTTTGATGGTGTGTACGACATGAAACATTGAGCTTAAAAAAATCATGATTAACTATAAAAATATTATTATTTAAATATGAATGGCATAACCTTGTTATTGGATTGAAAAATAAAAATAAAATAAACCAAATTATGAAATATATATATATATATATAGAAATTTTCCTAATAAAAAATTACTTACTATTAAATAATAACTCAATTTTAAATAAAATCATATAATATTAAAGGAGATATTTTTTCAGAAAATGGTTTTATATGGGAAAAGTACTTTTATCAAAATAGAATAATATAATCACTATAGATGAATGCTTTTAATGAAATTTATATATAATTTATTTAATAAAATAAATTAACATTCATACAATAGTGGTTACTAGATACAAAATAAGTATAAATTTACTTTATACTTTAAAAATAAATTTTCTTCAAAAATGGTTTTTATTGCATTTTGTACACAAATATTATGATTAATTTTTGTAAAATTTAGAAATTATATATGATAAAATGGAAATAATTTTTTAAATAAAAATATAAAAATAATATTAAGGTATTTTGTTTGGGATTTTTCTAAAAAGGTTGGTTTTTGGGTGAATAGTGAAAAAGACCAATCTTATAAAAAATGTTATTTATTTAATTTTAATCAAAGTGATTGAAATGTTACATTTGGTTTTGGATTTATTTTAAATTCACACAAGTTTTATTTTATTAAAGATAATCTAATTAATTCCATTGGAATCAACATTATAATTTATTTTTGGAATAAAGTCATTTTTATGCTTAAAACAAGTATTTTTCTAAAAAATGTTTTTTGTTGTGTTTCATGAAATTATATTAAAATTATTTTTTATCACTTATGGAAATTAAACATTATAAAATAGATTCTATGTTTTTAATTAGAATATTTAAATTATGTAATATGTTACATTTCTTTTTTTGTTATAATGAATAGTAACGATGGTAAAATTTCACCACCCCAGTAAAGGGTAAAATGGGTTAAACGACGTTAAAACTAAGAGATAAGGTCTTAAAATATATCCAAAACTTTACTTATTTCATTTTATTAGTGTATTTAATTCATCATTATCATAATTTAAAAAAAATATGGAAACTCATTCCTTTTTGTTTGTGATTATGAGCATTCTATTATTTTAAGTAAATAATAATTAGAAAATGTATATCTCTCTCACTTATTATGTTTTTATGATTTGTGTATAGATAAAAATTATATATGAATGAATATATATGATAAAATCTATTAATAATAAACAATATTTATGATATCATTTTTTTTAATTTTTATAGATAATATAATTACCTTGAACTCTTACACAACACCAACGCAACACTTATGTATGTAGTAGAAAAAACAAGTAAATTATTATAAAAATATAAAAAGTAATATTTTTTGGATGAATTATGGTGTTAAAAAAATTTATTGGATAATTATAATGTATAATTAATGTATAATTTTTTTTATTTTAATTCAATTTTTGTCTTGATATTTTTGAAGTCAAATTTTGGGAATAGTCCCCAAAAAAGTCCTTAAATGATATTTAATGTTTAAAAATTAGTTATTAATTTTTATAAAATCATAAAAACCATATTATAACTACATTTTATGGGAAATTTTCTAGGATATAATTAATGTTATATGTATATTACACTTACCTTTTTTAAAATTACATTCATAAACCATAGATATTGAAATATTTATTACTATAGTTAATATTAAAATGGTTAAACATGGGGTTAAACTAGGAGATAATGTTAAAAATGAAACTTAAACTTCTATAAATTTTATTTATTGAATTTATGTATACGTTAGAATATTTATATTTGAATCTATGGCACTTTGGAGCCATTTTACATGAGTTAGACACATATTGTATATTAATATTTCATATATTTACAAGATTTCCATTCAACTCACTTATAAAAGGTAACCTCCTCTCCCATCTTCCTCACACATATTGAGAAATTTATATCCAAAAATATTTTCCCAAATAAATTACCAAAATTATTTCCCATGACTTATAAGTCATAATTTTAGTAAATTACCATCCAAGAAGGCTTAAGTTGTAAGCCAATGCAGGCTTTATAAAGAATATGTATAACTCTTAACCAAGTGTTTTCATGTTTATTTCTTATTTCATAACCTTAAAATCATATATAGACATGATTATATTATAAAATAAGTATATTACATATACTAAAATGTTATCATGTCCATGGAATAACCCTTTTTCATCTTCTTTTCCTACCTATGGGAAATGAGAACATTGCTTGTGTGTATGTGTGAACCACGACCTCCATGAATCGATCTGTTTAATTTTTCTTCACCGCCTCACAAGGCTGGTTATTATTATGGATTTAATAAATATGTACAATATTTATGAAATAATTATTATTTTTGAAATATAATATATTACTTATCTGATGAACCTTCCATTAATTTAAAAATGATAATGCTACTCATGTATACGTGTGAACTACCATATCCACAAAGCGATATGGTTCATTTTTCATATCCTCATTCCATGTCAGGATATAAAATTTCATTTATTGTATAAATATGATAATTATTTCATGATTAATATTCTATATATTATTTAACCATAAAACATTTTACCATGGTTAACCTATATAAGTTGTTTTTGAATTATAAACTAAACATTCTCAAAACATCTGATAAATACTCAACTTATTTATTATCTAAACCAGTCATGGTAATAAATGAAGTAAAATGAATAATTATAATGGAATAAAAATTAAAATTTCTATTAATAAAGTATAAAAATAGTATAATTTTATTATTTTAGAGTTATAGAATGTACAAATAAATTCGGGACGCGAGGTAAGGGTTTTTCCCTTAAAATATTGTCTTAAATTTTTCCATTCAAAATATTTCACCTCTATATCAATGTTCATAAAAGTTTCAAGAATATTATAATTTATGTTTCAAATATTATTAAAAGTCATTTAATTTTTTTTACTTTATCTAAAAATTATTAAAAGGAATATTTTCAAATGTTTTCAATACAAATCACTTTTGACTTTTTATAAAAGTGTGAAAAGAATGTTCACTTTTAGCATATATGACATGACCATATTTTTCTTCCATCATGAAAATTATTTTATTTAAATATTCATTCATAATTTTACATAGTTATTTTAAAATAAATTAAATTTTTCAATATTCTAGAAATTTTTATTTAAAATGTTATCAAAATAAAATTATATTTTTCTCATATTTTCAAAGAAAGGTTCAAATTTTATATTAAAGGTAATTTAATATATGTGAACATAATTTGATTATTATTATTATTTAATTAGGTTATATTATAATTATACTATCCAAATTATTTATATTAATATATTATGATCATGTTATTCTATTTATTTATTGGGGAAAATATTGACATTTTGTATTTTAGTTTTTCAATATGAATGTTTATACTGATTATGTATCATTTTGTTATTCATTAATTTCATATGATGAATTCATGTGACTTATTAAGTGATGTTAGAGGCCTATTATAGACCCTATATTCATATTTAGGTCTCATGATACAAACTATCTTGGGTATTTGGAATATGTCTTACCTATTCATATATGATGTCTTGGAATGAGTTATTTATGGTAAGATTATGATGTCCAACATTATAAATTCCATAATTATGAAATTATATATTGTTATCCATGTTATTATTTACATTTTCCATGGATATATTTCATTTTTATGTTATTTATGGGTTTTATAGAAATCATTATATTTAATAAGGTAAGAAAATAAGCTTATGATTTAAAGTAATGTTCATGATCTTCTATTAGAGAAAAGTTTATTTTCAAGGAAATATTTTCATGTTTTTCAAAAATTATATCATGAATTTTGAATTTTACCCTTATTATTGATTAAGAAATGTTTTTTAAAGACTTTGAAAAAATATTTGATTTCAATAGTAAGTGTTAATTTGGAGCTTAAAGTTTATTACATGAAAAATGTAAACATTTTCATGGGTTTTCATATTGTTCACTGTAATATCAAATTTCTTTATCTTTATATCCCTTACCAAGCTTTGTTTTAATCATACCATGTTTTAAAATATTTTTTATAGGGATTAAGGATGAGTAATAACTATAATAAGGACTATATTTCCATTATGTGAATCTATCTTAAAAGAAGAAAATGTGTTTTGAATGTAACATACAGTTAAATTTTAGAATCCTATTTTTGGGAAATAAAATGGACATTTATTAGAAGTGTATAATTTTTATTACAAGGGTTTTATATTTTAGATTTTATTTTTAATTATCTAATACTATAAACTCATAAGATCCTTAAAATGTAAAAGAGTTCAACCCTTGAAATAAATCATGTAATTATTGGATGTTTAAGTTATGAGGCGTTATAGTAAGTATAAAAGGATAGTTTTATACAACTTTATAAGTTATTATTTAATTTAAGAATAAATTATAATTATTCTATAACCTTAAAGTTTAATTTTTATATATAATTATGGGTTTTTTGGTTGAACCAAAAGTTTTGAATAGATGATGACATGGTTATAGATATATTAGTATTTATCCACCTCATACTATGGGTTATTATGATTTTATTTGATATAATCACAATAAATATTTTGGTTTTAATAAATAGATAGAACCAATAGGAACCAAGTTAACAATGTATGTGAAGGATAATGTGGTTTTTGTATGAATGATAAACCAAACATGATAGGAGTTGTAGTGAAAACTCTTATGGTTATGCCGAACTAGCTATCTGGATATATAATTAACAACATGAACTTAGGTGGGTTTCCTAACATAATAAATAAAAGGAAAATAGATTTTTGTATAAGTTTTAGTGATAAATATCATAAAGATAAAAATATAAAACTTTTTAAATGTTAATAATATGGGAAGAATCATCATAGTAAATGCCTCAAAAGAATATGAAGATGTTTAGAATTTGGATAATATATGCATTTTTTAAATCAATATCCCAGGAGTAAATCATGTGAAAAGGAACAATAAGATCATAAAAATAAAGGATTATCAAGGTTATATGATAAATATGAATAAAATTCAAATATAATATAAAATTTGTGTTTTATTTTAACATTTTTTCTTATGTTTAAAATAGGAAACATGATTAGATTGATATTGATTAATCTTAGTACATGATTCATATTTTTGATTTTAGAAAGGAAATGTTAATGAAAAAGATAAAAATTCTTGGTTAAATAGTCATGAATGGATTTTATTGATTGAAATGTCTACATAGAGTATTTAAAGAGTTATGATGTAGTGGCTAATAAATTTAAGGATGATCATAAGTTTAAAGGAATTAATACTCTTTTTAATGTTTTATGTGATGGGAGTATTTTTCTATAAATTTATTTAGTTTTAGTAGATGGTTTTGGTTGATGTAACCCTTAGGGTTAACATTTATCTTAGTGAAAAGGTTACTTGAATAATAATGATTTTATAATTTATGGATTAAAGTTTAAATTTATTGATAATCTTTAGGGTTAATATGATCTTTCATCTTAATTTAATTATGGTTAATTGGATAAAAGTGTTATTACATTTTAGAAACATATGTTTTATCATATAGATAACCATGGGATTGAAAATTGATTTGGTGACTTATTTATTAATGTTATTTTTTAATAAGTTCACTATATTGGAAACATTATATGATTAAGGTAAATGGAAATATTTTTTGATACCATGGGATTTTATTTGGAGAGTAAATTTAAGTTATATTTTATAAGAATATATGGTTTTATTATGGATTTAGGGTAATTTAGGTTATTTATGAAAAAATTAGTGTATTTTTTAGATTATATTATTTGGTCATATAAATTTTTAAAATGTGACTTTATGAGTGATTAATGTTTCTTATAGATTAATGTTAAATTGTTCTTATAAAAATATGTGATCAAACCTTTTAGATTTTTGATTCTTCAACTTGGTCAGGAATATTTTGTAGAATTTTAAAGTTAGTTACTTATGGAATTATTTATGTTGAAATTTGGGTGTTATTATTGAGGTGTTAAAGACTAATGTATTATTTCTTCATATGAAGATTTATTCAAATCAAATATTATCTTAACATATACTAACCATTTTTTTATTAATAGATATAAATAATAGAAATAAATTTTCATATTTTTGGGGATAATGTCATATATTAGAAGTTGATTTTATTTATTTAGGCATAAAAATTCATCTTGAATATTCATAGCCTAGATCAAAATATGGGATAGAAGTGGGAAATGATTGAAGTATGAACAAAGAATGATATTCCACATATATGGTGTAATGAAATCAAGTATGAATATCTTTATCTCAATGATAAAATAATTTCAAAAATATTTCAAGTCATATGTGATAGGTAACACTCAAATATTATGGTATGATTTCAGAAACTCATTTACAAGTATGAGCCTTATATTGGTACATGAATTTATAGTTTCCTGGTCTTTACAACGAAATTAAATTTCATGATAAAATATATATATTATTTTAATAATATGTTATGGTAAATTCACCTTGTGAGATTCAAATTCAAATCTCGAGGATGAAATTTTTGTAAGAGGGGGAGAATGTAACACCTAAATATTTCAATATGTAATTATCCCTAAAATAATACTATCTTATATATTGTTTTCCACATCCAAAACCAATTTTAAACAAACCACAATAAGTAATAGAAAATTATTATATCAATATGACAATTATAACCTATCCTATCATGACCCATCCCCCGGGGCCCCTGCCGTGACTACCCCAAGCCCACCTTCCATAGGCCAGGGGCTGGCAACTACAACCGAAAGATGTATTACCTAAAACCAGGAAGGCATTGCCTTTATAACCTATAAACACAAACAACCAAGAACATAATAGGATACAAACACCAGTAAACTAAATAGTTAAAAGAGTGAGTACAATATGTAAAAGGGGCCAGAATAAAAGCACAACTGTAAGGTACAAGTACAACTGAAATACAATGCAACTAAAGAAAGAGAAAGACAACTACTGGGTAATCCTCCGAGGTTCCTACCTAAAGGGTAGGCACAGATCACCTCCTCATCACTCCACGTCTACCCGTCTCCTCTACGTACTGACATGTCGTATGGTCTACCTTCGGGCACCGTCCAGTCCTAGTACCCTCAGCCTCGATCAGCATTGTCCGTCTTCTGCACCAAACACAACAATGTGTGGGGATAGACCGTGAAGGGGTGAGTATAATGATACTCAGTAGGGACCCCAAGACCCTCAAGGTCTCACAAAATCCACAAAGGATAAACCACAAATCATGAAATCAACTGACAACCCTACTTAGGTATATTCCCATACATATACCTAAGTTATAAAGTATACCAATCCCAATCATGAGGAAACAGTAGGTCCAACCCAAAAGACCACAACTCAACTATTCCACAAAGGAAGGAACACTATAAAGGTAAGTACCACATAGGTACGCCACACAGAGGAATACCACCAAGGTACTACCACAAAGGGAAAGTACCACATAGGTACAAACTCATCTCACACCATGTATAACTTAGGTATAGTAGTAGAGATGATTAGATGTAACTACTAATTCATCTTACTCTGTAAAGAGGCAAACCCATGAAGGATCCTAAATCATCATCAGACCCACAGAGGATAGTAGTACATCATCAGACCCACACATGATCCTAGTACCTCGTCAGACCCACATAAGATCCTAGTACCTCGTCAGAACCACATAAGATCATAGAACATCATCTGACCCACACATGATCCTAGTACATCTTCAGTACGTCATCATACCCACACAAGATCCTAGTACATCTTCAGTACGTCTTCAGACCCACAAAACACATAGGATCCTAGTACACCATCTGTACGTAATCAGACCCACATAGGATCATAGTACACCGTCAGTACATCTTCAGACCCACACAGGATCCTAGTACGTCGTCACTACGTCGTCAGACCCACACATGATCCTAGTACACCATCAGTAAATTGTCAAACCCACACAAGATCCTTGTACATTGTCAGTATGTCGTCAGACCCACACAGGATCCTAGTACATCGTCAGTATGTTGTCAGACCCACACAAGATCCTAGTACATCATCAAAGCCAGCTACAGGGTTCCTACACTATGCTTTCTTGTCTCTGGGAGGGTCTGATCCTCAAGCTACTATTCAATACTCCAACTTCCCCGAAGTCCCATGAAGAAGTATCCCAAAGGACCACCACGTCATAGGGGTATCAACACAATAGACGGTGCATCAATCAGATGCCCGATCTGTAAGTAATTAGCCTTTTAGTCTTGAGGGTCCTGTTGGATTCGTCCTCGATACAACCCAACCATACCCCAACTTTATCCAAATCTCCAATGAGGTATAACAAAGAGACTGTCTTGATATAAGTTTTCTAGTGCCATAGACAGTTTTTCAAACGGACACTCGATGCCAAAGTTATGGCCAAAAGAGAAAAAATGGGTCGAAGCTGGTCCAGGTATGGTCCAGCCTGGCCTGGGCCAACCCGACCCAGTTCGGGTTGAACCGGTCCGCTGGGTCTTGCCCGACCCACGCCGGGCGGGCCGGCCTAGCGGTGGGGCGGGCGCGGTGCGACGCGTGGGCCACAGGGTGGTATGGGGGCCACGGGGCGGCGCAGGGGCCGCGGGGCAGCGCGGGTGCCGCGTGGAGGCGTAGGGGCCACAAGGAGGTGTGAGGGACACGATGCGACGCACGGTTTGCGGTGCAGCGTGGGGGCCGCGGGGCGGCACAGGGGCCTCAGGGTGGCGCGGGGGCCGTGGGGCGGCGCGGGGGCCGCAGGGTGGTGCGGGGGCCGCAGGGCGGTGTGAGTGCCGCGGTGCGGTGGTCCGCTGTGGCTGGATGGGTAGCCAGCCGTCTTATCTGCATTGCGCAGTTGTGCGCCATGCTGTCACCGGTGGCCGACTGGGCCAACTGTCCTCCCTTCGCCGCCACGGTACAAGTCGTGGTTCTCTTCCGTCAGTCGGTGCGGTTGCACCGATGACTTTGTCGCGGACATCTGTCGTGCCAACCGCCGTTATTGTGCCCCATCGGTGTTGGTTTCTATGCTCCTCCATCACAAAGAACACAAAAATTAATCACAAGAATTGCGGAGAGGTCGGGCCATGTTTGTTTGGCCCGCACTCTCCGCATTAGAGAGGTAGCAAGCAGATATAATTTCTTCATTATTTATGAAGAAATGTCAAGAACTGGTATGGGGTAAAACTTCAAACAACCACCCTACCTCTAAGGTTCGTTGATGTTGATGTGGGAAATAATTTGAAGATGTCGACGTTCATCGCGCCCGCCACACGCCTCCGAGCCCAGGCTCATTCGTCGGTTCGTCAGATAATCTATCTTCGATGGAGGTTTTTCTTAGTTGGAGAGAACTTCCCCAATCTCTTCCCTTATCATTTTCCAACCAAATAATTTCAAAGGAAATAGGTTCCAATATAATTTTAATTGGGTAGATTAATTATATTGGAACAGTGGCATAATTAATTAGCTCAATTAATTGATTCAATTAAATGAAATGTGTTGGAATAACTAATGTTGGAGGGAGTCCATGGGTTAACTCTTCATTAATGATGAAGTTCAAGGGGTTTCTCCCATTAGGAAGGTTCGAGTGGTCCCCACCACTAGAAATTCAAAAAAAGGGGTTTTAGGCTTGGTGGTTCCCACCTTCATAACATACATGTGGGAGGTTTTAGTTCAGGTGGTCCCCACCTTTATAACATCCACATGGGTGGTTCCAACAAATAAAAATGTTAAAAAAATTTATTTTATTTTATTCTTTCATGAATAACACAAAAACTAACTTTCACCCTTGATCAACTACCGTCGAGGTGAAAGTCTCCTTAAGCGAATACCAGCTCTGCAAGTTCAACGATGTCATCGTATTTCACTTCCAAGAACCGATTCAAAAATTACAAAAACCCGCTCACACGTTTACTGAAAGTACCCAAAAAAAGTTTAGAAATTAATTCTAGGCACACCGGGCCTCAGAATCATGCACTGCCAATTTTCGGGGACTCATAAAATTCCAATATAATAATAAAAAAATTACATGGAATTTACAGGTCTTTACATTCTCCCCATCTTGGGAATTTTCATCCCCAAAATCCATAACCTAAATCTAGGAAAACAAGTGGAGGTAATGAGCATGTATCTGAGACTCCCACTCCCATGTTCTCTCTTGGAGGTTCCTGTGCTGCCAGCGAATGTGCACCAGAGGTATCCACCGCCCACAAAGGACCCGCTCCTGTCGATCCTCAATCTCCACTGGAACCTCCGTAAATGTCGCTCTGTTATAGACATCCAGCTCACCATGGTCGATGATGTGAGAAGGGTTGTGCACGTATCTCCTCATCTAGGAAACGTGGAAGACATCGCACACCCGAGGAAACTGAGGGGGAAGTTTTGGGTGGTAAGACACCTCACGAAATCTGCTAAGGACATGAAAAGGCCCGATGAACCTCAGAGATAACTTACCACCTTGGCCAAATCTCTGTAAACCTCATCGGGGTGAGACTCGTAAAAATATGTGGTCGCCATCCTCAAACTCCAGAGGTCTTTATCTCCTATCGGCATAAGACTTCTGACTGCACTGTGCAGTCTTCATCCGCTTCTGGATGATCTTCACTTTCTCTGTGGTAGTTTGTACCATCTCGGGTCCCACGAGTGCTGACTCCCCTAGGCCAGTACAACAAAAAGGTAATTTGCAAGGTAGTCTGTACAACACCTCAAAAGGTTCCATCCCAATGGTGGAGTGATAGCTGTTGTTGTATGAAAACTCCACCCAAGGCAAGTGATCCTCCCAGCTGTGACCAAAGTCGAGGACGCAAGCACGTAGCATGTCCTCGAGGGTCTGAATAGTTCTCTCAGTTTGGCCATCCATTTGAGGATGGAAGGCAGTGCTCAAATGAAGTTGTATCCCGAAATCCTCTTACAACCACTTCTATAGCTAGGAAGTAAAACATGCATCACGATCAGAGACAATCGTCAAAGGTACTTTATGTAGTTTCACAATCTCCTGCACATAGATGCACCCCAAGATCTCTACAGAACCCTGGTCTTTGATTGGTAAAAAGTGGGGAAACTTGGTGAGTCGGTTGACGATCACCTGGATAGAAACATGACCCTTGGATGTACGTGGAAGTCCTGTCATGAAGCCAATGGATATCCTATCCCACTTCCACTCTTGAACCTCTAAAGGATTCACTAAGCCTACTAGTACCTGATGCTCTACCTTCACTTGCTGACAATTGAGGCACCGAGAGACAAAATCTACTACTACTTTCTTTATTCCTAACCACCAATGCTATCGTCGGAGATCCTGGTACATCTTCGCCACTCCTAGATTTACTACTAAAGGGGATGTGTGGAACTCCCTCAACACTTCCTCCAAAAGTGACACTGGTACTATGGTATGTCCTCTGAAGAGGATGATGTTCTCTCCACCTTCATAAAATCCCTCAGGTGCCTATCCTATGGATATCTGAGCACGTTGAGCCTCACATTCAGTGTACCCGTGCTGCACCTCCCTGACTTGCTGAAGGAGTGGGGGAGTGACTATAAGAGAATGTAGAAAAGATGCTCCATCTCGATCCACAAAGGATATCTTCAAAGAGACCAGCTACTCCGTCGCCTCACCTAGAATCTCTATACCAGATCTCTTGCTGAGTGCATCTGCTACTATGTTTCCCTTCCCATAAGTATAGACTATCTCAAAGTCATAGTTCTGGAGAAACTCAATCCAACATCGTTGTCTCAGGATCAGGTCCTTCTGATAGAAGATATAACTGAGACTCTTGTGATCTGAGTAGATTGTAAAATGCTCTCCCATCAGGTAATGTCACCACATATTTAAGGCGAAGAACACTGCTACTAACTCTAGGTCATGGGTAGCATATTTCTGCTCATGCTATATCATCTGTCGAGAACCAGATGCGATCACTACTCGCTCCTGCATCAGGACATATCTGAGTCCTATCCTTGATGCATCACCGTAGACTATGTACCCAATGCCCTCCTCCGGTAGCCTCAAGATGGGGGCACTAGTAAAACTCTGCCTTAGCTCCTAAAAACTCCTTTGAAATCTCTCCGACCAAATGAAGGGTTTCTCATTCTTCGTCAATGCTTATAAAGGTGCTGCAACTCTGGAGAAATCTGGAACAAACCTCCGATAGTATCCAGCCAAACCCAAGAAGCTTCAAACCTCCGTCACACTCCTGGGTGGCTTCCAAACAAGTACCACCTTAATCTTCACTAGATCCACTACAAATACCACCTCTAAGATGACATGTACTAGAAAGTTCACCTCTCGGATCCAAAACTGGAACTTCGAGAGATTAACATAAATATGGTGCTCTCGGAGTGTGTCCAGAACTATCTGTAAATGATGGGCATGCTCCTCCTCAGTATCTTAGTAGATCAGAATGTCATCGATGAAGACTACTAAAAAGAGATCAAGGTATGGATGAAAGATCCTATTCCTGAGTACCATGAACACTAATAGGGCATTGGTCATGCCGAAATTCATAACCAAGAACTCATAATGTCCATACCAACATCTGAAAGCCATCTTCTGCACATCCTCTTCTCGTACTCTGAGCTGGTGATAGCCTGATCTGAGGTCTATCTTCAAGAACCACTGTGCTCCCTTTAGATGATCAAAGAGGTAATCAATCCTCAGGAGTGGGTACTTGTTCTCCATGGTTACCTTGTTCAGGCACTAATAGTCAACACAAAGTCTCAAACTCCCATCCGCCTTCTTGGCGAACAAAATTGGGGCTATCCAAGGAAAAAACTGGACCAAATGAATCCCTTCCCCTGTAAGTCCTCCAGCTATACCTGCAACTCATGAAGCTCCACAGGAGCCATCCGATATACTGGTGTAGATATCGGTACCATCTCGGGGTACAGGTCAATGTAAAATTCCATCTCTCTATGAGGAGGTAGACCTGAAGCATCATCAGGGAAGACATCCGTATACTGGTCCAACACTACATGATAACTTGGACTCTCCAAATAAACCTCTCCAAGGGTAAGGCTAGCCAACTGATGAGTGATCAGCTGCACTCTCCTTCAGGTAAGTCCATCCTATGCTGCAAAGGCTCTCTTCTCACCAGTGAAGGTAAACCTTGTCCCATTCGTGCAGACACACTGCACTTTGTGCCTAATACAGTCAATCTGAGTATGGACTGTAGATAACCAGTCCATACCCATGATGATGTCGTAAGGCCTCTACACCACTACTAGGAGATAAAAACCGAATCTTTGGCCTCCTAGAGTAAGCTCACACTACAGACACTAGTGCTTAATCGTTGAATCCTCTCCCATAGGAGTCTATAGACATAAGGAATCAGCCAACGGCTCTATCGAAATCTATGAGCTCCGAAAAAGGGCAATGGAAATAAAATAATGAATGTCACATGTGTATATAAGTACCGCAAAAAAGGTGGAGTAGACATAGATCGTACCTCATATCATCTCTGGAGTGCCATGGAGTAGGCCTCAGCTGACTGGAGCTGAGATCGCCCCTGTCCACCTGCTCCTTGTGGTCGGGGTGGGCCACCTAATGGTGGTGGTGGTAACACCTCGAATCATTGCCCACCGCCAGATGCATGACCAACTCCTCTACCACATACGCTAGCTCCCTGCGAACCTCCTCGGTCTAACCTTTATCTCTTCATGGGCGGTCCCTCGACCATCTTCTGATCATCCATACGACGGGTCAGATAGTCACGAGCCATGTGGCCCTACCCGACGCATGTGAAATAATGCCTATTCCTCACATGACTGACTCTATATATAGTTCCCCACACAACCGATCCTGAGTCTTGAGGTTGTCCAGCTCTAGGCCTGGTCCTCTTGGACCTCTGTGATGTCTGTCTGCTACCAGCTGCAGAAGACTTCGCTACGTGACATCCGGTGGTGGGTCTCGCTGTTGGTGATTGCTCAGAAAGGAAAATCCCCACTAATAGGGCTCGATCTAATACCCCCACCTATGTCAGAATGCTGAGAGAAATCATCGAAGCCCTAATCTCCCACCTGAGTCCTTAATCAAAGGTCCGAGCCCTGAAGAATGGGTCCTATACTATATCAGTGGAGTAGCGTGAGAGTTCAATGAACCTTGCTGAGTACTGAGACACAGTCATGCTATCCTGATGTAGATGAAGAAGCTCTTGTATGTGCACTATGCGAAGAGTCCCTAGGATAAACTCTGCTTGAAACAGGCTCTCGAAGTCTACCAAGAGAATCGTCACCTCATCATGAACCTGGAGCATCAAGATCCACCATCTGCCTATTGTTGCCTATAGAATACTGGTGGCAAGGATCACCATGAGATTATATGGTGTCCCTATCAGTCAAAAGACTCTCACCACAGCCTCCATCCAATCCTCAGTTGCATGTGGGTCCGTCTCTCCCCTGAACCTAGGTGGCCTCTGGCACTGGAAATCATGCAACGTGCTCAAGCGGCGTGCACCCTCTACTTCTGGGGCTGGTGGCATTAGTGGCCCAATGGGTAATGGTATCATTGGTTCCTATGATGGTGCCTATACTAAAAGAGGTCCCTGCACTGAGGCCTCATCGCTCGGTGGGATATCAGTGCGTACTAGACTTGGAACCCTAGCTGGCTGTCTACGTGGAGGCATCATGAAAAGAAACAGGTGTGCCACGATCAATAAGTTATACATGGTGAGCTGACTCAAAGAGATCACAAATAAAACTCTTGAAAACACACATGAAGTCAGTGTTTTCGTGAACTGAGTCAGAAATCAGAAGTCAGGGTCCAGGTGTACGGATACATTGGCCACCACACCAACATTGGATTCCCTAAACTGATAACCACACTCACTACACTTAAAAATATTTCTATTAAAAATAATATCAAAGTCCAATTTTCTACGATAGAATCGACTCCTATGATACCAATTTGTCATGATCCGTCCCCCGGGGCCCGTGCCGTGACTACCCCAAGCCCACCTTCCATTGGCCAGGGGCTGGCGACTAGCACCGAAAGGCATATTCCTTAAAACCAGGAAGGCATTGCCTTTATAACCTATAAACACACATAACCAAGAACACAACAAGATACGAACACAAGTAAACTGAATAGTAAAAAGAGTGAGTAAAATAAGTAAAAGAGGCCAGAATACAAGCCCAAATGTAAGGTACAAGTACAACTGAAATACAATAAAACTGAAGAAAGAGAAAGAAAACTATTGGGTCATCCTATGATGTTCCTACCTGAACTATAGGTACAGATCACCTCGTTAACACTCCACGTCTATCCGTATCCTCTACATACCGACACACTGTATGGTCTACCTCCGGGCACCGTTCAGTCCTAGTACCCTCAGCCTCGATCAGTGCTATCTATCGTCTGCACCAAACAAAACATGGTGTGGGAATAGCTCGTGTAGGGGTGAGTATAACAATACTAAGTAGGGACCCCGAGACCCTCAAGGTCTCAAAAAAATACACAAAGGATAATCCAAAAAGCATGAAATCAACTAACAACCCTACTTAGGTATATGCCCTTACATATACCTAAGTTATCAAGTATACCCATCTCAATCATGAGGAAATAATGGGTCCAACCCAAATTCCCAAAGCTCAAATGTTCCACAAAGGAAGGAATACCACAAAGGTAAGTACCACACAGGTACGCCACACAGAAGAATACCACCAAGGTATTACCATAAATGGAAAGTACCACACAGGAACAAACTCATCTCACACCAGGTATAACTTAGGTACAGTAGTAGAGATGATTAGATGTAACTATTAATTCATCTTACTATGTTAAGAGGAAGACCCATGAAAGATCCTAAATCATCATCAGACCCATAGAGGATCATAGTACATCATCAGACCCAGACAAGATCCTAGTACCTCGTCAGACCGACACATAATCCTAGTATATCATCAGACCCACATAGGATCCTAGTACATCGTCAGTACGTCATTATACCCACACAAGATTCGAGTACATCGTTAGTATGTCGTTAGACCCACACAAGATCCTAGTACATTGTCAGTACATCGTCAGACCCACACAGGATCCTAGTACAACATCAATACGTCGTCATACCCACACAGGATCCTAGTACACCATCAGTAGGTCGTTAGACCCACACAGGATCCTAGTACACCGTTAGTATGTTGTCAGACCCACATAGGATCCTAGTACACCATAAGTACGTTGTCAGAACCAAAAAGAATCCTAGTACACCATCATTATGTCGTCATACCCACACAGGATCCTAGTTCATCTTCATTACGTCGTCAAACCCACACATGATCCTAGTACATCGTCACAGCCGGCTACATGGTTCCTGCACTATGCTTGGTTGTCTCTGGGAGGATTCGTGCCTCAAGCTACTATTCGATAATCAAACTTCCACTAAGTCCCACAAATAAGTATCCCAAAGGACCTCCACGTCGTAGGGTTCTCAACGCAACAGAAAGTGCATTAATCGGATGCCTGGTCTGTATGTTATTAGCCTTTTAGTCCTGAGGGTTCGGTTGGATTCGTGCATGATCCAACCCGACTATACCCCAACTTTATCCAAATATCCAGTGGGGTATACCAAAGCGACCATCTCGCTCCAAGGTTTTCAGTGCTATAGACGGTTCTTCAAATGGACACTTGGTGCCCAAGTTATGGCCAAAAGAGCGAAAATGGATCGAAGAGGGTTTGGGTCTGGTCCGACCTGGCCTGCTGGGTTCGACCCGAATCACGCTGGGCGGCCCGGCCTGGCAGCGGGGCAGACGTGGTGCAGCATGGGGGCCATAGGGTGGTGCAGGGGCTACGGTGCGACACAAGGGCTGCGGTGTGGTGTGACGGCGGCGAGGCGGCGCGGGGGCCGCGGGGCGGCGCGGGGGCCGCGGCGCGGCGCGGGGGCCGTGGGGCGGCAGTACTTCACGGCTGGATGGGTGTCCATCCATCCTCTCCACGTGGCGTGGTCACACGCCACACTGTCATCGGCGGCCAGCTCGGCTGGCCGTCCTCTTTTCGCCGCTGTGGCAAAAACCGCTGTTCTCTTTCATTGGTCAGTGCGGTTGTGCCGACGCCTTCTTCATGGCTGTCCGTGGTGTCGACCGCCATTCTCATTCCCCACCAGTGTTGGTTTCCATCCTCCTCCATCGCAAAGAATACAACAATTAATCACAAGAATTGCAGAGAGGTAGGGCCATGTTTGTTTGGCCCGCACTCTGCGTGTAAGAGCGGTATAAAGCGACTATAATTTCTTCTTGATTTACAACGAAATGTCAATAACATGTAAGGGGTGAAAATTCAAACAAAAACCCTACCTCGAAGGTTCGTTGATGTTGACTCGAGAAATAATTTGAAGATATCGACGTTCGTCGCGCCCGCCACACGCCTCCGATCCTGGGCTCGTTCGTCAGTTTGTCGGACAATCGCTCTTCAATGGAGGTTGTTATTCATTGGAGATACGTTCCCCAAGCTCCCCCCTTATCCTTCACCAACCAAATCATCTCAAAGGAAAGAGGTTCCAATATAATTTAAATTTGTTTTATTAATTATGTTGGAACGTTGGCATAATTAGTTGGCTTAATTAATTTACTCAATTAAATGAAATGTGTTAGCATAACTAAAGTTGGAGGGAGTCCATGGGTTAACTATTCATTAATGAGGGAGTTCAAGGGGTTTCTCCCATTAAGAGGGTTTATGTGGTCCCCACCACAAGAAATTCAAAAAAAGGGGTTTTAGGCTCGGTGGTCCCCACCTCCATAAAATACACATGAGAGGTTTTAGTTCAGGTGGTCCACACATTTATAACATCCACATGGGAGGTTTCAACAAATAAAATTGTTAAAAATTTTTATTTTATTTTATTTTTTCATGAAAAACACAAAAACTAACTTTCACCCTCGATCAACTGCCATCAAGGTGAAAGTCTTCTTAAGAGAATACCGGCGCCGCGAGTTCAATGGTGTCCTCAGATTTCAATTCCGAGCACCGGTTCAAAAGTTAAAAAAACCCGCTCCCAGGTTTACTAAACTTACTCGAAAAAAAGTTCAGAAATTAATTCCGGGCACACCGGGCCTCAAAATCATGCACTGTCAATTTTTGCAGACTCGTAAAATTCTGATATAATAAAAAAATTACATGGAATTTCCAGGTCTTTACATAGCCATTGGATTGATGAATATAAATAAGAGTAACCAAATTATGAAATATATGTAGATAAGTTTTACTAATAAAAAATTATTTATTATGAAATAATAACTCAATCTTAAATAAAATAATATAATATTAAAGGAAATATTTTTCAGAAAACGGTTTTATGAGTGCAATGTGTTTTTATTAATATAAACTAATTTAATCACTATATTTGAATTTTTTAAATTAAATTTATAGATCATATTTTTAATAAAATGAATTCAAATTCATCTAATGAATTTTACTGGATACAGAATAAGTGTAAATTTATTTTATACTTTGAAAATTCATTTTATTTGAAAATAGTTTCATTGCGTTTTGTGTATGGATATTATGGTTAATTTATGCCACATTTAGAAATTTTAATTGATAAAATGGAAATATTTTTTTAAATAATTACTTCAAAGTAATCATAAGATAAATTTTTGGTGTTTTTCTAAAAAGGGTGATTTTTGGGTGAATAGTAAAAATACCATTTTTGCAAAAAACTGTCATTTCTTAAATTTTAATCAAAGTAATTTAAATGTTCCATTTGGTTTCGAATTTATTTTAAAGTAAAATAAGTTTAAATTTATTATAAATAATAAAATTAATGTCATGTGAATCAACATTATACTTTATTTTGGTATAAAATCATTTTTATTTATAAATGTGTATTTTTTAAAAACCGATTTTTATTTTGTTTCATGAAGTTATATTAAAATTAATTTTTACCACTTCTAGAAATAAAATATTATAAAATGAATTGCATATTTTTAATCATAAAATTAAAATTATTTAATAAGGTTTGTTTCATTTTTTTCATAATGAATAACAACCATGGTAAAAGTTTATCACCACACTAAAGGGTAAAATGGGATGAATGAGTATAAAATATGAGATAAATTATACAAATAAATCTAATTTTTTTCTTAATTTAATTGTATGAGCATATTTTTTCTTTAATATTCATTGAAAATATGGAAATTTTTTTCCATTTGTTTGTGATTATGACCTTTATATTATTTTAATTAAATAATATTTACAAAATGTCACTCTCTCTCACTTATTATGTTGTCATGATTTGGGTATAGATAAAAATGATATATTAATGAATATATATGATAAAATATATTTATTAATTTAATTTTAGTTAATTTTTGGATGTATAATAATTACCTTGAATGATTACGCAATGTTAGTGCAACACTTGTGCAATTAGTAGAAAAAAAGTAAATTATTTTAAAATATTTAAAAGTAATATGTTTTGGATGAATTATTATATTACAATATTTATGTTATAATTATAATTTAAAATTTATTGTGAGAGTTTTTATATTCTGATTCAATTTTTTTCTTGATAACTTTAAAGTCAAATTTTGTGAATAGTCGAGAAAATGACCATAAATGATATTTAATGTATATAAATCATTTATAAATCATTAAAAAATCATAAAAATCCTATCATAAATCAATTTTTTGATAAATTTAAAATAATAACATGAATGGTCCCAATATTTTCTAATTTTCATTTTTAAAATCACTTTCATGACCCTTATATATTGAAAATTTTGTTACCAAATTTAAGGTTAAAATAGTTAAGGAGGGGATTAAACTAAAGTAGAATGTTAAAACTTCCACTTAAAATCATCTAAATTTTATTGGTTGAATTTATTTTGACCTTATACTTATTATCTTCAAATATATGGAACATTAGATCCATTTTACATTATCTATACACAAATTTTATGGTTATATTTCTTGTATTTAAAAGATTATCGCCCACATCACTTATAAATACAACACATAATCTCCTCCATTACTCACACCTCTTGAGCCATTTATCCCAAACAATATCTACCAAATACATTCCCAAACTTCCTTACCTTGTATTATATGTTCTGGTCTCCCTAAAATACCATCTTAGATGTCTTAATGTGTAAGCCAAAGGAGGTTTTCCAAAGAATAGGTATAACTCTTAAATGAGTGTTTTTATATTTATTTATTCATCCAAGTCCTTAATATATTCTATAATCATGATGATATAATAAAATTAGTATCTTGTTTATATTAAAATGTTACTAGGTTGATGGAACAAATATTTTTTATCTCCTTGTACATCCTATGGGAAATGAAAATGTCGCTTGTGCTTACGTGTGGACTAGCACCTCCACAAAGTGATGTGTTCTATTTTTATTTCCCTCTTCCCAAGGATGGTGATTTTCATGGATTTAATGAATATGTATGATATTCATTAAATAATTATGATTCTATAAATAAAATATATTACTTACATTCTTACCCTTCCATATGTTAGAAAATGGTAATGCTGCTCGTGCGTACATGTGAACTATCACCTTCACAAAGTGATGTGGTTTTTTTTCTTGTATACCTTTCATGAATGGTTATAAAAGTTTATTTAAATTATAAAATTGATAATTATTTTGTTATTAATATTATTTATATGATACAATAATAAAACCTTTGACCATGGTCAACCTACAAAATATTTAATTAATAATTGAACATCCAACGTAAACTTAACTCATCTAGTCACTAAATAAGTCATGATAATAAATAAAATAAAAGAAATAACGATAGTGGAATAAAAATTAAAATTTTTATTAATTAATTATAATATTAACATAAGTTTATTTTTTAGAAGTTAGAAAATATGAAAAATGATTGGGATGCGAGGTATGGTATTTTTCCTTTGAAACTTTGTTTTAAAGTTTTCCATTAAAAACATTTTCCTCTATACCCATGTTCAAAAAATATATCAAGAATGTTCTGATTTATGTTTCAAATATTTTTAAATTCCATTTTAAATTTCTTTTTAATTTCTTTAAAAATTATTAAAAGTATTCTTTACAAATGTTTTTCATACGAATCACTTTTTAATTTTTACAAAAGTGTGAAAAGAATGTTATCTTTTAACATATAAAACATGAATAAATTTTCCCACCATTATGAACATTATTTTCTTTGAATCTTCCTTTATAAGTTTCGATGGTTATTTTCAAAAAAATTCATTTTCTTAATATTCTGGAATTTTTTCATTTAAAATGACTTCAAAATAAAATGATATTTTTCTCTTGTTTTCAAAGAAGGGTTAAAACGTTCTTTTAAAGGTATTTTCATCCATGTCATCTTACTTTGATTCTTATTAGGATTTAAAAGTGATATAATCTAATGATATCATCTGATTTATTTTTCTATTTGTATTATGATCAAGTTATTTTATTTATTGATCGAGGACAACATTTACATTCCATATTCTAATTTTTCAATACAAATGGTTATTTTAATTATGTATAGTGTTGTTATTAATTTATTTTTTATGATGAATGAATTATATTCAGTAAGTGACAAGTGGGGTCCATTATAGACCCTAAATTCATTAGTGGATCACATGAGACAAACTATCTTGGGTATTTGGAATTTTCCATACCTATTTATGTTTTATGTATTGGCATGAGGACTTGATGGTACGATTATGATGCCTGATATTAGGCATTACATCATTATGAAATCAATTATTGTTATCTATGTGATTATTTAAAATTTTCATGGATATTTTTTATTTTTTTATTATTGATGGGGTTTTATTGAAATAATTATATTTCATTTGGTATTCAAATGAGCTTATGATTTAAAGGAAAGTTCATGATCTTCTATTGGTGAAAAGATTGTTTTGAAGGATTTTTTTTTCATGTTTTTTCAAAAGAGCCTCGTGAATTATGATTTTTTTCCTTTATACTATATTATGAAATGTTTTGTGAAAAAATTTGGGAAAATAGTTGGTTTCAAGAGTAAGTATGTTTTTTGTTTGAGTTCAAAGTTTATTACGTGAAAAAGGTAAACATTTTTATGGATTTTCAAGTTTTTAACCATAATATTCAACTTATTTTATTTTTATATCAATTATTAAGCTTTTTTTCTCATCCCATGTTTTTAAATGTTTTTCATTGGGTTTATGGATGAGCATGAACTATAAAAATGACTATATTTTTGTTATGGGGATCCATCTTATAATTTGAGAACATATTTTGAATAAAACATGAGTTTAAATTTAAGAATCTAATTTTGGTGGAATAAAATGGACATTGAGTGGCAATGTCCACTTTTTATTATAAGGGTTTTATTTTTAAGAATTTTTTTTAATTATCTAATGATATATACTAAAAAGATCCTCAGAATGTATAAAAAATGAAACCCTTATTACAAATCATTTAATAATGAGTTTTTTAAGTTACAAGATGTTATATTCATGATATTTAATATGGAAACCATGGGAAAAACCCCATATTCTTGGGGGAGCAGATGATGTTCTTCCCACATATAGGGATACCATTTAGTTTTATCTCTCTAGAGAATAAGTTGATATAAGAACACTAATTCAACATCAATAACATGATTCTATCTCACATAAGGGAAGATTGTGGGGATTCCACCATTTATTGAAGGTGAGAAACATTTCCCCCAAAAAACACAGCCCAATTGATATTAATTTAATACTACCACACATCCTCTATTATCCAAACACACATTCCTCTGGTAGAATTGTCAGACTCCATGGAACTATTACACCACTAATATCCCATCAACTACCACATATTTAACTCCACAAAGGACAATTCCTCTCTATGAATCCCAATCTCACACTATAAGAGTTTAGTACATAGTTGGTAATCTCATGTTATGACTAGGGAAATTCCTAAAATGACTAATAGGATCTATTTTAGACTGATAATAGAAAATATTTAGTCCATAATTTCACTTAGAAACACTTGAACATAATCTTCAGAATGCAATATAATGCATATATCATTCCCCCAGTATGGGAGAACAATGGGCCTCCCATCATAAGTATTTATGTAGTAATTTATATTCTCATGAATTGGTTTCTAATCCATGAACATTGTATAAAAATCTATTCTTATCATCTACTGGTCAGTTGAATACAACTTCTTGAAGGTGGGATTTTCTTATTAGACCTAACGGGGTCCCACTAAATACTAAGGGTAGACCTCAGATCACTTACTCAACTATTTATCACTATGTAATACTAGTATCAGTATCTAATCTATAACAATGTAGGTTCCACAAGATATTATTTCTTCCAAGACGTAATATCATGAATTAAATCCTTATCCACTAAGGATAAACTCAATTTACCCAAGGCATGAGTGAAATATGGTCTGTTAGAACCAAATGTGAGTTTAGTGTTGGATGTTTTATCAATCATTGGATTTTTTTATCAAACAATGATTATGAAATGAAGAAGTAAACTTTATATCACTAATTATTTATAGCATGGTTGTATATCCTATATTAATGGAAAAAATAATTTTTAATATTATTATTCAAGAATATTATTTATTTTAAGATATTTATAGCCTTATAATGAATGAGATAGAGATGAATAAAATTATATTAGTGAAATAATCCTTCACCAGGTATACACCACCGTATTGTGAATGAGGATAATCCATAATGAATACGAAACATTTCAAATAGAGATATTATAAATATTTTCATAGGATTTTCATAGTGGGAGTCCTATATATGGTAAATAGTAAATATCACTACATTGTGGTGATTTAGGAAAAGTCATAGTGTCTATTTTTAAATTCATTTTGGAATCATTTTTTGGTAAATAAAATATAAAATTTACAGAGAAGAAAAATTAAACCAATCCCTAACAAAAAACACCAGATAAATTATCAACTAGAACCCCAAGGTAACAATCAAACACAATAGTGGAGCCTAAATATAGTATTATGTACAATAAAGAAAGCACAACTTGTATAGGGTAACTCTACATATAAGAGAGAATAGGTAGTTTAGGTCAACACTGTGTGAGGAGATAATGGTTGTAGTGTGGGGTGGCACCACAAGATCACAACATATATCCTTGTATAATTGAGTCTTATCAATTAGATTTTAGATCATGAAAATGTATGATGTGGGATAAGGAATTATATTATAGAAACTAAATAAGACCTCAGAATATCAAAAAATTGGAAAAGGACAAAAAAATAGTGGACAAGAAATACCGGATCATGGTGCTTTCAAAGTATTGAGCATATGCGAACCACTTCACGGTAGATTCCATGGGCATTATGATTTACATATATGATTTATAAAAAAATAGAAAATTATAGAATATATTTAAGGGTTTTGGTAGAAAGGGGTAGCTGGTGCAGAAAATTCCATAGTGGTCACTATGGTGAGTTTTTGAGATCTCAATCTAAATTTGGGAGGCCTACTAAGTGAATTTTGGTCACCATGGAATACTCATGTTAGGTGAACTGTAATGACACTAGAAAAGAAATATGCCATGGTGTTGGGAGGAAGTGTATCAATCCTTTGGAGTATAGGAGAAAATTTGGTAATGTGGGTGCGGTGATAGGTGTTTTGAAAGTAGTTTTTCTTGGGATGGAACTATACCATAAAAATCAATATAAAAAATTATGGGTGATATTAGTTTTATTGAATTAATTTTTTAAAACTACAACATAAATTGGGATATGAGGAGATAAATCTATAGTGACTTGAGCAAGTAAGCTGAGTTGGATCCCAAAATGGGCATGTTAGTTTTCACTACACCATGGAAGACCAAAACTTGGAGTAAAAAAGGGAACATTTTTATTCAAAATAAGATATTATAGAGAAATTTCTAGAAAAATTATTTGAATTGAAGAGGATTGATTGACCACACTAAAATCATGCGTGACACTTAGAATGATTATGGAAAATCTGGAGAAGAAAAATTAATACCAACCCTTTGATTAAGGGATTGGTTACTAGAGTCTATAAAATAGTTATAGGTCTTCTAGAGAAAAAAGAGTGAATAGAGAATATTATTTATATAATTTTTAAAATAAACAATATATATAAATTCCCAAGAATAACTGACAAAAATACAGTTCAGAAAAGGAATAAGGAGATTCATAGATTAATATCATTTCTCTATATGGTTTGGTTTTAGAAGAGGAAGTTCGATAATAGAGTGCAAGGGTCTCATTGCACGTTCTAGTTAAATAGGACCAAGTTCCATAGGATAATTCCATGTTTTAATTATCCTCATACAGATAATAAGAGTTTATACTATGATTTTTTGAAGACAAATGATTTAAACCTCACATTATGATGTTAATCACATCCAGAGAAGTAGAATAATATGAGTGCAGTAAAATCAGAGAATAATATAGCATCATTTTAGAAGATTATGATGAAAGGTTTCTTAAAAACCTATACAGAAAAACAATAGAACGTTTTTCCTATAAACTATTGAATAAGACTTGTAAGTATATAAACCTTCTAATACGTTTCTTAAAGTAGTTCACTAGTATAAAAAAAAGTGGGATTTCCCTTGGATTGATAGAACTCCTTTCCAAATCTATTTGTAACACATATAGTGTGCGATGTTATATTCTGTTACACTAAAATAATATTTTTTTTATTCTCTTTATATTACCCCTTAGTGGTGAACTACGTAAAATCCCTGTATGTATATGTTACTTTCTACATTTGTTTTACATTTTGGGTGAAAGTCATAAGAGGACAATATATTGAAGGAGTTCTGCTAAAAATGGTTCAATATTCCTAAGGCTAAGAGTACCATAAAAAAGAGAAGTTTAAATCTTCCCACACTATGATTCACCAACCTCTTAGGGTTCTTAAGATCTCCAATAAGTGTTATCTATTCTTAGAGGTTTTGTCTTGAGTTTCATTCTCTATATGTTTTTTATATTTTTTTCACATATTAAATCAATGAAAAAATCACCATTTTAAAATAAATTAACTATGTTGGTTGAAAGAAATAAATGCTTATGTTTCTATAAGCTTTTGGAAAAGTTGTGATGGAATATATTCTTCATTATGTTGATCTAGCTAAGTATAGTAAAAAACAAGTGATTCAAGGATAGAGAATATATTTGTAAAATAACTATCCAAGGAAGTTTATAGAAGAACTTATCATTATGTTACTTATTTTGATTTGTATAAGACTCTTAAGATTATTTATATAAAATTAGTGGGATGAAATACTTTTTAAGAACCCACTTCAAGAAAAGGTTTCAAATATGGTTGTAGTGAAGAACCAATTAATTAATCTAGAGAATATTTACTCATGATAAAAGGAAAGAAGAAAAGAATAAATAAGAAGAATGATTTTAATAAGGTGAACACGTTAATTGAGGTGACTATTTCTGATCTTGTATTTAAATATGATACTAACACTATTTTGGAATACACATAATGATATTGAATTTTCGATATCCACACAATAGTTGGAGAAGATAACGATGTTTTGAAAGAGATAGAAACTATAATTAATGGCCATTCTAAAAAAATTTCATGTATTAATCAATAAAAGATTCGATCTATAGACAAGAAGGTGGATTATCTAGAGAAAGTTCATTAAGTATCCCTTATATTAATTGAATATCTATGCGTGGAGAAAAAAGGCTTAATAGAGTTGAAGAAGCCTTAAATTTTGACATCAATAAGATGGGTGAAGATATGAGAGAATAAAGTGATCTACTTGATAAACATTATTGGGAAATTAGAAATGAAATTGCCATTAAAAAGGAGTTTAAGGTAATTATACTCCCCATCAAGACACAACTATAAGATAAGAGAAAATCTAGAATGAAATATTCCTCATGTTTGAAAGAGATAACTAACCAGTTAATGGAGAAAGATGAGAAAATAAAGGATCTCAAGGAGAGGTTGAAAACGTCTAATAAAATGAATAAAATCTATCCCATGGCCACCTCAACTAGTTGAGTGACAAGGCTCAGAATCTAAAATCATAGGATAAAATAAATGACTATCTAAATATGGAATCTTTAATAAAATATAAGTTTCTTAATAAAACTGGAAGAAAAGTATAATATCCCAGAACCCACACTCCCGAATCTGGTATTGAAATACTAAAATTTACATTTTTGTCTTTGATATAGATAATTGTTACCTATATTTTAGAATACAAATATTACAACATCAAAAGGAAAAATTTGATCACTTACATTCTTGAGGACCTATTAGGTTTAGAGTTTTAGATAATTAGGATAAAATCATTCACAAACAATACCCATTTCATCAAATGATCATTTCTCCTACTTAACCCAGTTTTTCTTATGTCACATTAAGTCATCATCATCATCCATATGAAATTAATTATAGACATAATTTGTTCAAAATCATTCTTTATGACTTTGGGAAAAGGAAACATGATAAGGGTGAGCTCAAATGCTTAGTAAGGTTAGACATAATCATTATCAATTTAATAATCAATGAGCATATGAAGTGAATAATGGTATGAAAACATAATTAGAGTGCATAATAGGATCATAAAAGAACTCATATACATAAATACCTGAATCATCAAATATGAAATCATCTCAAAGGAAAGAGTTATTAGAATCAATAATCACGGTCCATGTGATATAAATATTTGTCATAAAAAACATTAAAAACCCATAATAATAAATGAAAATTATTTTTGGTAACTTAGAGCATCATGTTGATAAAACCCTCTCAATACGTTTTTAAATAGAATAACCATAGGTATGACTTAAAATAAAATAATTCCACAATTAATTGGAGAGATATCTTGGTGAACCAATTTTTTAGGTTATAATAGGATCACCCAACACTATATGGATCACCCCATCATATAAGATGTAATGGGATCACCTGAGGATATCTGGTACACCCCATCATATAATCTGTATGGGGATCACCCAATTCTATCTAGGTCACCTTATCATATAATATGTATGAGAAAAAAATAATGAATAAAGTATATATATAATTCATTTAATCATAAATCATTGAAACACTCATTATTATTTTTATAACTTGATTAACCCATGGAAATGAAATGGGTACTATATCAATCCCTTTTAAATAGGATTAACCCATGTAAAATTAATGGGTTCCTTAAAAATATCTTTGAAACAAGATTAATCCAGGGAAAATAAATGGTTTCCATAAAAATATATTTGAATCATGATTAAAACATATAAAATAAATGGGTTCTATAGAAATATCTTTAAAACATGATTAACTCATGGAAAAGAAACGGGTTCCATAAAAACCTATTTGAAATATTATTGATACAAGGAAAAGAAGTGGTTTCCATAACAATCTACTTGAAACATGATTAACCCATGGAAAAGAAATGGGTTCTATAAAAATACATTTTAAATGTGATTAAACCATGGAAAAAATTGGTTCTATAACAATATATTTGAAACATGATTAACCCATGGAAAAGAAATAGGTTCCATAACAATCTCTTTGAAACATGACTAACCCATGGAAAAGAAATGGGTTTCATAAAAATCTTGTCATGATAAACCATTCAAATGAATAACAATAATGGTATCCCTAGTTCCTATCCCCAGAAAATCATAAGTTACAATAATATTTATTGATGTTGATAATTGAAAATACCATTAAAATATCATTAAAAACCTTCTTTAGTAAAATATCCTTTTCATTTTGAAAATCACTTTTTAAAACATAAAACATTTTGAAAATCATTTTCTTTGAAAATTATTTTTAAAAATAAATAATTTAAATTATATTAAGAAAAAATTTCTTAAAAAATAACCACATAAACATTAAAAGTAATATTAAAATAAATCATGATTATGTGGGAAGGTAATTCAATACATACCGTAAATAATATTCGTTTTTCATTTTAAAATGGTTAGAAAAGCGCCTTGTTCAGAAAGAGATATTAAGATTTCATTTATTTTTTTTATAAAAAGATAAAATGGATAAAAATGTCTTAAATAAATCATTTTTAATAGTGTAAAAAAATTTAAAACATTTTTAGAAAATATGTTTTTGGAAGAAAACAAATTTCTGACCGAAGAGAGAAATAAAGTCAGATTTTCTTAAAAACATTTTCTCAACAATTTTAAGTACAAATGAGTGAAAAAATGGTAATATTTATTATAAATATCATTAATGACCATATTATAAGAACAATTTTGAGTTTCTTTATAGAGGGATCATAATATATCATCATTGGAAGCATAATAAAAAACAATCTTGAAAAACGACGAGATTGTAACGAAAGACTCTCACCACATTTATAACTTTGAATCATAATACACATGAAAGAATAAAATTAAATGAAACTTATAATATCATGAAAATAATTATATTCATGATATAACATGAAAAATTAAGAGTATATACACATCATAAAAGAATATATCTGTATAACATAACATATATCTCAAAGAAGGAAAATTGTGACAAAAACGACTTACCACTTTTGTAACATTGAAATCGTAAAACATATGAAAGATATATCCTAAAATTGATATGTAAATACCAATAAATTTAATTATAAAAATAATATGATATATTCTTGGTAAGTATATACACCACACAACAAAAATAAGTAGTGAATATGGCATATATCTCATAGAAATAAAAGTGAGACGAGAAAACCCTTACCCCGATTCTGATTTTTCACGCATGTATTTATCTTCTAGAATAATAAAATTATGTTTATTATTTAATTTATTGAGAAATTTTTTTAGGTTTATTATTATTATATTTTACTTACTAAATTTTGTATAAAATTATATAATCAATTAAGTTTACATCAGATGTTTTGACCATATTTGACTTATATGTCAAAATCGAATTTGGTTGGTTAACTATGGTCAAAGAGGTTATTATTTATAAATAATAAAAATAATATTAATGAAATAATTTTCACATATATATATATATATATATCAATTATAATTTTAAAACCAATCTAGAAATATGGTTATGAAAAACAGATGAACGTTATGATCATGGAGAGGGTAGGAAGTATGTACGTATGAGTAATGTTTCCATTTTTAAACGATCATTATGGAAATAAGGTAGTAAGATTTATATTTACATAATTATAATAATATAATATATACCATATTATTTAATTATATTACTGATATATATCATTCTTTTAATGCGGTGATGAAAAAAATAATCACATCGTTTTGAGGAGACGATAGTCCACAAGTCCACATATGATGTTATCATTTTTTCAGTGCGTGAAAAGGTAAAAATAAAATGATATATTATATTTTCATAATGATAAAATTTTAATTAATATCATAAATATTTCATTTATATCACCTGAATTTATTATCATTACCCTTATTACCTTCCATGTAATGCTTTAGTGAAAAATGAATGACATCTCTTCACGAGGCGATAGTTCACCGTACACACGAGCAACGTTACCGTATCCCTTACAGAATGGAATGTAAAAAGGTATATATATGATATAATGAATAAATAGGTATAATTATGTTATAAATATTATATACAAACTTTAGATCCGTCATCATATCAAAATATGAGATGTGGTAAGGAAAAAACGAATGACATTGTTTTGTGAGGCAATAATCCACCGCACACACGGATGATGATTTCATAAACCATTTGATGGAAGTGTGTATGGTTTTAGGTAATAAAATTAACATAAAAAAATATCATTATATTTAATATACTGACTTTATTACATCATCATGGTATAAAGAATAATTTAAGTATGTGGAGAAATAAATAAAATAAAGATGCTCGTTGAAGAACATTACCTCTTCTTCAGGTATCTTCCTTAGGTTTCCATCAAAGGCCTTCCTAGGATGGATTTTTTTCCAAAAATAAGGATTTTAGGATTATGATATGGAATTTGGGAATTTATTTGGATATATATTGGCTGAACCCAAGAGGTTTGTGTTGAGTCAATAAGGTTCCCTTATGACTTTTACATTCCTTTTTTGTTTTGAAAATCACAAACACTCTATCTCAAAGAAAATTTTATTTCCTCTAAGATTTATCTTATTAAGGAAAATTTTCCTTCTCCAAGGAAATTTTTTTCCTTTACTTTATTTTCATTATTCATTTTATAGTTTTTATAATTCTAACCCTTTTTATTTCTAAAGTCTAAAAATTGGTTTCATATCTAAAACATGGGAATCCTATAAATCCTTGGATATAGAGTATTCTCTTTTTAGATTCCGAATTCTCTAAAATTCAGACATCGAATTCCTCAGAATTCAGGTTCCAAATTCCTCAGAATTTAGGTTCCAAATTCCTTAGAATTCAGGTTCCAAATTTCATAGAATTCAGACTCTGAATTCCTTAGAATTCAGACTCTGAATTCCTCATAATTTAGCTTCTGAATTCCTCAGAATTCAGGTTCTAAATTCCTCAGAATTCGGGTTTCGAATTCTTTAGAATTCAGATTCAAAATTCTTTATAATTTAGACTCAGAATTTATTAGAATTAAAATTCTTAAATATATAGAATTCAGGTTCTGAATTCCTTGAAAAATAGAATCTGGATATTTATGATTTATAGTCTCCTAGTGTTTATTTACTTAGACTTTGAACTTTATTTTCCTTCGACTCCGGAAAATTGGATTTGGTTAAGAATCAATATTTTACATACCCCTGCTATAGTTATGAAATGATGTCGTGAAATCTGTTTTTAATTAACCATTTTTGATTGACACGTGTTCAAGTAACTCCAAGATTGAAGGAAAATTATGACCATTGGAGGTGGGAGACGACCATTGAATAAATTCCTATAAATTAGAGCTCTTTTGAACGATCTCATTACCGATCCATCAATCTAGAGATTACATGCTGCTGAAGTGATTTTTAGAGAGAGAGACTCTCATGCCTTGTGCGTACTGAACATCTTGTTCAGCTTGCTTCATGTGACTCTGATTGTTGTTGTGAACAATCGAGGGCTTCCAGGGATAGGAAGACAGAGGTGCATACTACCTTAAAAGTTTGAGGACTTACCTTGATTAAGAAGATAGAGGAGCCAACTACCTTGAAGTTCAAGGGATTTTGGGGATGGAAAGACAAATTCTGATATTCCTATCGAGGTATTACCCTGGTGTGGGTAAGATAGACTTTCTTGAAAGTATAAATCAAGGGACCTTTATCCAAGGTTGTTGGATACCCTACTCTTTGGGTTAAAAGATTTCATACTTGTTACTTGTTTTTGTTTCAAGTTTATTTTATGCTGCATTTTGATTAATAATAAAAGTTTAACTATCTTATACTTTCTTGTACTTGTATACTCGGATTAATAAGATTCTATATGCTTTAAGGTAGAATCTTTTCCTTGTAAACTTTTTTTAAGTTTCATTTCTAGAACCTATCAAAGTTTGTAGAACTAAGAGGCCTTATGAATTTACCTTGTTTAACTTTGTTAAACATAGTTTCCATTAAGGTTAAAAATGAAAGTTTTATACCAGCTTTATTGGTTCAAAAGGAATTTTTAAAGTATATAATTCACCCCCTCTTGTAAATTGAGAATATAAATCATATTTCGATCCTACAATTGGTATCATAGGAGATCTATGAAATACTTATATTCACATATAAGTTTTCTTGCTCAAGTTTTCATTGTTCTAAATATTTTCCTTACTTAGTATTCTTATCCTTATTTACAAACTTTTACTATTAACAAGTTTTTGTGGAAAGACATTTTCTTTTTGATGGTAGGAATGAATGTTGGTTCGATTGAAAATATAAATCCTAAAAGACCACCTATATTTGATGGGAATGATTATGAATATTGGAGATATCGTATGAAGTCTTTTTTTATTAATACAGGAGTGGATAACTTCGTTATGCTTACCGTAGATTACACGATTCTTGGTAAGGAAGTCAAAACTTTTACTAATCAAGAAAAGTCAGAATGTCAACTAAACTACAAGGTACACAATCCTTTGTTGTGTTCCATGACTAGGAATATATACAGTCATATTTATTCTTGTGAAACTGCAAATTGTATTTGGAAGAAGTTGGAGGTTACTCATTTTGGTACATTCAAGGTTATAAAAACTATAAGATCTATGATTAGAAAAAAATATCATGGATTTCTATTTCCTTATGGAGAACCACTGTGAAAGGTACAAAATTTTTTTATGACTATTGTTAATAGTTTAAAATCCATGGGTGAGAAAGGTTTATATGATGAGTCACTTGTGGACAAAATTATATATATCATGCCTAATGAGTTGGAATATAAGAGAACAACTATTGATGAGAATAGGAAATTATCTCAGATCACTCTTGATGAGATTTTTGAAACTCTTATTCAACATGAGACAAGAATGAAAGGAGATGATAATTTGAATAAAAAGAATAATGATAATGGAAGTGTAGCCTTTACTACTACTAAAGTCAAGAATCCTGAAAGGGTTACAAGATCCAAGTCAAATAAAGTCACTATTTTATCTGAACCAAGTGAAAGTGAACATTCTGAGAATGAGCTATCCAATATTGCTTGAAGGGTGAACACATTAGTTGGGAATAAATAATTTCAATATATATTTAGGAAGAAATAAAGAAAGGACAAGAAGGAATCTGAAGTTACTTGTTATGAATGCAAAAGATCAGGGAATATAAGGACAGATTGTTCTATGATTAAGAAAAAGGATAGAAAGTAAAAGCATTCTGATAGAAAAATAAAGAAGTACTATAAATTAATGTTAATAAAATTTTTAAAGATAATGACACATGGAGTGCCAATGGTGGAGACTCTTCTGATGAAACCTTAGAGTATGAATCTTTTGGTGAGAAGAATCTTGGTTTAATTTCCAAGTTACCCATTGAAAGTCACTGTATAATGGACAAGGTGCACAATGCTGAATATATAACCAATGTATCCTTGAATGATAATTATAGTGATAATAAATATTATGAGTCTTCAGATAAAGAATCTTATTCTGGTGAAGATAATACTTTATCTAACTATGAAGAAGTTTCTAGGTTTGCTAAGCTTATTGAGAATAAAAATTCTAAACTCAAGAAAAAACTTGATAAGGAAAATTCTAGAATTTCTATTATTACTAAAGAAGTATGAGATCTTTCTAAAGATCTTGATAATAAAATTTATGATTTTGAAAGTATTTCAAAAAACCTTGGGAAAGTCAATTATGAAAATGATAAACTTTTTAAGGATCTAGAAAAAGTAATTTCTAAGAAAAATATTTTAAAGACTAACTATAGTGCTAAAAATAATGTTTTTGAGGATAAAAACTTAGTTATTATACTAAAGTCAGAAATATTTTCCTTGAGGAAGTGTTTATCAAACTTTACCTTAGGTAAGGAAAACTTTGATAAGATGTATTCCAAAATTTGACCTCTAAGGAATAATTTTGGATTTGGTTATACTCATTCAAAACCAGTTTTTAGTAATAATTATTTTGTTCCTCAAAGTGATCCATTCTGTACTAAATGTCAGTGTGGTGGGAATTAGGAAAAATTATTCCTTAAAAAAAACTCAGTATTTATGTTTTCATAAAGTTTATTTTTCCAAGAAAATGTGGATTCCTAAATTTTTTCTTTATGCTGTTTCCGAATCTCAGAAAGTTTGGGTTTTGAAAGTATAACACTCTTATTTTTTAGAAAATAAAGATAATACCAGCAACAATACATGGTACATGGATAATGGATGTTCCTAGCACATGACTGGTAATAAAAAATTCTTTGAAAATATTATCATGACGAAAGGAGGAAAAGTAACTTTTGGAGATAATGCTATGGGAGAAATTATTGGTATAGGTAACATTTTTCTTCTTGAAAAAACTTTGATTTCAAATGTTTTATTTGTTAAGGGCCTTAATCACAACCTTATTAGCATAATTCAATTATGTGATGAAGGTTACCTTGTAAATTTTAGGAATGATAAGTGCTTAGTACACAATTCCAAGGAAGAGTTTATTATTTCTACTAATAAGAAATAGAATGTATACACACTAAACCTAAAAGACCTTAAGAGCCAAGATCTACCTCGTATTAGTGCAATGGAAGATCATTCTTGTTTATGTCATAGAAGGTTAGGACATTATAACCTTAGGGACCTATGAAAACTCTCTTAGAAAAGAGTAGTTAAGGATTTACTAGAACTTAGATTTGATTCCTCAAAAGTTTGTGATACTTATCAATATGGTAAGAAACATAAATCATGTTTTAAATCAGTTGGTGAAGTATAAACTACTGATGCATTATAGTTGGTGCATGTGGATCTTTTTGGTCCAACACAAACTGGAAGCATTGGAGGAAAATATTTTTTATTTTTCCTAGTTGATGATTACACTAGGTTTACATGGGTCTATTTTCTAGCAAAGAAATCTAAAGCTTTTTCTTATTTCAAAATTTTTAAAGGCCAAGTTAAAAATGAGAAAAACCTTCCATTGAAAACTATTCATAGTGATCATGGAGGATAATTTCAAAACTCTGATTTTGAAACTTTTTGTAGTAGAAAAGGATTTACTCATAACTTCTCAACACCAAGAACTCCTCAAAAAATTGGTGTTGTTGAAAGAAGAAATCGAGTTCTTGAAGAGATAACTAGAACCATGTTGAGTGAATATTCGATAGTTAAACATTTTTGGGATGAAGATGTATGTACTTCTTGTTATATTATAAATTGAGTTTTTATTATAACTTTTCTTAATAAAACTCCTTATGAGTTATGGAATGGTAAAAAACCTAGACTTTTTTATTTCAAGGTATTTGGTTGAAAAGTATTCATTTTGAATACTAAAGAAAATTTACATAAATTTGCACCCAAATATGATGAAGAAATTTCATTAGGATACTCCACAACTTTTAAGTCTTATAGAGTTTTCAATAAAAATACTTGTACTGTTAAAGAAACAGTACATGTTAAATTTGATGAAACTAATACTTTTTTTAAACAACCTCAACCTACATCTTCTGATGTGTTTTCAAAAACTGATTATCAATCCCTAATATAAGATCCTTTTAATAAGGAAAATGTTCAAGAAAATTTTTCTAAGATATTTACCCCTGAATATTTCCTACCGTATGTTGATGAATAGGTTTTACAAAACCCAAATCAGTTGTTTCTTAAGAATCATCCCAGTGATAATATCATTGGTGATGTTAATAAACCTATAAGGACTAGAAGTTCCTTAAGAAATGAAGTAAAACATCTAGCATTCCTTTCTCAATTAAAACTTAAAATCCCTGATGAATCTTCAGGTGATGATGATTGGATAAAAGCTATGCAATATGAGCTAAATGAACTTTAAAGGAATAAAGTCTAGACCTTGGTTGAAATACGTAAGGAAACTTCTGTTATTTGAGTAAAATGGGTCTTTAGAAATAAGTTTGATGAAAATGGAATCATAGTAATAAATAAAGCTAGATTGGTTACTAAAGTCTATAATCAACAATAAGGAATATACTATAAAGAAACCTATGCTATAGTAGCTAGAATTGAATCTATTTGTATTCTACATGCCTTTGCAGCATTCTTTAATTTCAAACATTTTCAAATGGATGTTAAAGGTTCTTTCCTTAAGGGTTATGTTAAAGAGGATGTTTTTGTTGAACAACCTCCTGATTTTGAAGATACAAAACATCCGGAACATGTTTTCAAACTCACCAAAGCTTTATATGGAATTAAACAATCCCCTAGTGCCCGATATGATAGACTTACATGATTTTGGTTATAAAAAATTATGTTAAGAGAAATGATGATCCAAAACTTTTTATAAAGATTGATCATTCAAATTTATGTTGATGACATTATATTTAGTTAAAATCAGTAATCTTTAACTGATTTGTTTGCGAATCTAATGAAATCATAGTTTGAAATGAGTATGATGGGAGAGTAAATATTATTTCTTGGTTTTAAAATTTCTCAAAAACCAGAAGGAATTTATATATCTCAACATAAGTATATTAAAGATATTTTTAAAAAGTATGGACATGAAAACGCTAAGAGTATAAGTACTCCCATTGGTACCTCAAATTCACTTGATCTTGATGAAGCTGTGAAACCAGTAGATCAAACATCATTTAGAGGTATGATAGGAAGTCTGTAACACCCTGAGATTTTATGAAAAATATTCTTTTTAATTTGATTAATGTCTTGTGTTGTACACTACACCTAAAGGAGCTTGCACAACACGCATCCTTGACTTGCCTTGCATTACACGCAATTGCGACTTTCCTCGATAGCGTGTGTAGTACGCAATACCGAGTTTCATTAAACAACGATATGCTATTAAAATATTATTAAAACTAGCCGTTATGAATAGTAATAACCACTTTTTGAAATTTTGTAATTTTTATTTTTCAAAATGGACTTCATTTATGGATTCGGAATATCGAAATTAGCTTAGGGTGAAATTTTGGTACATTTCAGATAACTTTAATTTTCTGATAAATAGTGAAAATTACTAAATTTTAATTAAAAACAACTTTTTTAATCGAAATAATTAATAGTGATAAATTATTAATTTGAGTGGTTTTAAAGTATATTTAGAATATATTTTTACAATTTAATACAATGTTGGTCATTGGATGTAATTTCACATTTAAACCAGACATAAACAAGTGTCAATCTTTTGGTAGTTATTATCTCTTAAAAACACGCTATTTGTTTTGACGACGGGAATTAATTTTCAAATTAATTAATGCAACTGATATGTTTTGAATTTGGTAAAATAGACATCATTTTTGAGTTCATAATATCAAATATATCTTAGGCCTAATTTTTGGTATTTTTCTGAAAACTTTCATTTTTTGATGAATAGTGAAACCACTAAGTGGTAGTTAAAAAAATGAATTTTTCATAAAAATTAATTTTACCGCTTCTGTGAGTGGAATTTCGAAAATCCGAGAGACACAGTTGATGTCAGTAAGTAAAATGTGGTTCAATGAGATGAAAATAATTTTTTTGGTGAATAATGACTTTTTACTTTTTTTACCACGGTTAAAAGTAAATAGGGTAATTAAGCGTAAAAATGATATTATTATTACCCTAACACATGTCCTAATTCTATTGGACAAGTTTAATTCGACCAAAAACAACCTTAGGAATAAAATTTGACCATTTAGGCCCACTTGGATTAGATTAGGACATTTATTATTAATTTATTTAAAGAAGGGTTAAAATAGTTAAAATCAAAGGTTAATAAGTAAATCATTTTTAATATGGGGTTATACATAATAACAATTCGACTATAAATATTCATTAGAAAGAAAAACATATTTCCTACATAATGGTATTTTATTTGTAATTTTTAGACATTAAATAATTTAATTTATTTATGAAACAACGATGATGCAGTAATTATCTTATTAATGAAATATTGACATAATTGATGTTATAAATGCCCAAATAAATTTAATCTGAGACTTTTTATGACTTACACTAATTTTATAGGTTAATATGACATGTTATTGTTGATTTAAGTAACTTGGTTCGAACTTATCATTCTGTTATGAATTTCATAAAAATCATGTACCAAATAGTGTCAAAATTGACATAAATTAGTTTTTAAAACAAATATTATATTATTAATTGTTATTTTATTCCTAAAAATCTAAGGTTCGGCCAAATGACTTAGATAAGGTTATATATTTTAATAATAAACAATGTGGGGTTAGTTTGGCTTGATATAGTAAGTTTATTAACCATATAGTGTAAGAAAACAAAAAGACACGGTAAAAGTTAAATTATTTAACTTAGAGTTAAATCTAATTGATAAGGTTTAAATAATAACCTAAACTTGTCTAAATCCTATTGGATGAGAGGATTTCGACCCATCCCCACTTTATCTTCGAAATAAAACCCTTTGGAACCATTATAAACCGAATTTGACCTTAATATAAAATAATAGTTTGAGATTTTCCTAAGGTGCCCCTCTCCTCCCTTATAAAAGGGGACCTCCTCCCTCTCCTCCTCACACCAATTTGAGCATTCATGCTCGTCCAAACCCTGCCAAAATCTCTTCTCCACTCCCCTAGTATCATCCTAGAGGTCCTGGTATTCTTCAAAGACCATCCTTAGTCCTTTAAGTGGAGGTTAAGAAAAGGCGCGTCAAAAAGAGGTAATATCCATTACCGATCTTTTTCAAATTCTTTCTTCTTCAACTTCTTCTTCTTTAGTTGATTCATGATAAAGTAATAAAATCAGTATTTATTATAAACTGATATGTTATTATAAATATGAAACAGCTCTAATTAACCTTCTATCCATCCTACGGAAAAAGGAAAAATACCGCGCGTGCGTACGTACGGAATACCGTCTCCACGCCGTGGTGTAATCTATTTTCCGCCACCACCTTAATTGGATGGGTATAATGGTGTAATTATTAACTATATATGATTATTATAAAGTAATATTGATACTGAAATAGTATACATACACTTCAACACAAGTTCACTATCATGAGAACGATATCATCGCTCGTGCGTACGTACGGACTACCGTCTCCACGACGCGATGAGATTCATTCTCCACATTAACCATTCATGAATGATTATAAAGTATATATAATGAATAATAATGAAATATATGACATGTTAAATCTACTGGATTTATGTATATATGTATGTCATCTACTTACTTCCATTCAAGACAATAAGGAACGAAAAACCGCGTTCATGCGTACGTACGGACTACCGTCTCCATGAACGGTGTGTTTCATTTCATTTATCTATCTATTATATGTATATATATATATACTGAATATATATGATATATAAATCATGTTTTATATTCTGTAATTAAGTAAATCATGATATAAGTAATAATAATGTCAAGAACAACAAGTCCAAACACCTACGATAAATGAAACGATTTTACCCAAAACGCTTCTTTAACATGGAATTTACAAAAGAACGGATAATATAAAGTCATAAGTGAACCATATATGATATCATAACAATGAATATGATTCTTTAATAAGTTAATGACATTATTTAAATCATTATACAGGAGTTTCAGACACGTACAAAGCATATCGGACCTAAGGTAAGGGAAATATCACAATCTCATTTTTATCCGAGATTGTTTATACTTTCGTATTTACTGGGGTTTATTTTATCATCCACATCCATGTTTCCTCAATATGTATTATTATTTACATCCACCTACAATTGTTTAAATCCAATTTTACCCTTCGGTGAGTTTTTAGTAAAAGATATGAAAGGAATGTTTTGTCGTTTTTCATACGAGGTACTTTTTGAGTTTTCCGACAAAAGTATGGGAAGAATGTTTTTTTAACTTATACGACATGAATGGATTTTTAAAACATTATTTCCAAGAAGCTTACTTTACAAGTTTTCAAGTCTATTTTTAATAAACTTATTTTAGTTTAGAATTGTATGACATGTTAAGAAATGAAAAGTGTTTTTGAAGTAGAAAGGATATTTTCCTCAAGAATGGAGTTCAAGTGTTTTATCAAGATTATTTTCCATCTAAGATAATAAAGGGTTTTGTTTTTATCCCTATTATTACATTTAATTGATTATGTTGTGATGGAATTATTTTTATGAATTCCTTTATCTTATATGAATTGTTTTATGATGTCACGATGTTTAAGAATCCCATTTTTATTACATGAGTTATGCTATGATGTATGGTTTATGATTTTGTGGAACACATAAGAATGGTATCATTATGAGATGGGTGGGACCTATATCTCCCTCCAATGCATTGGGTAAAGATTTTATATCTCATGAGATAGACATGGCTGGAACGGTAGGTTATACCGGTTCAGTGAAACAGGACTGAAACGAGGAGTGAACTCGGTTCAGAAAGGGACTTTGTCCACTAAGATAGTCTTGGCAATGAGTCTTGACTAATAAGAAATGATTCTCTATGATTATGTGTATATGCCAAAAAGTTTAATGTTTTAAGTTATGATTATTGGGATTACATTTCACTACTATGATTTATCCCATTTTATTAAATTATGATCTCTTTTGCAGGTTAAGATTTCCAAAAGATATGTTCTTATGAATATGACGTGATTGAAATTTCTTTTGTTTACCCTTACTGAGCATTTGAGCTCAACCTTTTATGTTTTTTCCCAGGACATAAAGAAAGGATTTAGGTTTAAAAAAAGAAGATCTTTATGGGAGATGTTGAAGATCTTTCACCACGATTAGAAGATTATATTCCGAGTTTCCAAAGACACTAAACTATTACGATCCTTGTGTGTGTGTTTTTGTTATGTACTAAGTATTCCGCAAAAGTAATGTAATGTTAATGTACGTCAAGCTTCAGGTGTCTACAGTTGGTATCAGAGGAAAGGTTTAGTCAACCTTTGGAAACTAGGATGCGAAAACGTTAGTAAGATCCCTAGAGATATTTCTAAGGTATGTCTAGGGATGTCCCTAAGGATAAGAATACGTATAGGATATAGTCCTAGAACAATTGTAAAAATATTAGATTAAACCAAAGATGTTAGATATTTAATTTACTCCCCCTTTATTATGATTTTTGCCTCTCACACTATTCTTTTTGGGTTTTAGAAAATGGCTGGAAACAAGATGATTCACGATAATGGAGGATATGATGGACAATGGAATGATATTCTTCATGAGCAACCAAATGAAATGGGATTTGGAAGTCCAAACATAATTATTATGCCGAATCAACAATCTCATAATATGATCAATAAAGTAAAATTTGTTAAGTTTCCTGACTCGGCTAGTAAGAGAAAGATGGAGTTTCATGATGATCATAGAGGAAAGAAAGTTCAATTTCCTCTATGTAAATCATGTGGGAAGAGGCATCAAGGAGAATGTTTCAAAGGAACTGGAAGATGCTTTGGGTGTGGAAAAGAAGGACACAAAGCCAGTAAGTGCAAAGGAAAATGTTCAGTTAACACCAGGGATGAGGATAATGGTATTGCTACGACATAAACAATGGTTAAATGTTTTAAATGTGGAATGTACGGGCATTATGAAAACCAATTCCCTAAGGGAAAGTCTCATGAAGAGAATCAGTATGGTCGTATGGGTAGTATTTATGTTGATGATGATGAAGAGACTACAAATGATATGTGAGATGAAAGAATTGTTGAAGCTCGGTCAATGGTTTAAGAATGTAGTGGAATGATTACATGTTTATCATGTGTAATGTTGTATAAGTAATCTCATGGTACTATGGAATAAAGAGACATCTAAGGTTTGTTACACTGTTGTATTTCCTTGAGTTTTGAAAGTGTATGATTAATGGTACCAGTATCCATGAAAGGTTATTCAGATATTTTTGGAATGTAGATGATATGCACATAATGAAGGGATAAGGAGAAAATTAAATGTTTGATAGTATTCATGAGCTCATGACTGATATAAGGAGAAGGTTATATCATGGTTTGAGTATATAGAATTTTTGGATTTTGGTATGTGTAAAGAGTTATCTTTTGACAGAACTCATGTTTTCACTAAGATTCAATGGGTATTCATTTTTCAAGAGATTACATGATTGTGGTATTCACATGACTGGAATGTGACGAACAAGATATATGAGGGATAAATGATGGCATTCACGTGATCACTTTCTCTATACTATGAGCTTAGACCAAAGTATTTTAGATAAGCCTAAAGATTAGAATGGATTATGTTGGACATAAGTTAGTATTTTTTAAGGATAAAACTTTTTTTTTGATATTGTTGATGGGATGTTATAATAATGTAGTTTTAGAAAAAGGACAACCTGCAGGATGTGAGACAACCCATCGCGTCGGCCAAGGCTGTGGGAATCGAACCCACAACTAAAGTGAGACGGGGCTTTATCGCATACCACTGGCCTACAGAAAGTCCCTGGTTAGTAGAAACTAGTTTTATTTTATTAAGAGGTATGATATATGAAGTATAAGTTCATTTTTGGAATCGTATATGATTAACCTCACTAAAGACGGACTTATGTATATTTGATAACTATTGCTAAAATTTTGTTTGAAACAGATGGAATGACCCATCATTCTATCACATGATCTGTTAACACTTCATGAATAACAAATTCAACTTCATTTCTTTAAGAGATGAAGTGGAAATTGTCCAAAGAACGACAAACAATGAGACTATACCAAAATCACGAAAGTATTTCTTCTAATTTCACCAACTTTAGGGAAATGATCTTGAAAACCAAAAATGTTTTCCTAGTGCTCTTATATCTGATGAATCAGATGGTACCTTAGATCGTCACAAATTTATGGCTTTGTGATTGCTGGCTTTTCCATAGCCATGTTCTCTACCACTCTCCATCAGAACATGATGATTAGATTTCTCTTCCATATCCATATTTTCACCTATGTGGAAACCCAAGGATTAGTTTATTTGGGTAACCGTTAGGTTTCATATTTTTGTTTTTAAATATTGGTTTTGGTATTCCTTTTTACGATGTGGGTTTCTATTAAACAAACTTTCGAGTAGTAAACCATTTATAACCCCGACGAATTTCGAGGGAGAAATTCATTTTAAGGGGGGTAGAATTTAACACCCCGAGATTTTATGAAAAATATTCTTTTTAATTTGATTAATGTCTTGTGTTGTACGCTACACCAAAAGGAGCTTGCACAACACGCATCCTTGACTTGCCTTACATTACACGCAATCACGACCTTTCTCGATAGCGTGTGTAGTACGCAATACCGAGTTTCACTAAACAACGATATGCTATTAAAATATTATTAAAACTAGCTGTTATGAGTAGTAATAACCACTTTTTGAAATTTTGAAATTTTTATTTTTCAAAATGGACTTCATTTCTGGATTCGGAATATCGAAATTAGCTTAGGGTGAAATTTTGGTACATTTCGGATAACTTTCATTTTCTGATGAATAGTGAAAATTACTAAATTTTAATTAAAAACAACCTTTTTAATCGAAATAATTAATAGTGATAAATTATTAATTTGAGTGGTTTTAAAGTATATTTATAATATGTTTTTACAATTTAATACAATGTTGGTCATTTGATGTAATTTCACATATAAACCAGACATAAACAAGTGTCAATCTTTTGGTAGTTATTATCTCTTAAAAACACGCTATTTGTTTTGACGACGGGAATTAATTTTTAAATTAATTAATGCAACTGTAATGTTTTGAATTTGGTAAAATAGACATCATTTTTGAGTTCATAATATCAAATATAGCTTAGGCATAATTTTTGGTATTTTTCTGAAAACTTTCATTTTTTGATGAATAGTGAAACCACTAAGTGGTAGTTAAAAAAATGAATTTTTCATAAAACTTAATTTTACCGCTTCTGTGAGTGGAATTTCGAAAATCCGAGAGACACGGTTGATGTCAGTAAGTAAAATGTGGTTCAATGAGATGAAAATAATTTTTTTGGTGAATAGTGACTTTTTACTTTTTTTTACCACGGTTAAAAGTAAATAGGGTAATTAAGGGTAAAAATGATATTATTATTACCCTAACACATGTCCTAATTCTACTGGACAAGTGTAATTCGACCAAAAACAAACTTAGGAATAAAATATGACCATTTAGGCCCACTTGGATTAGATTTGGACATTTATTATTAATTTATTTAAAGAAGGGTTAAAATAGTTAAAATCAAAGTTTAATAAGTAAATCATTTTTAATATGGGGTTATACATAATAAAAATTCGACTATAAATATTCATTAGAAAGATAAAAATATTTCCTACATAATGGTATTTTAGTTTTAATTTTTAGACATTAAATAATTTAATTTATTTATGACACAATGATGATGCAGTAATTATCTTATTAATGAAATATTGACATAATTGATGTTATAAATGCCCAAATAAATTTAATTTGAGACTTTTTATGGCTTACACTAATTTTATAGGTTAATATTACATGTTATTGTGGATTTAAGTAACTTGTTTTGAACTTATCATTCTGTTATGAATTTCATAAAAATCATGTACCAAATAGTGTCAAAATTGACATAAATTAGTTTTTAAAACAAATATTATATTATTAATTGTTATTTTATTCCTAAAAATCTAATGTTTGGCCAAATGACTTAGATAAGGTTATCTATTTTAATAATAAACAATTTGGGGTTCGTTTGGCTTGATATAGTAAGTTTATTAACCATATAGTGTAAGAAAACAAAAAGACACGGTAAAAGTTAAATTATTTAACTTAGAGTTAAATCTAATTGATAAGGTTAACATAATAACCTAAACTTGTATAAATATTATTGGATGAGAGGATTTCTACCCATACCCACTTTAGCTTCGAAATAGGACCCTTTGGAACCATTATAAACCGAATTTGACCTTAATATAAAATAATATTTTGAGATTTTCCTAAGGTGCCCCTCTCCTCCCTTATAAAAGGGAACCTCCTCCCTCTCCTCCTCACACCAATTTGAGCATTCAAGCTCGTCCAACCCCTTCCAAAATCTCTTCTCCACTTACCTAGTATCATCCTAGAGGTCCTGGTATTCTTCAAAGACCATCCTTAGTCCTTTAAGTGGAGGTTAAGAAAAGGCGCGTCAAAAAGAGGTAATATCCATTACCGATCTTTTTCAATTTCTTTCTTCTTCAACTTCTTATTATTTAGTTGTTTCATGATAAAGTAATAACATCAGTATTTCTTATATACTTATATGTTATTATAAATATGAAACAACTCTAATTAACCTTCTATCCATCCTACGGAAAAAGGAAATCACCGCGCGTGCGTACGTACGGAATACCGTCTCCACGCCGTGGTGTAATCTATTTTCCACCACCACCTTAATTGGATGGGTATAATGGTGTAATGAGTAACTATATATGATTATTATAAAGTAATATTGATACTGAAATAGTATACATACACTTCAACACAAGTTCACGATCATGAGAACGATATCATCGCTCGTGCGTACGTACGGACTACCGTCTCCACGACGCGATGAGATTCATTCTCCACATTAACCATTAATGAATGATTATAAAGTATATATAATGAATAATAATGAAATATATGACATGTTAAATCTACTGGATTTATGTATATATGTATGTCATCTACTTACTTCCATTCAAGACAATAAGGAAAGGAAAACAGCGTTCATGCGTACGTACGGACTACCGTCTCCATGAACGGTGTGTTTCATTTCATTTATCTATCCATTATATATATATATATACTGAATATATATGATATATAAATCATGTTTTATATTCTGGAAGTAAGTATATCATGATATAAGTAATAATAATGTCAAGAACAACAAGTCCAAACACCTACAATAAATGAAACGATTTTACCCAAAACGCTTTTTTAACATGGAATTTACAAAAGAACGGGTAATATAAAGTCATAAGTGAACCATATATGATATCATAACAATGAATATGATTCTGTAATAAGTTAATGACATTATTTAAATCATTATACAGGAGGTTCAGACACGTACAAAGCATATCAGACCTAAGGTAAGGGAAATATCACAATCTCATTTTTATCCGAGATTGTTTATACTTTGGTATTTACTGGGGTGTATTTTATCATCCACATCCATGTTTCCTCAATATGTATTATTATTTCCATCCACCTACAATTTTTTAAATCCAATTTTACCCTTCGGTGAGTTTTTAGTAAAAGATATGAAATGAATCTTTTGTCATTTTTCATACGAGGTACTTTTTGACTTTTCCGACAAAAGTATGAGAAGAATGTTTTTTTAACTTATACGGCATGAATGGATTTTTAAAACATTATTTACAAGAATATTACTTTACAAGTTTTCAAGTATATTTTTAATCAACTTCTTTTAGTTTAGAATTGTATGACATGTTAAGAAAGGAAAAGTGTTTTTGAAGTAGAAAGGATATTTTCCTCAAGAATGGAGTTCAAGTGTTTTATCAAAATTATTTTCCATCTAAGATAATAAAGGGTTTAGTTTTTATCCCTATTATTACATTGAATTGATTATGTTGTGATGGAATTATTTTTATGAATTCCTTTATCTTATATAAATTGTTTTATGATGTCACGATGTTTAAGAATCCCATTTTTATTACATGGGTTATGCTATGATGTATGGTTTATGATTTTGTGGCACACATAAGAATGGTATCATTATGAGATGGGTGGGACCTATATCTCCCTCCAATGCATTGGGTAAAGATTTTATATCTCATGAGATAGACATGGCTGGAACGGTAGGTTATACCGGTTCAGTGAAACAGGACTGAAACGATGAGTGAACTCGGTTCAGAAAGAGACTTTGTCCACTAAGATAGTCTTGGCAATGAGTCTTGACTAACAAGAAATGATTCTCTATGATTATGTGTGTATGCCACAAAGTTTCATGTTTTAAGTTATGATTATTGGGATTAAATTTCACTACTATGATTTATCCCATGTTATTAAATTATGATCTCTTTTGCAGGTTAAGATTTCCAAAAGATATGTTCTTATGAATATGACGTGATTGATATTTCTTTTGTTTACCCTTACTGAGCATTTGAGCTCACCCTTTTATGTTTTTTCCCAGGACATAAAGAAAGGATTTAGGTTTAAAAAAGAAGATCTTTATGGGAGATGTTGAAGATCTTTCACCACGATTAGAAGATTATATTCCGAGTTTCCAAAGACACTAAACTATTACGGTCCTTGTGTGTGTGTTTTTGTTATGTACTAAGTATTCCATAAAAGTAATGTAATGTCAATGTACGTCAAGCTTCGGGTCTCTACAGTTGGTATCAGAGGAAAGGTTTAGTCAACCTTTGGAAACTAGGATGCGAAAACGTTAGTGAGATCCCTAGAGATATTTCTAATGTATGTCTAGGGATGTCCCTAAGGATAAGTATATGTATAGGATATAGTCCTAGAATAATGGTAACAATATTAGATTAAACCAAAGATGTTAGATATTGAAGTTACCCCCCCTTTATTATGATTTTTTCCTCTCACACTATTCTTTTTGGGTTTTAGAAAATGGCTGGAAACAAGATGATTCACGATAATGGAGGATATGATGGACAATGGAATGATATTCTTCATGAGCAACCAAATTAAATGGGATAAGTCCAAACATCATTATTATGCCGAATCAAAAATCTCATAATATGATCAATAAAGTAAAATTTGTTAAGTTTCCTGACTCGGCTAATAAGAGAAAGATGGAGTTTCATGATGATCATAGAGGAAAGAAAGTTCAATTTCCCCTATGTGATTCATGTGGGAAGAGGCATCAAGGAGAATGTTTCAAAGGAACTGGAAGATGCTTTGGGTGTGGAAAAGAAGGACACAAAGCCAGTAAGTGCAAAGGAAAATGTTCAGTTAACACCAGGGATGAGGATAATGGTATTGCTACGACATCAACAATGGTTAAATGTTTTAAATGTGGAATGTACGGGCATTATGCAAACCAATTCCCTAAGGAAAAGTCTCATGAAGAGAATCAGTATGGTCGTATGGGTAGTATTTATGTTGATGATGATGAAGAGACTACAAATGATATGTGAGATGAAAGAATTGTTGAAGCTCGGTCAATGGTTTAAGAATGTAGTGGAATGATTACATGTTTATCATGTGTAATGTTGTATAAGTAATCTCATGGTACTATGGAATAAAGAGACATCTAAGGATTGTTACACTGTTGTCTTTCCTTGAGTTTTGAAAGTTTATGATTAATGGTACCAGTATCCATGAAAGGTTATTCAGATATTTTTGGAATGTAGATGATATGAACATAATGAAGGGATAAGGAGAAAATTAAATGTTTGATAGTATTCATGAGCTCATGACTGATATAAGGAGAAAGTTATATCATGGTTTGAGTATATAGAATTTTTGGATTTTGGTATGTGGAAAGAGTTATCTTTTGAAAGCACCCATGTTTTCACTAAGATTCAATGGGTATTCATTTTTCAAGAGATTACATGATTATGGTATTCACATGACTGGAATGTGACGAACAAGATATACGAGGGATAAATGATGGCATTCACGTGATCATTTTCTCTATACTATGAGCTTGGACCGAAGTATTTCAGATAAGCCTAAAGATTGGAATGGATTATGTTGGACATAAGTTAGTATTGTTTAAGGATAAAACTTTTTTTTTGATATTGTTGATGGGATGTTATAATAATGTAGTTTTAGAGAAAGGACAACCTGCAGGATGTGCGACAACCCATCGCGTCGGCCAAGGCTGTAGGAATCGAACCCACAGCTAAAGTGAGACGGGCCTTTATCGCATACCACTGGCCTATAGAAAGTCCCTGGTTAGTAGAAACTAGTTTTATTTTATTAAACGGTATGATATATGAAGTATAAGTTCATTTTTGGAATCGTATATGATTAACCTCACCAAAGAAGGACTTATGTATATTTGATAACTATTACTAAACTTTTTCTTGAAACAGATGGAATGACCCATCATTCTATCACATGATCTATTAAAACTTCACGAATAAAAAATTCAACTTCATTTATTTAAGAGATGAAGTGGAAATTGTCCAAAGAACGACAAATGGTGAGACTATTCCAAAATCAGGAAAGTATTTCTTCTAATTTCATCAACTTTAGGGAAATGATCTTGAAAACCAAAAATGTTGTCCTAGTGATCTTATATCTGATGAATCAGATGGTACCTTAGATCGTCACAAATTTATGGCTTTGTGATTTCTGGCTTTTCCATAGCCATGTTCTCTACCACTCTCCATCAGAACATGATGGTTAGATTTCTCTTCCATATCCATATTTTCACCTATGTGGAAACCCAGTGATTAGTTTATTTAGGTAACCGTTACGTTTCATACTTTTGTTTTTAAATATTGGTTTTGGTATTACTTTTTAAAATGTGGGTTTCTATTAAACAAACTTTCGAGTAGTAAACCATTTATAACCCCGACGAATTTCGAGGGCGAAATTCATTTTAAGGGGGGTAGAATGTAACACCCCGAGATTTTATGAAAAATATTCTTTTTAATTTGATTAATGTCTTGTGTTGTACGCTACACAAAAAGGAGCTTGCACAACACGCATCCTTGACTTGCCTTGCATTACACGCAATCGCGACCTTCCTCGATAGCTTGTGTAGTACGCAATACCGAGTTTCACTAAACAACGATATGCTATTAAAATATTATTAAAACTAGCCGTTATGAATAGTAATAACCAATTTTTGAAATTTTTTAATTTTTATTTTTCAAAATGGACTTCATTTCTGTATTCGGAATATTGAAATTAGCTTAGGTTGAAATTTTGGTACATTTCGGATAACTTTCATTTTCTGATGAATAGTGAAAATTTCTAAAATTTAATTAAAAACAACCTTTTTAATCGAAATAATTAATAGTGATAAATTATTAATTTGAGTGGTTTTAAAGTATATTTAGAATATATTTTTACAATTTAATACAATGTTATTCATTGGATGTAATTTCACATTTAAACCAGACATAAACAAGTGTCAATCTTTTGGTAGTTATTATCTCTTAAAAACACGCTATTTGTTTTGACGACGGGAATTAATTTTTAAATTAATTAATCCAACTGATATGTTTTGAATTTGGTAAAATAGACATCATTGTTGAGTTCATAATATCAAATATAGCTTAGGCCTAATTTTTGATATTTTTTTGGAAACTTTCATTTTTTGATGAATAGTGAAACCACTAAGTGGTAGTTAAAAAAATGATTTTTTCATAAAACTTAATTTTACCGCTTCTGTGAGTGGAATTTCGAAAATCCGAGAGACTCGGTTGATTTCAGTAAGTAAAATGTGGTTCAATGAGATGAAAATAATTTTTTGGTGAATAATGACTTTTTACTTTTTTTTACCACGATTAAAAGTAAATAGGGTAATTAAGGGTAAAAATGATATTATTATTACTCTAACACATGTCCTAATTCTACCAGACAAGTGTAATTCGTCCAAAAACAACCTTAGGAATAAAATATGACCATTTAGTCCCACTTGGATTAGATTAGGACATTTATTATTAATTTATTTAAAGAAGGGTTAAAATAGTTAAAATCAAAGATTAATAAGTAAATCATTTTTAATATGGGGTTATACATAATAACAATTCGACTATAAATATTCATTAGAAAGATAAAAATATTTCCTACATAATGGTATTTTAATTGTAATTTTTAGACATTAAATAATTTAATTTATTTATGACACAACGATGATACAGTAATTATCTTATTAATGAAATATTGACATAATTGATGTTATAAATGCCCAAATAAATTTAATTTGAGACTTTTTATGACTTACACTAATTTTCTAGGTTAATATGACATGTTATTGTTGATTTAAGTAACTTGGTTCGAACTTATCATTCTGTTATGAATTTCATAAAAATCATGTACCAAATAGGGTCAAAATTGACATAAATTAGTTTTTAAAACAAATATTATATTATTAATTGTTATTTTATTCCTAAAAATCTAAGGTTCGGCCAAATGAATTAGATAAGGTTATATATTTTAATAATAAACAATTTGGGGTTCGTTTGGCTTGATATAGTAAGTTTATTAACCATATAGTGTAAGAAAACAAAAAGACATGGTAAAAGTTAAATTATTTAACTTAGAGTTAAATATAATTGATAAGGTTAAAATAATAACCTAAACTTGTCTAAATCCTATTGGATGAGAGGATTTCGACCCATACCCACTTTAGCTTCTAAATAAGACCCATTGGAACCATTATAAACCGAATTTGACCTTAATATAAAATAATATTTTGAGATTTTCCTAAGGTGCCCCTCTACTCCCTTATAAAAGGGCACCTCCTCCCTCTCCTCCTCACACCAATTTGAGCATTCAAGCTCATCAAACCCCTGCCAAAACCAAAATCACAGGATCCGGTCTATCTATAATTGCTGATTGAGTTCTATGAGACAACAGGTTTCTTCAAGGAATAAGGCAAAGACATGTTCTATTTTAAGTGTTATGGAATGACCTACTCACTTTCTTATAGAAAGGAAACGAATTTATTTGGAATTATTTATGAAGGAGAATCAGAATTCTATACTCACAAATTTCTTGATATATCAGGATATTTGATAAGGAAAAGGCTATAGAGTGTCTTGGCCTGAAATGAGTGAAGACTCTGAAGATTATTCATTTGTCTACAAACTTACAAATTCTTGAATTGTGGTTTCAAGGCTTTGTAATTCTGAGGAAAGGAGATAAGGATGCTCTGAAAAAGAGTTATATATATATTTTGGATTTCTTGGTGAATCTTAGGAAGATAAAATTGGTTAAGTATATCTTGATTACGATTGAGGGCATCAAGAATGGAAATATGAAGTCTCAAATTATCATGTATCTGACTATTCTTTCGAATATTATAGTTCTTTATTTAGAATCTTTCAAAATCCCTTGTAGTTCCAAGATGATAAATTACAAGGTGATGTTGTTGAGTGATTATACTCTAAGGAGGATAAATATGTGCTTTAATAGTCAATACAGAGAGTTTTATGACCTATCTGAAGAAGAAGAAGTAGCTTTATCCAAGAATACAGAAGTGGCTGAAACTTCTAAGAAAGGTGGAATAAAGATGAAGGCCAAGGATCCGAAAGAGAAAGGAAAAACTCATATGGATAAGGAAACTCAGTCTGCACCATCAAATTCAAAGAAGAAAAAAACCTACCCTGATGAAGTAGTGGCTACGTGGAGAGAAGATATGAAGAATAAGAAGGAAGGGGAGACTAATTTTGGATTGGATCCTGCTGAGGAAAAAGATTTGAAGGAAAAGGCTGTTCAGAATATTGAAAAGCAAGGGAAAGAAATGAAGCAGAGGAAGAAATTTTCGGTAGTTGAAATAATCCAATCTCTTCTTAAGGCTGCTGAAAAAGCCTATAAGAAAATTCCAATACCAGAATCCTTTCTACAAGAATCACTACTAGATACTCTAGGAAAGAAGTTGATGATTCCAGAACAAGATCAAGAAGAATAAATAGTGAAAGAAGAAGAAGTGGAAGAAGAAGAAGAAGAACAAGAAGAAGGTAGTGGTGATACCAAGGACTTGATAAAGAAAGTAGAGGATTATCATGAGAAGAAGAGTCCTTTTGAGAAGCTCTTAATCTGAATATTTGAAACTGAATCTTCAAAATTTACTACCCTAGAAAAAGATGAGAAGGGTGAGGAAGAAGCGAATAAACTGTTTGAAGAGGAAATTAGCAATCAAGATTTTATTCAACTAGAAAATGTTGTGGTAGAAGCCTACATAGAAAATATTTAGGAAGATAAGATTATTCTACTATCGGATAGTGAAGATGAATCACTTAAAGCACAAGACATAATTCTGAGAGTTGATAAGGGAAAGAAGGTGGCAGTAGATACACTTAGTAAATATTTGGTGAAGAAGAAATATGTTGGTGCTTAATCAAAGGGGAAAGATGATGAAATAGAAAAAGAATCATCACCAAACAAACTCTCAGATTCAAAATAATCTTCCCTTGGACATGATTTTTTTGTTCAGACATTAAAAAAGTTGGTTTGTACTATTCCTTTATTCCAAAGTATAGATTCTAGATGTCAAATTCTTCAACATTCGATGAATCATAAATCAGATTCAGTTTCCATGATTATGGATAAATTTGTCATACTCAAGGAAGATTTAAAATCCTTTCTCATTGGTTATAAGGCTCATAAAAGCCCATGCAAGAATATTACAAGCTGGGAAATGAAGATTGTTGAAGACCTGAGAGCTTTTGATGATTTTAAAGATAATGTCAAAGATTCCTTTGACACCACAGATGGAAAGATTGATGATCTTTCTAAGAGCTTTTAGGAAAAGATAAATCTTGAACAGACTACTCGGAAGCAGGAAGTAAAAGATTTTAATGGGAAGCTTAATTATGTGTCCATGAATTGGAAGAGGGAAATGGATCTCAGAATCTAATTTGAAGAGAAGATGGTTAAGAAATAAGAAGTATTGAAAGCTCAAGCAGAATGTCTTAAGGCTCAGAAAGAAAAAATTAATGCCTTAGAGAAGAAAAGTAAAGATCAGGATTAGTTGCTTAAGTGTATAGAAGAGGATCACAAATAGTTAAAGAAGCTGAAAACCATTGTTAAGAAGTTGATACCGAAGGAGAAAGAAGTGTATTTTTTTTTTCATAATACGATATTTTTTTGCATTTCTTCCTTCTACAAAATCATTCAATCTTGATGAAAATTTTGTTTGTTCTCCATATATTTTTTTTGTTTAGTACTAATGTCTCAAGTACCAATTTTTCTATTCTCTTTATTCCTTTTTTAAAATCACAAATGGGGAGAAATAAATTATAAAAAGAATACTAAGTAAGAAGTGATTTACCTAAGTTAGGGGGAGTTCATCTAAGGGAAAGTTCTTATCAATGAATATTTTCTTATGAAAGAAAAATGAAAAATATCATTCATGAAATCAAGAATACGATCCTTAGTGATTTCAAAGCCCAAGGGGGAGTTAGTTGTATTCACTTTAATCTATATGTAAAGGGAGATAAAAAATTGGGTTGTTGAAATAATAATAAATAGAAGACCGTATGAAAACACAATTATAGTATAACCATATGAAAAATATCATATCTAATAGAAAAATAAACCCATGTATATCATATATAAGTAGTCAAAATATGATCCCCCCATGGGGTATATTAATATATGTGATATAAAAAAAGGACAAAACAATAACAGAGGCCATGCTACAAAAAGATTCCACAAAATGTGCTAATATCACCTCTATCCATAACTAGAACCTCCTACTCAACCACTTTATATGAGTTATTTCCCCTTACCTAGATCCCTAAAAACAAAGTTTTCACATGACTCAAAGTGACCATGAAATGTGTGAGTATATAACATAGTAAGACACCACTAAAGAACCCTTAACATAAGGGTGAAAATATATATGAGCACATTCACTGGAAAAATAAATAAATAAAAAAACAAGTATACACCCAAGTTAGGCCATCATGCATTAAATAAGTTTCTATGAATCTCGACCAGACCTGTTACTCAAAATTCTAGAAGGACCAGGTTATCTTATACAAAACAAATCATCACTGACAATATAATAAGTGGTAAATGAGAAGATAATAACATATACAACCTTCCTCATATTCTAAACCATCCCATAATAACAGGCACGTCTCCTTGTCTAGGTATCATATATATGAAATAGATCTTGAGAAAGGATTAACATAGATGATATCCCAAGTACACCAAACTAATACCCCTAACCAAGGTAAGGCACAATGACTTAGCTCTATATCTAAAATAGAGCTCAAGGATAGTATAACGTAGCCAAACTACCCTATATACTGAAATAATACCCTCATATAAGTTATAGTAACATGTACAAGCTTAATACTTAATTATATGTGCCTCCTAATATGGATTACCCCAAAAAACACATAATATTACCCATGTTCTATGAACATTATAATATTCATCATCTCTATCAAATACCACAAAAAGTTATCCCATTAAGTACACCCTTAACAAAACCTATCTTAACCATCATACTATATCTATTTTAAATCCCCAAACTATTATAAATTGATGAAGTCTATAACCTATACACATATTATAATACACACATCCCACAATACTAATAATAAGCTTAGAAATCTCAATTTATGATTAAATAACCAAGGCAGAAAACCCTAATAAAAAATGACGTATTCAATATAGCTTGGTCACACTGGAGCTATAACCTCCATAACTCAAATTAATAAGGTCAATTATATCAACTATAACCTACCTAGTTACTTAAATATTTTAGGTAAAAGAAATATATTCACATGTATGCACATGTATGCATGATGATCCCTATAATCAATATAAACACCAAAACATGGAAAAGGATACTTACTGAAATGATATGGTCATGAATTTTGGTGCTTAAATCTAGTAAGAAAAAGTTATGGAAGGTTATTTAGGAAGAAAAAAGGGTTAACCAGGGGATATTTAATCATGGATGGGTCAAGGAAGAAGAGAAAAGGTGAGTTAAAATTTATTTTAGGGAGAAATTATAGAAAATTCCTTAAATAGTGTTGCTCAGGAAGATCATCAGATACATGACCTACTTTTACTGGGTACTTAGTGTATAATAATCCACCCAATACACCCCACCAGCTATCTTATAGGGATACAAGGGATATAAAGCTTCTTGATAGTTCACTAGGTATCTGATGGACTATACTAATTTATTTCAATAGCAAGGCCTTGACTGCCCCACTTGGAAACACCGCCAACTCTCAACCCCTTTTAAACATGCAATAAATAAACCATTATAAATTAATATAAAGTAAAAAATGAGCCATTAATTTTACTTTGATAGCCAAGGGTCATTATAAACTCCTCCTAAATAGATTCACATCCTTGATAAGTATCTCCACCACAACATGTTGAACAAATATGGCCATTGGGATCACATATTAGACTCCCAATACTAGGTCTCCTCTTGAATTTAATCACATTTCCACTGTACATGTAAATGAGGTACCATCTTCCCCAAAATTACCTTCTCATTTCATTCTATTATTCACACCGGTCTGTCCTTAAAATATTTATCAGCATCCAACTCAACATCCTCTCCTCCAATCACATGTGCATGGTCTGACATGTATATCTGATGTTGTGACACATGACATACATCATGCATCACCAGGTGTCTTATAGGAATAACCAGATAATAAACTTGGGTACTGAACCACTCCACTATCTCAAATGTGCCAAAAAGAATAATGTGATTTCCCAATACTTTATCAATCAATGATGAAATAATCTATGTGATACCTACAGGTATACCCGAACACCTAAAATGTAATCCATGGGTCATTACCTTTAGTAAATATATAAGCACAAATCACTCTAATCAGTACAACAATCACCAAATTACCCACATCTAACCTATATATGGATGACCAGTACAACCAACTGTATGAGTCCTTATAGGGATCCATCTATATTGTTCCTCATAACTATTATTGTATAAAAACTTTGATAAATCCAAATATTAATACCATGATCCACTAAATTCTTGAATTAAAACTCTGATTATATCTTTGATTATATGAATTTTCCTCTCAAAATTACCATTTATATATGGGTGATATATTTCACTCAGCTTCAACTAAGTTACCATAGCCTTATACAACCCTTTCTAGAATCTAATTTAAATTTAGTAACTTAATTTGATAAAATACTCATATGTATCCCATCAATATGTATAATCTCCCACACATACAACTTGTATAACTCATCCACTTATCAGGTCTCTCTAATAGAAAATAAATGTGAGACCTTTATCAATTAGTCTACCACAACCCATGAAATATCAAAACTCTATAAATACTTGGAAGACTAGTATGGAAGTCTATGGATGCCTTATCCCATTTTTAAGTGGGAACTAAAAGTTGATAAAGTATTCCTCCATGTCACTATGGTCTAACTTTTCCCTCTTCCAAGTGAGAAAATGATCCACATGACCTACTACATTCTTCCTTAAACCAAATCACCAAAAGTGATGCCAAATATTGGGGTATATCTTTGTCATCCTAGGGAACAAAACCCATCGATAGCTGTGGGATTCCCTTTTAAACTCTTCCTTTATATAATTTTGTACAACAACCATTATATGGGTATAAAGCACCACAACATTATCCTAGTTCCAACTTGGAAACATATCTACATAGAAAAGAATATCCCTCATCATAAGACAGTAAAATTAGTCTCCTGAATAGGTTTCACCTGATTCATTAGTGAGGAATTTATTACCATAGGAGAAAAATTCATGGTATATTACCCTTATATATCATCAATTTTTTATTCTATAAATAGTTTCATCAACCTCTAATCCTCACTAGATTTATGGACCACATACTTTTAAGTCTTCCCATTGATAGAATTTACCCCAATGTTCATATTTACTAATGAATAATCCATCTCAATGTTGAACCTCTATAGGTACAACACACAATACCTCTACAAAATGTTCAATTTCTATTGATAAAATATATAATACAAGCTCTTGTGGTTTGTATAGACTGTAGATCTCTCCCCATAGAGATAATGGAAAACAAATTTTAAATCATAGACTACATCATCTATCTATAGATTGTGGGTAGGGTAGTTACACTCATGGGGTCACAATAGATGATACTCGTAAGTGACCACCTAATCATATTTAATCAACAATACTCCCATGAAAACAAATGAGGTGTCACAATACATGGTATAACCCTTACCTAGGTCAGGATGAATTGAAATCAAAGAAAATATAATCCTCTCTTTAAACTCTTTGTATGCATGTTCACACTGTTTAGTCCACTTGAATTATTACCACTTTTAAGTGAGGTCTTCCATATAAAAAGAGATATAAATCCTAAATTAATCATATATAATAACCATGAAATATAAGAAAACTCTTTATCTTAAAAAAATATTAAGAAAATACTAATATTTCATAGATTCTATTTTCTCTATATCAATATAAATTCAACCTCTGAGACATCATTCCCATGAAATAGAATCTCTTAAATAAAGAAGTGGAACTTCAATAGATTTATATAGATCCAATGTTCTTGAAGCATATTAAATATAATCTATATGTTCTCTTCATGAAACTATAGGGTCCAAAAATATACTTGGATATCATAAAAAACTCCTCAATAAATAAATCTATGTGGAGATGAAAAATATAGTTTATAAGAGCCATGAACACCACTAGAGAATATATAAAACTGAATGGAATATAAAGGGACTCATATAGTATATAATTTCTCCTACAATGTATCTTCCATATATTCTATATCCTAAACTATAGATAATGATAGCCTTATTATAGATTAATCTCGGTGAACTATTGGGATACCCCAACTAATATAACAAATCATCTGTCCATGATAGTAGATACTTTTTATTTACCAAAAATTTGTTTAATTTATAGTAATCTAATCACAACAACAGGTTGTCTTCAACCTTCTTGGTGAAAAAAATGGGAACACACCATGGGGATGTAATCATATGGATAAATCCATTCACCTCAAAATCATTGAGTTATACCATTAACTGTTTTTTATATGATAAAAAGGTATTAATATGGGATATTCTCCCCACATGAGATAAATATTGAACTCAATATCCATATCAATAGGAAATTATAAAAAATAATTAGGGAATATATCTTAAAAACAATTCACTACTGGAGGAATGGTGGGTGGAAACATGAATGGATCAAAATTAAAGAAAATTATAGGTATTTTTATAGTAATACCTCCAAACTACTTGAGAATAGGTTCAACTCTACCTCCTTGGAAATTTTATTCACTAAATAAGGATTTTCCGTCACTTATGAGAGATGTTAAAGACTCCCACCTCTAATAGAAATAAATGCATGACTAGAATCACATCAACCAATATATCTAGAAGACAACATAAAATCTAGTAATATCCAGGTAAAATAAGTCCCATAGGTTCCCATATACACAATTTTATATATAACACCCAAGGAACCTTAAAAAATTCTATAACCTCTTCCCTTAGAGGTGTACATAGGGATATAATACTAGAAGAATTCTCCAAATCAATTTCCAAATGATATACCAGATGTGTATAATGAATTTTTTTTATATCCTCTTATGTTTAACAGAGCATATGGAAGAATAAAATAAACTATAACTATAAATATTACTACATAAGTACCCTTTTACTCATCATTTGGATTCAAGTACAACATAAAAATTCTTCTCACTCATATCTATAATCCTAACACCACAATACCTAACTAGATATTGAATTCCTTGACCAGATCCTCACTTTAACCTCTTACATGAATATTTACTATCTTTCTAGTGAGGTCCACCCGACCAAGATCAAGAATCATGAGTCTTCCTTGATCTTATACTTTAACTCTACTGAGGGATCATCATAAAAATGTGTTTAAGGTGTACCATACCTCTATAAGTATTGGACTCCCACATAAGGTTTAGACATAAACTCTGAAAATTTATAGGCATCCCACATAGATAGCGTACAATGGGAGCTCCTATGGAAGGAGGAAGTGAAGCAGATCTACCCTCCACTAGATACCTCTAATTACTTTAGCGTGTCTCATTAGTTTGAATATTCATACTATAAAGGTAGGCACTGTCAACTCCATAATAATTCCCACTAGTCAAACCAATGAGAAAATGAAAAGTGAGTATGGTAAAACCTTCCACCAGGTTCTTCTCAATAGTAATAGAATTATGAACAACCTTATAATAGTGAATCAAATTAATCATCCTCTAATATTGACTCAAATATGGTCTAAGCCTAATATCATATATATATAACTTTTGGGACATGTATCTATCTAATAAGGGTGAAAAATAAGTCATCTTAGAGAACCAGGTAGCATAATCGGTCACCGATAAATCCTTATGATACAACTCTATGAACTCATAATCTCAATCAAGATTCAACCAATTAAATAAAAACACATTGAAAAATAAGTCCTTAAAATTCCTTCCATGAAAATAGTTCACACCTCCATGAATAAACCATGACTCCACACTATCTCTTGAAACATCCATGAAGTATAAAAGTCATTACCATAACCCACTTATCCCTATGTGTCTCAATGACATAAAATTTTATCTTAAAAGTATCGATCCAATCCTCAACATCCCATTGATCTCCAGTGCCCTAGAATTTTAGATAATGATACATATAGATATTCTCGATTAAGTTAACCATAGTTTCCTCACATTGTGTACAAATCCACCTCCAATTAGCACTGTGTGAAATTACCCATCTTATAGAGGTTTAGTGACCTTAATCATTGGATAAGCCTTAATGGTATACTAAGATTACCCCTATTGATTATCTAGTGGTATAAAATGGGTATTATATGTTTTTTGAACATCCTCAACCCTATCCTTGGATTACTTTATGGTATTCCATCAGAATAGAATTTTTTAAATGATAAAACATTTATTTAGAAAAATTTTAGATGGCATATATATTAAATGGATTTATGAAATGTAATGCCCCAACCTAGGAGGAATTGATCTGGTGCTCTGGGATAGTGCAACACATGTCATCATGTGTAGATACCCATATTCTAGAGGTAATTAAATAGCATCTTGGGTCAAATATAGTATATAAGGAAGACTATACACATACATCAGTGTCAGAATAGTGGCATAAATAATAATAATCACATAGGACATATCAAATAACCATCATTTATAATACTCACGAGCACTAATAAATTATTACAACATCACATTATATACAATAATTTTATTTCATACAAAACCCAACTGATCCCCCCATGGGTGGATCATATATAAAGGTAAAATATAACAAATAAAACAAAAGGAAAAATTATCCCCAGTTCGGTTCTGAGTCCTGCCTGGTCCTAACATCTATACTCTACTCTAATCAAGCAAAAAACAAAAACATCAGGCCTTTCCCTAAAAATATACTAGTAAATATATTTCTTTCTCCTTGAGTACCCAATTTCCATGTAAATCCAAGTATGGTGTGAGTTAAAATTATTAGTCCACCACAAAAGTTATCCCTTAAATAACTAATCCATAAAAAACTGAATACATGAGTGCTATAAATAAATAGTTACCATTTGATATTTTAATGATTAAGTAGTTTAATATATTAACTAAAAAGTGTAGTAAAATAACCACTGATATCTGGACTCAATGGTGACACCTGATATCAGTCTATATCTACTTCATCTAGTTCCAGTGTATCTCTATCCATATTATATAATATTTTATATCTGGTTCCAATGTATAAAACCAAGGAAACCTCAATCCTGAAGGGAACATGAGAATATATGATATCTTCAATAGGAATTCCCATCAATCAAAGTCGTCTAGAATCTATGGAATTAATCCAAGGTATTATTCTCAATTCTATCCATGAAAATTCAAGTAAACGCAACCATAACATCCTCTAAAATGAATCCAAGGAACCACCATTCCATGAAATTTAGAGCATCATGACTAATTGTAATCTAGGTGCATAGACATGAAATTCCATCTCATATAGTCAAGTTGAATTTGGGGAGATCATCCCATGAAATTTACAAGGGGGCCTTGAGGGAATTGAAAACATTAATACATGTAATGAAAAACATTAGATATCATCTAAATATAAGTGGGAGTTATCCCTTGGTATTCATAACGATGAATTTTTGAGGATTCTAAGGTATCTTAAGGAATTTTTTAGATTTGGACATCCTTAGATCCAATGTGGCATCCTACCATGTAATACAAGCAAGAACCCTAATGGAATCCATGAAACTCAAGGAATTACACCCATTTCTTGTACAAAACTAAATCCAAGGGATGACACCAAAGGAATTCCACTCATAACAACCATTTATAAAAGAAAAAATAAATTACTAAACATGCATTTATTATTATGAAAAATCATTTAAAGAGCCTATGTATTTAATCCATCTCATAATAGCCTTATCATTTTCTAAGGGATTGATTAAATAGAGAAAAATTCATAATTTATAAAGGAAAAAACCTTTTATGTTTCTTACTAGATCTCTATTTAACCAACACCACTATTTAACTTATCAATACATTTCACAAGTTAAAAATTCTCAATTTAAAACATTCGTAACCCAATTTATAATCATCATTCACCATTTCACTCTAGTTATGATCATTACATAAACTTGTATACCATTCAAAAAAACACATTTCAAATATAAACCCTCATTTTCATAAAAATCATTTTTCATTCCCTTAGACTCATCTCAAGGGTCAAATCCATTTTTTTCAATTAAACACTCACAACTAAATAGTCCCAATTTTAAGTTCAAAATCATTATTGAATTACCGATGGTTGTGAAATTCTATTTCATAGCTTCTATTTTAAATATAATATCCTATTTACCCCTTTAATATTAGAAACCATTCAAAACCAAAGCCTATACATGGAAAAATCCTAAATAAGGTCATCCTGCACGGATCTAACACTTTTTTATGATTCAATACATGTTAAAGAAGGAAATTCACTAAGATAAACTCAAATTAAAACATTTAGTTTAACTGGGGTTAAGGAATAATATAATCAGCATGACCGCATCATACATACACTCAGAAAATGGAAACACTATAGGTTAGGTTTTAAGGAACACTTTACTTAGGCCTATCTAAGACCAATCATCGAGTATTGGTCACTGGTTTTGGTATAAATGGGATAAATCATAAAAGTAGTCAAACACCCTAAAAATCTGTCATATTTGACATAATTAGTGAGATAGAATTAGTTAGTGAAGGAAAATAATATTAAAAGCGACATACATGTAGACTTACCTTGAGCTTAAATTCACATCTGACAGTGCTTAAATTAGACCAAGAACAATAGATACCCATTTTGGAGGAAGATAGGGAAAAGAGGGAATGAAAGGAGGGATACTAGCCAGGGGGAAGGCCAAAATACCAAGTAATAAATTAAAGGGGAATACATAGGTGAAAATATGAGGTTGTACCTCATTAAAAACATCTCAGGGGGGGAATCTATAATCCACTAGCCCCCTCCATTTATATAGTGTGTCTAATAGCCCTTACTGATCTATTGGACACACCATCAGCTACCAAGTGGCACTGTAGTAGCCTATTGTAGGCCCCAAATCCTCCCAAGAACTCCATATGCCTCATCAACTGACCTAAACCCACATTCTATTTTTAAAAACACCAATTGAAGGTGGTCAAAGCCTCATGATTATATCCTAAACTTTGTTTCAAAATCAAACACTCTCACTAGATTTAGGATTTAAATTTCTCTTGAAAATTCAAACCTGCACGTATGCACAAGGCATTACAAACTCCCTATAATAACACTTATCATCCCCAAGAATTCCTAGTGTCCATCTATTATATTTACCAACATATATCAATTTTCAACTTTATGGAACCATCTATACTACATTACCAAATGACTAGTGCTCTTATAAAGTGAAGCTCCCGAATAGAAGACCTGAGGCCACCTGAACCTGAGGTAAATATCACCTTATCATTAGACAATACAATGAGGCTTCATGGTTATTATCTATCCTGAGATACCCATGAATCATATTACAACTAATTTTCTAGCACATTGTGTTCCCTAATATAGGACTTAACTCATAAGGCTGACTTTAAAAGTCGATACCTTCTTCCATTGGATTTTCATACAGAAGCCTATTCTCAGTGGTACACCAAAACGCTCAATATAGTTCCCAACACACTATATCTCAACACATGTGAGAGCACCAATCAATTCCAGTACCATATATCATTTTCTTTCTTAGAGCCAAATTTATGTGCCTGTACCATCCAAGAGAAACCTAATCATGTTGGATCTTCCATGGAAGTTCCCAAACAACACCAAAAAAATAACTATCACATCCAAAATTACATGCTTTAGGAAATTAACAACTCACCATATCCAAACATACATGATATCACAAGTCAAACCACCTCTAGTTGACCAACCTCAAAAGGTTCGACTACCACCAACATGCTACCTCAGATCCCAAAATTATTTCCTAGATATAAAGGCATCTTGAAACTACTAAAAAATGCACATTGTAGTCTGAACCTGAATCTTAATGTCATTTCCTAATTAAAACCTCATTATAACAGAATCAATAATGCTTAGATTCTATTTTCAATGCACATTAAATTTCCTAGAGTATAGTGCATTGATCACTAGAGAAATCCCATCCTCATCTAGGAAAACTGATGTCTAATCCATCCCATAATGTGATTCGATAGTCAAACACCATCTACTCAAACTATTCATTGTGGTCCCACCCATGAACCAACTTTCTACCACACCTAACCACACATAAATCATACTCTTTCACCCTAATATTAAACCAATTTATTGATTCATCCATCACTATAAAGATATTATCATTTGGAATTACCTAAGGTATCTACACTAAATTGAAAACACATATGCACCAGCATCTGATGAAATCATGACTATCTAAAAACCATTCCTTCATGTTTACAACCTATTTAGCCTATGGGTCACATGCCCAAGACTAAAATGATGTTCCATACCATAGGAGTATCATATTAATCATTTAATTGGTATAACACTATAATATAATAGGCCATATCACATGTGTCACTGAACATAATGGTCGAATGTGACCAAACTCACTCACACCCGAGCATTACCCCAAACATCAAACCCTAGCTGCATCTAGCTCATTGAACACTATCCTTGGTACTCACCGAAACCTTCTGTAGCAAGGTTCACACCCTCAAAGGGGATATGGTGGGTTCACCCCCATATCACTCACCTTAAACCACTCCTTGAGCACCATACCCAATGGGTCCATTATTTACCACATGCATATTTCTCCTCCTGAGCCATGATCAACATCCTGCAAAACCCAACCAGGATTTGATCTCTTGGATCAACTATGTCATAACCATCCAATACAAACCAACACCACCCCAATCAACCAAGGTTTTTTCGCTAATTAAACCTCAATCATCCTTTCCCGCAATGTCTCCTCAAGGAAGTTATCCATCGACCTACACACAGTTTCTCACTAACCCAAAGCTTTCTTGGTACCATGATTACCAGCATGAATTTACTTTTTCCATAGAAATAAAATATGTAAAAACTACCTTACCACCATTTAAATATCTTAAATCATGCTCCCATATGTCATGTTTTATCCATACTAGACATATAAACATAATCCACTAACCATTCTCTTGCACAAGTCAACCTTACTTGACTAGGAGTACCCTCAGTACTCTTCTTTAAAACTAATCACTCCACTTTTTCTGAGGTATATCAAATGAGTTCCTGCTAACTAGTGTAATTCCAAAATTTCAAGTATCTACCCCTACACTCACCAATCAGATAGAAGTGTATTCCAAACTCGATAGGTCCATGCACTCAACTGCTCCTACCCTCTACCCCTAACTATGATACCAAGCGATGGTACCCCAGGTGATTTCATGTTTTGAACTATTCAAGGAATAAATTTTCTTATGATTCATACCTAGTCATACTGCATGTGAAATGACCCAATCACACTCATACTACCTCAATTTCATCTAAAAAATGAGTGTCCATTATAATACTATCTAATCTCATCGAGACCCATGATTCATAACTCCAAAGGGACTGGTTCACAAAACTTAAATCATCGTCTCATGAGTCACGTGTCATTAATCCTAGGATAATTATCCTACCCAAGTAATAAACAATTCTATTAACATGTCGCTTACACTAACTTGAGGTGTTATAGATTTCCTCATAGAACAAGCCTGTCACCTTGAATGTGTCTCTAATATGAACATGATCACCCATCATCCCGAGTTCAATTTCAAGAACCATAAATTTCTCCACTATACAAGAAACACATACCCAAAATATATCCACAACTACTAGGTTCATGTATTCTAATGATCATTCCATTCAAAATTGATATAGACACAAGACCCTACCACCACAGGTGCTGAACTGCCACTACACCACAATAAGGAAACAACAAAATCACTAAACCTAAGTTGATCTTAGGGCCACTAGGTCCTTCTATCTATCCCCTAAATTAAGCCTCAAAAGGTTCACCACTCAAGATCTAACACTCTTCCCCATTTTAAGGTCACATAACATCTAACATTCCAAAAAACCAACTCGGGGTTCTCATTAACTAGCTCTATATCTAGCCCCATTTACCCTCACCAAGTCTAAGATAAAAAAAATAATACTACTTGGTCGCCTCCTCCACTTATGGTTTAATACTTTACATATTTAAATTATTACTTCACTACTACAAATTTGGACTTTAATAGTGCTAAAAATAGGCTATATCAGCACTAAAAAAGAATTTTATACCAGAGTGATGTTAAAATATAACCGTTATCTATGCTAAAGAAAATCACAAATCAAGGGGTCCTTTATCAGTGCTTTTTTAGTGATATTAAAAATTTGAAAAAAAATATTTTTTCACATAACACAACACCCCCTTTCTTAGTACTCATGACCCGCTTTATGAGCGCTCTCTACTCCCCAACCCACCATCAAGCACCCCAACCCCTACTAGGCACTCAATAATTCCCCACATCCTTCCTATGATCTTGATTGACTCCCCCAAATACCTATTGGTGCTGGGAATTAATCATGTGACCTCCATTCTATACTCTAATTCCCTTTACCACTCTTACAATCATGTTTTTTTTATATTTTACAATAGTTGTATTTATTCATATATATTTATAACTATGTGATATATATACACATACACACACAAACACACACTTATATTTATTTAAATATATTATATATTAATATTAATTTATATATATTATAATATATATATATATATATATATGTTTATTAATACACACACATATGTATATATAAAAATTATATATACATTTGTAGAATTATATATATATTCATATATGTTTATAATATATAAAAAAGGTTAGATGTTGTTTTTAATAAAATGGATAATAATTAATTTTATATGATTTATATAATTATTTTTAAATGAATATTTAAAATATGTCTACATATTGAGATATAAATTTTATACATAAAATGTATATTTATATACCTATATATTTAATTCTATATTTATACAAATTTAAATGTAATTGTGTTTTTATATATAATTTTTTATAATGTATTTATAAATATTTACTGTAAATATATATACATACTTGATTTAATAATAATTATATATATATATATATATATGTATATATATAAATACATTTATATATTATGTATATACATAATATAGATTCACACATATTTACACACACACATACACATTTAAATTTCACACATACACTTACAAATATTTACATATATAAGTATTTATTTATATATAATAGAATATGAATATAAATATTTATTTGTTTATTGAAACACACATTTTAATATATAAATATTGATAATATATATATATATATATACATATTAAATCATTTTTAAGGAAATAAAACGGATAATTGTTTACTTTAAATAAAATGAATAATAGATTTTTATTTCCATTTGGTATAAATATTTAAATTTTTTTTTTACATAAATATTTTTAAATATGTATTTATAAAATTGATTTATTATAAGTAAACATACGAAAATATGAATATATTTAAATATAAATAAAAGTACATTATGAAAAATGATAAAATTTCAATACCATAATTTCTATATGAATGTAAGACCCGAGAATAAATTCAATCCACACTGAAAATGGGCAAGAATAATCTCTTAAATAAAGTTTAAAGTCTAATGAATATTAAACAAAATAGGGTATCCTAACTAAAAAATTAGTTTTGGAGGCCTTATGGGCCTTTTTAGGACTTGAAAAAAAGTTAACAAAGTTCCCCCTCACCAAGGTGTAGATCTCTTTATAGGCTTTTATTTTATATGTGGTAGAGCCCAAATGAACACCCATATCAAAAGTTATGTCGGTTTAAAGTTGAAGACATGTTTCAACTTATCTTAGACCATCCATTAATTCAGTTAATTTTTATGTCATCTGATTTTTATTAAATTACTATTACTCAATAATAATTATCAAACTATTAATTAATAATATTTTTTGGTATTTTATAATCCATTTTCACTAAATATCTTATATATTAAGTGTCAATGCATATTTAGCCTTATTTAAATCATATTTTAAATAATATATAATATTTATATTTACTATAAATATATTTATATATTAATATATAGTATTTTTAATGAAATATATTTTATTTTATGAAATATACCCTTTATCAATTATTTTTTATTAGTTCTGATAAGAGTTCCCCTTTATTAGCGCTTTTAAGTAGCATTTATTAAATGGACCCTTTATTAATTAATGATTTTTACTGTTACTGATAATAGAGGCCTTTATCAATGCTTTTAGCTAGAATTGATAAATACCACCCTCTAATTAGTGTTAAAAAATCACTGATAAAGGATTCATTTATGAGATCTTTTTCTAGAACTAATAAAGGGGGCCTTTATCAACACTTTCAATTAGAACTGATAAAGACTAGTTTCAAATTCACCCATATTTTTAGTAATGATTATTTACCATTTCACAAGGTTTACAAAATTGGGATGGTTAAATAAAATTCCATTCAAAAGAAATATAGGAATACACTTTATAGGTTACTTACTAACATTTTATTTAACCCAACCATTATTTTCCCAGAAACTCACACTTTCTAAAGAACTTACATTACCATAATCCATAAAAAAATTCTAACATTTATTAAGATTTCCAAAATCCCCAAATATTGAAGAAATAGGGTTTCATTCATAATCTATAGAGTAATATGCTTTACAGGTTACTTACTAGAACTCTATTTAACCAACACCATCATTCAATGATTCATTTAGATTTTTATAAAAGTTACACTTTCATTCTATCCAAGATATAACAAGATTTAAAATTTTTAAGGCCTGATTGAATAAAGTTCCATTCACTTGATATGAGTGAAAATGACTTATAAGATGCCTTTCGGTACCTAATTTAATTTAGAACACCATCAATCCATTTATATCTACCTATTTGGGAGTAAATTATCTTAGTAATTGGTTAAGTAATATGCCACCATAGCTATATTTGGAAAACACCATATAAAATACTAGGGGAATTTTAAATACCAACCCCATTACTACTAATAAAATATAGGCCATAGGAAAACATAAATCATATTGTTATAATCAACAAAATATGATTACAAGCTAATATAAATCACATGAAAAATGAAATCGACATCTAAAACCCATGTACCTAGAAGGATTTATTCCATGTGAATCCCTACATGCCTAAAATTATGTATGAATGTAGCCATACCCATTTCTATACTGGTCCAAGATTATAAATCCCATGAACTAGTAACATCATAAACCATATGCCTCACCCAAAGTGAAAACCTGATATAATTGTAATAAGAACATGTCCCATCCCTATAAACTTGTGTTTTCCCAAATGCAAGGGTTGATCAATATAAGGTACGATATCATTACTAAGTCCCAAAACACTCATAGTCTATTGTATATGACATATAAATAGTAATACAAAATAAAAACACATCTGATACTATTTTGTAATCCCCCACCTTGGGAGCCATTGATCTGGTGCTCCGGGTCATGTGCCATATGACCTCAGGCACACTTCCCCATATGCCAGAGGCTATTGAATAGTCGTGCGAGTTGAAGATAATATATTGGGGAGACTATAACTATATATAAGAGTCAAAATATTAGTAGAAATAATAATAATCACATAGACTAGATCAAATAACCATCACAAATATGACATAAAAGAGCCAATAATTAATTAAAACATTGCATGCTATATAATAATGGAATGAAATACAAGACCTAACCAATCCCCAATGAGAGGATCAAAAATAAAGGTACAAAAGAAAAAAGAAAAATAATGAAAAATTTATCCCCAATCCAATCTTGAGTGCTTCCTAGTAATGAATTCCATAATATACTCCAAGAAAGCACAACAAAACAACATCTGTCCTTGACTTAAACCTGTACCTACAAAAAATAGTTATATTCTTGGATAAACAAGTATCATGTTGGCCTTTGTAGGGTGTGAGTAAAATTGATTGGGCCACCACCAATGGATTCCCTAAAATAATAATTCCATAAAAATGTGCATGTAGGAGTGTTATAAACACACAAGTACCATTTAGTACTTTAATAGATCAATAGTTTAATATTCTAAATAAAAAGGGTATATAAACAACCACAAATGTCTGGGATCTATGATGATACACAACATTGTTCAATACCTAATTCAATCAAAATTAGTGTCTCTATGGTAAACAATATGGAATGTCTTGTTCCAAGGTATAAAAATAAGGTAACCATAACCATGAAGGGTACATGGGAATCCACTAGTCATTCCCATCCATTAAAATCATCCATAATCCATGGAAGCCATCCATATAATTCTTAACAATTCTATCTAGGTGAATCCAAGGGAAAACATCCATGGAATTCTCTAAATTGGATGCAAGGAACCATCGATCCAAGGTATTTAGAGTATCAGGCTTGACCATATTATAGGTTACCTCCCATGGTATTTTATATCATACAATCAATCCAAATATGGGGATCTCATCCTATGGTATTCATAGGGGTACATCGAGAGGATCCTTAACATTAATCCATGGTATCTAAAATATAATAAATCACATGAATCCAAGGGGGGTCCATCCTGATGAATTCACAACGACGAATTGTTGATAATTCAAGGGTATCCCATGGAATTCCATAGCATTGGACATCCTTGGATGCAATAAGAAATCCTCACATGACATCCAAGAGAGTAACATAATGAAATCCATGCACAATCAAGGAGTTCCACCCATTTCATATCCAGAACTGAATCCAAGGGATGGTACCCAAGGTATTTTACTCATAAAAACCATTTACATAAGAATAACCCATTTACCAAACATGTATTTCTTATCAATAAAAATCACTTAACAAGACCATGTATTTAATCCATCTCATAAGAGCCTTATAATTTTACAAGGTCTTGATTAAATAGGGAACCATTTATAAGATATAAGGGAAAACATGTGTTAGGTTTCTTATTGGATATCAATTTAACTAATACCACTATTTAACATATAAATAAACTTCAAAAGTTTAAAAAATTTCACCTTAAAACACATTTTACCCAATTTCTAGTTATGATTTAATATTTAATTCTAGTTGGGGTCATTCTATAAACCTTTATACCTTTCACAAAACTCCAATTCAAACAAAAACCCTCATTTTCAAAAGCATCATTTGTTATTTTATTAGAATCATCTCAAGGGTTAAATCCATTTTTTCAATTCAACACTTAGAACCCAATTGGTCCAATTTTAAGTTACAATCTATTCTAAAATTGTTGATGGTTGTGAAATTCCATTTCAGAACCATCGATTCCAAATATAACTTCCCATTTACCCCTTTAAGACTAGACAACAAATCACACCCCAAGACTATACATGTACAAAACCCAACTAGGGTCGTCCACATGGATCTAACACATTTTTTATGATTCAAGGAATATTAAATAGGGAAATTTACTAAGATAAACTCAAATGAAAATATTTAGTTTAACCATGGGTAAGGCATGACATTAAAGGCTTAACTGCATCATGCATACACTTTAAAAATCTGTAAGACCATTATTTATGTTTTAAGGGCCATCTAAATTTTGACTCAGGAATCCCACTCAAGAAGTATCAATCATTTGTTCAGTATGAAAGTGGATAAATACCAAAACCAAATAAATTCCTTGAAAATCATTCATATTAGAAATAAATATAAAGACAGAATTAAATAGTGAAGGAAACTATGATTAAAAGGTGAAAAACACTTATAATTACCTCTATCTTTTATTTTCACATGATGATGGTTAAATTTTCCAAAGAATAAGAGATATCCATTATAGAAGAAGAGAGAGAGAGAGAATAGATGTCATGGTAGGAGGGCTATTTACCATGGAAAAGTCTAAAGTCCCAAATAAGAAAGAAAAAGGGTGACCTCGTGTAAAAAGACAGGGCTTAACCTAATTAAAAATAGACCAGGGGACACTGGATAACCACTATCCCCCAAAAGCTATTCAGTGAGTCTATAAACCCTTACTAGGCTAGTGGACACACCACCGACTAACCAGTGGCACTTAAATAGCCTACTATAGATTCTGGATCATCATGATCCCTCTGGATGCTTCCATGACCAACCTGAACCCCATACCAAATTTAAAAACACTTATTTAAGGCATTCAAATCATTGTTATTCTATTCCAAACTCTATTTAAAAAATACAAAATTGTCCCTAGTTTGAGGATTCAAATTTCTCTTTAAAATTTAAATTCACCCATATGCACAAGGAATTATAAGAAAGATCATGTATACTCTTACAAAAACCCTTACCTAAGCTCTAATGACCAATACAAGATAAAAATATCACCATATGAGGCATACCCTAAGGATATTCTCTAAAAGACACTCGATAACCAAATCCCACTATTATCTAAGGCCTAATCCCCATTACTTTCACCTTTATAGATATAACTATTTTATCAAATTAATAAACACAAAAAATATATAGGTTTTAATTAATTATATGATACAAATAATTTATTTAGGAAATAATTAGATAAATTATCATTGGTATTAAATTAATTAAAATGTTCTTTTAAAAAAATCAGTCACAATTAAGAAAGAACATGACATGTGATCCTATATTCCAACAATGATGCGTAAAATCACATTATCTTGACACCCTGAGTAAGAGGAAATCCATAAAAAATAAGTTAAAAATATCACTTGAATAAAATATAAGAAATTATAACCTTAATACCAATAACATCAATAACACTACCCTAGAAACATAAGTGTCTACTATACAAGTGTCGGCTAGACACAATCATAGTTTTCGACTTGAGCTATAACCATCCTACCTCCATTCTATTTGGGCCTAGATAGTAAATAAAGAATAAAAGGATCTAACATAATTGTTTAATTCCTTAAATTATTTCACTGGTTTTGAGCTAGGTCATTATATGGCCTCATGTGTGCCTCCTCATATACAAGTGGTTTCTAAATAGTGTTGAGGGCCTGGATGATACATTGAGGTGACTATGCCTTCAGTATTGATCCATCCAAACATAAAAAAGTATAATAAATGATAATTAATAAAATATTGCATGGAAATAGAGCTACATTTTATCATATAGATAACATCAGATGTAATAAAAAATGAACACATGCATTTCATACATCAATAGTAAAAGTATGATCCCCACAAGTGGTAAATAAATACATGTGTTTCAAAAAAGAATAAAATAATGAAAGTGGAATTGTTATAAAAACATGTTAGAGTATTTATTGGTATCACCTCTATCTATAACTAGCTCTTCTTGATCACCCTCATGATATAGGGACCTAACTCTTATCTAGATCCCCTAAAACAATGTATATACATTAACCAGGGTTCCCACATAGGGTGTGAGTATATAATATAGTAGGATAAAACCAATGATACCTTATCATAAGTGCATCAGTATATGTGAGTACATTCAGTAGAAGAAAATAAATAAAAAAAAAGTATGAAACCAGTTTGGGTCATCATGCGCCATCTAGGCCTCTAAGAATCATGTACATACCTATTGTGGCCACCACTAGAAGGATTGTATCATCTCTTACCAACGAAATCATCAATGATAATATAGGAAGTGGCAACATAGGATAGAATAATGTTTCTAACCTCGCACATGTCTCAAACCATCCCATAATACTGGGTAAGGTCCCATGCTTAAGTCTCATATGTAGTAAAAAAAATCTTAAGAAAGGTGAAAATGGCATATCCAATGTATGATAAACCAAAATCTGTATCTAATGTAAGGTCCCATAGATAATCTCTATATCATAAATTGATTAAATGGATGAATAATATAGCAAACCTTCCATATATGTCTAACCAATACTCTCATCTAAGGTAAGGCCCCATGGATAATCTCCATACTCAACTCATTGTTCCCCCAACATGGATTACCTAAATAAAAACAGAATCCTACCAATGGTATAGAAACTCAATATGAATAATCATCTTAATTTCATACCATAAAGAGTTATCCCATTGGCTATACCCTCTACAAAACTCATCTTAACCATCCCATACTAACTATTTTTGAGCCTAAACCTTTTCTCAATTGAAGAAGGATGGAACCCATACCTGTATGCCTATAAAAACATCTTCTAATAATATTAACATGTTTACAAAACTAACTTTATATAAAAATAATTACGGTATAAAAACCTATGAAAAAAGGTTTAATCATTATGGTTTGCTCACAATCAAAATAGAACCGTTATAACTCCCCTTGATATGTTAAGTCCTATAAATTAGAAACTACATAGTCACTTGAATACTTTAGGAAGAATAAATACATGTACCTACATTCACCTGTATACACAACAATAAATGTAATTCCATATAAATACCAAAACATAGCAAGAGATTTATATCTATATCCATAAGGAGCTAACTCCCCAAAATACATTGTCTGATTCAACCCCAATGAACCATAACTCATGAAATTAATAAAAATCATCTCAGTTAGGTATTTGAGATATAAAAAGAAATAAAAACAAGAGAAAATCACATCTAGGGATACCATGATCTTATATTTACTAAAAGAGGATGCTCGTAACTTGTAGCACTTTAATATGGAAGTAAATTATGTGAAAGGCGCTTGAAGATTAAAAGAGGATGTCCCATGAGAGATATGATGATTTCTAGGTCAGAAAATGTGATAATTTATGGGGATATATATATATATATATTAGGGTAGAATTATATAAGATAACTTAATTATTTTTTACCAGTTAGACCACATGGTACCCTGTTTGCCTATATTGGGCACTTAGTGCTTCACCAACCACCCGATACTCCATCACTTAATGGTATTTAGAGATATAAGGTGTTTAGGGCCCCTAAAAAAATTACTTCATACTTGATAGCAACTAATAGTTTATTTCAATTATAAATCCCTGAATATCCCTCTTCGAAACACTTTTAAATCCTAGCCTATTTCAAACATTCCATAAATTAACAATTATAAATTAACATCAATACAAAAATGATCAACGAATTATACCTTGAAATTTTAGGGTCATTAAAACTTTGGTTAAAAATTTAGAGATAAATATAGAAAAGAAATGTAAATAGATGTAAGAGTTATTAATCTATTTATATGATCTCTATCTATCACTATGTACACTAAGGGAAAGGGTGGTAGGGAATCAAAGGATACATGGGATAATGTTTCAAACATTCTTCATTGTTATTCAAAATTTAGAAAGCCTATGATAAAAATTATTAAAATTTAGTTTGAATATTTTATGAAATACAAATAATTTATGAATAACTTATTTGTAAGATTCATTTATGTGGTATGAATCATGAAAAAATTGGATAATATATCTCATAAGAAAACATTTTAAAAAGAATTATAAGAATATTACCATCATAAATTAATGTAAAAATATATATGATTATGAAATAAATCTAAATTTCTTGTCAATGGATAGATTATAAAACCCTTTTGTTGATTTTGAAATTAAAATTAAGGGTGATGTGTTGAAAAAAGATAAATTTCCTAGGGAATTTTTATATAAGGCTATGAATACATTACCAATTGAGAATTAATCTAATGAATAAACAAGATATGTTATTCCACTCTTCTCAAACAAACTAAAGAGTTAAAAATAGATTGTTAAGGAGAATCTTCTCTCGTAATGCTTCTATCATAGTAAGATTGACCATATTGCCACCAAATTTCCATTGAACTATAAAAATGAGGAGAAATATAAGTAAGCACCAAATATAACTACCAAAATATAAAATAATAAAATATTAAAAGATTTTATTTGAAAATAATGGTGAAAAAATATTTGAATAAATATATCATGTTAAATTAAGATACAAATAAAAATAAGTAAGAAGTTAAAATTGATAACTATAGATATAGTAAGGAGATTTTTTTGGTTTCTATTATTCACCATCATGAAACTATTATTGATATTTGGTGATGAAAAAATTTAATAATAAGGTTTTGTTTATTTTTTTTCTAAATTGGAGGAAACACTTAATGAAATTTGTATTCATACATTTATATCTGATACGGTTAATTAAATTTTTATAGAATGAAAATAATTCATATTAGATATGGAATAAAAAATTAAAAGCATAGAGAAAACACTGAATATAATAATTGTTGAGAAGACATGTGAAAACAAAAATGAATATTATTTGAGTATTAATGTTCAAGAACAATTCAAAGTGATAAATAAGATGAATGATTCCTTGAAGGATAAAATTATATACTTTAAATATTAAAGGTAAAGGTTTTCAGAACTAAACTATAATAGGAAGATACGATTAAGGATATTTCAAATGGACATGCATTATAGTTTGAATGTATTTTTACTGGGGAATATAAAAAATATAAGGACATATGTGAAATATAGATTACTATTTGAAAAACAATATTTCACTTTGAAGTTATAAATAGAATAGGATATGATTCCAAGGAATAATAAGAGAAAAATTTATTAAAAACCATGAAATGTTATTCCAATAACCAATGTAGAAAAATGATTTTAACATTAGTCATTTTTCACTTTCAATGTATTTTATTAAATTATATAAATGATAAAGATGTTGAAAGTATATTTTTAACATTATTAATATAAAAATGATCATAAAAACAATGTATTGCATCATTTATTTACAAACTAATGGAAAAAATATAAAAAATTTCATAATTTAAATAGGTTAAATTGAGTATCCAATTTGATTATTAAAATAATTGATATGAAAAATACTATATTTTTCTAATTATTTTTTTAAATGATATAATCAATAAATTTTCTCATTAATTATTTTTATAACTAACTTGGAAAATATTGTTTTTATAAAAAATAAAAATATCGATCACACTGCCTAATTTGTATAAATTTATAAGCAAACATAAAATAGAATAAATTCATAACCTAATTTGAATAATTTTTAATATAAAAGATATTTAAAATTGTAAATATAGAAAAATGGAAATAATAATCAAATAATACATAAAAATAATTAAAAAATAACCAATCCCTGTAAATGAAATACCTATATAGACTCAAATATTCCATGAGTTATCAAGGTTTTTGAGAAAATTTAAATTTATGTCTATTTTTTCTTGATAATTAGTTTAAGACCATTGTTATAAAATAATTATCTCTAAATATGTTAGAAAATTTATTTATTAAATTTGGAATCCCTGATTTTAGTTCCATGTGATAAAATATTTTATATGTTTATAACATACTTTGAGCTTCAAAAATATTATCCTAAATAATATTACCAATAAAGAACAAAGAAAATGGATAAAATAACATAATCATTTTCCACGTGATACTAAAAATTTCATTATTTACACAACTTTGATTCTCATATTTAGTGAAATTTATTTTCTTAATAATAGTCTTAAACTGATCTTCAAACAATGTTAAATGTTACAAGAAAAATTTAACTATAAAATGTAAAGATTTATTTTTGATCACAACCAGTGAAACACCTTATTGGATTCTGGTTTTAGGTATCCATTTTTTTAATTCTTGAAAACTAAAAAATGAATAAATATTTTCTTAGATGTGTGTAAAAATTTATAGTAATATGAAATAACATGGTTTTATATGTAATGGATAACATATACCATTATATTTCATTTTTATAATACAAAACTCAACAAATCTTTAAAATAAAAGGAAACACATAAAATAAACTTTTACTTGTACAAGCACTACACAAAAGGGTCTAAAATTTTAACAAATTAAAATGAGAAACATATAACTATAATTATGATAAATTTATACTTAATTAATTAAACATAATATGAATTTATCAAAAATAAAAATTTTAGATATCAAACTGCATAAAATTATGAAAATAATGTAATCATAAAATTATTAATTTATTTCTTTTAAAATTAGTTAACATATCTAATTACCAGTAATAAATTCTAATATATTTTTGAATATAAAATATTAAAAATTAAATGTTTTGTTTATAGTACCTTGATCTTGTAATAGGAATATGGAGGCACCGATATAATGGTGAAGATAGTAATAAGGGGTGATGATGACCTTATATGGTGGCACTACAGTAAATGCACAAGGATAGAGAAAAAACCTAAAATATACTTTGACTGATATTGATAATTTTTGGTGATTGAAGGAAGACTGAAGGAAAAGATATAAATGTGAAAATATTCAAGAGAGTGGGGTACTAGAGTATTATGAAAAAAGAATAAAAATATTAGGTTAGGTTTATGGATTTATTATTAAATTTTTAACATTGTTTATTATATTAACGGATTGAAAAACTAATAGTGCATATTTTTCACATCATTTATATAAAAATTAAACATTAGAAATATAGTTTCAATGTTGATTATTTTTTTTAAATATGAAATTTATCTATGGTTCATTATTTCACATATGTTGTTAAATAATCAATATAAAATCATAGAAGTTTAAAATATTATTTTTAATGGTTAATAGATAATTCAAATGTATTTATTAATTTGAGAAAAACTTTTCATAGAATTGGCTATGAAAAATGGTTCTTTTTATAGTATTATTTGGAATACTTGGAATATTGTTGAATGAACCAAAAACATGACTTTTTTAAGAATTTAATCATTCTAGAAGTAATTTATGTAACATCCTCAATTTTAAATGATAATAAAAAATATTTTATTAATAAATTATAAGTATTTTTTTGATGTGGAAATTTAATTTTTCAATATTTTTGTTTATTATGGATTTATAAAAGAGGTAAAATCCTTGTTGATATTTTGAATATTCTCTAAAATATTTTTGGAGGTAGACACTGAGTTATCATGAGATTTTTGAGGCTCAAATAGAATCAATTTTGATAAAATAAATATTTCAAAAATATTATATTATACACATTTGGTTTATCCAAAAAACCGAAATAACTCCAAAACAATGTCTCGTATGAGAAATTTTAGAGCACAATTAGGTATGGGATATGGGGTTTACCCTAATCGCAACATAAAATTTGTGCTTGTCATTAATTTGATCAAATCGCACGTGAGAATGTTTTATTTAATATTTTTATTATATATTTTTATTAAAATAATAGAATAACTCCCAAATGGTGTCTCTGATGGAAAATATGAGACCACCGTTAGGTTTGGAATATGAGTTTTACCCTAGGCATGAAATAAGTTTTGAGCTCATCGGGTGTTTGGAAACATCGCCTGTAAGGATAATAATAATTGGTTTGTTAATATTTTATTTGGTAGTTAGAAATAATAATAATAATAATAATAATAATAATAACAATAATAATAATTATTATTTGTGTAAAATACCAAAATAAAAATACACTTCTATGATTAATAATAGTGTTATGGTGGAAATAACGAGTGAGAAATGTAATAATCGTGATATTATTAATTGTTTTAAATAAATGAAATTGAGTGTGTTTAATAAAATTTATTTATCATTATTGGTTTTTAATGGCAGTTTTTTGATACGTTATGGTAATAATGATGACAATATTTTAATAATAATAATAATAATATATTACAGTTATTATTATTATTTAATTGGGAAGATAATTTTGTGTGTGTATATATATGTGCGAGAGTATATATGTATGTACAGATGTGTGTGTGTATAAATAAAATGTATATATATATTATAGATATATATATAAATATTTATGCATGTTCAAGTGTAAATAAATAAATAAATATGGTTTAATTATATATATGGGTGTATATATGAATATATTGGTACGTGTATATATATATATATATTGTCTGTATATATATATATGGATGAATTTTATATATATATTAAGGTATCTTTTAATATATTTAAAAACAGATATTAAATATAAAATGAACATGATGTATTAAAATATATTAAATGTGTTTTTAAATGTGTTGAGAAAGGGTTTAAAAAAATAAACACCTATTTTTTTAGAGGGTGGCATTTGGGTTTAAGAAGAAAGAGAATAAAAATAAATGAAATAAATTAAAAAATTAATGGAATAATTAATGAAATATTTTTTTAAAAAACATGATAAATAGGGAATGGGGGAGGTGCCTAAGGAGTTTACTGGAGAAAAACCTCATCCCTATCACCTATCATATATCATTCTCCCTCTCTCATTTATTGTTTATTTTATTTTATTTAGTTATTTATTTCTCAAATTTTTAATCCTCAATATATTATTCAATATTGATCATATTGATGTGACGTCAGTTTCATTGGGTTCATATAAATGAGTAGAATTTTAAACCTTATTGTGTTTCTCATGTCAATGAGGTATCAATGGTGTTGTTAAAATCGAACATCAAAGCTCTTCGTTAGTCAACATTGCACATAATATAGTAATTCCTTGACATTATGACATGATTTATATAGGTTATTAGTATGATTTTTTCCATGCATGCATAACTTGTGATACCTATGTTCAATTCCTAACCACATGAGTTGTGTGTGTGTGTAAACAAGACTTGTATTTGGATTTGTTGCATATAGAATTTTTGGATGATTATACTGTTTTTTGTGTGATATTGATATATCATATTATATACATGTTTACATGTGTTTTTTTGTCTCTATAGTTGATACAGAAGGTGACATATAGACTATCCCCTTTTGGGAGGGATGTGTGAGATATTTATCAGCTCATACATGGGATATACCTTCCAAGGGATGTGTCTATTGTGTTTTGTGAACAATCCCATCAAAGAGGGGGGTTTTGTTGGATATGAATGGTGATGTTTCTGCTGACATCATATCGAAGGAGGTATGTTTCTTCTAGAATGGTTATGAAGTAGGTAGATCTAGTCCCCGAGGACCCATCATGTGTTTTGTACTTATGTGATATATTGTTTTTATATATGTACGTTGTTTACGTCCATGAAATGCACTTGTATATTTTATTAACTGATGTTAAAGGCCGTTGGTGGTGTCATATTTAGTCATGTACTCACACCCAACTTAGGCATTTTATTTCTCTTGTAGACTTCATGACCAGAGATCCAGTGAAGGGAAAAGGATCTATGGTGTGTGGTTGATCAGACAAAGATGAAGGATGTTGTCATTACTGCATTTATTCATTGGATTTACCTATACTTGCGGTCCTTTTTTTTCCGATTATAATATTATGTATTTTATCTTTAGTTTTATGCATGTACTCTAATTATTTATTTTATTTATTATACTGGTTATTTATTTATTATGTGCACTCTGATGGAAGGTATAACTTCCCCATGGTTCCACTTGAGACCCTCACTAATAGTCGATAACCTATATTTTATGGAGAGCCACACCTAAGGTCACGTGGAATTCTGTCTCACACCCAATAGTTTAGGTATAAATGTTACAATATAAGTCTTGATATTGGTTGATGATAATTTTTTTATAGATATTTTTTTAACTGTGTAAACTTTATACATAGAGAACCTGATTATTTGAATAGGGTGGATGAATTGAATATTAAAAGAAGAATATAATAATATATAATTAATTTTAATGATATGTTTGGGAATAAAATTATGATACAAACTCAATTTTCATTTCTTAGATGAAAAATTTTTAGGATGGAGAAAAATACGTAATAAATTCTATATCAAATTCTGGAATACAATATATTTCGTGGATAAAATATATGAATCATGAGAAATAAATTTAGTTAATGTTACATTAATAGAATGTGACAATGAGTTCATATAAATACTAGACAACAGATTCTCATTATGTGGGATATGAGACTAAAAACATCTCAAACAAGTAAAGGATGGATTATGTTGAAGTAGCGAGTTTAGGAAATTATAGTGTAGTAAACATAAAAGAAAGATAAAAATGAAATTTATATGAATAAGAAATATAGAAGATGAAAGTTTTTTATGTTAAATACCTGATACACAATCTTCTCACTATGAGTGTGTTGTGTGACTTGGAACAAAAAAATTAATCCTCCAAGAAAATTTCTCTATTTGAGGGTAAGATGAAATAATGGTGATGAAAAAAGTCAAACTAGTGTCAATATATATCAAAATAATGTAAATAAAACATTATTTTTTATGACCAATGAGGATGGAAATGAAATATGATATCAAAAAATTAGGAATATTAATTAAAATAGAATAAAAGTTTTAGGGATGAGAAATTTAGTAATTGTAGTTCCTCAATTTAAAAGAGGAATACAATATTTTTTTAGATCCCTATAAGAAGGAAAATTATAAAAAAACATATAAACCCAAAGGAATAAAATTAAAGGAACTACTTGATAATGTCAGCAATGATGTTTGTAGATCTATGAGTGAAAAAAGAACTGAAGGTTAAAGATATTTTATACTTATTATAAACAGTACCAAAAAAGAGGGAATTAGGGGAAGTTTTATGGACTTTTTTGTATGTATCATTTTTGGATCATTTAGTTATAGTTTCAGTTTTATTTAGTGGTGGTTGTTTTAAAAACGTTTACCCAAAAAGTTTCTTGAAACCAACCACTACTAAATATATTAATAGCGGTTATTTTTAGTGGTGGTTAATGGTAACCAATTCTAAATTTTTTTTTACATAATTTACTTAGAGACAGTTACTAAAAACCCACCACTAAATATTATAATTAAAAATTATTTTTTTTTGTAAAATATTTAATAGAAAACTATAAATATAAAAAAATGACATGAAATAAACTAAAGTATAAATTTATAATAAACCCATCATACATACGTCATACATCCATAGTTATATATAATGACATGCACAATCATCATAACCTCGGTCATCATATACCTTAATCTACCCATACAACAGTCAACCCATACCCCATTCATCAATATATACATTTAAAATATTTTCAAAAACAACCTATGCCCAATATACATCCACGCCATGACCTGCACTACATCTGTCTACCTCCACATCATCTCATCAACTAAAACTGAACACATCATCTCATCAACTATAACAAAAAAAGAAAACAAAAATTAAAAATAAACATAATATATCATAATTAAAGTAGAATAATTGATAAAATATAAAAACAGCATGAAAAAAAGAACCATAAATACTTCCTTTTGAATAATTTCTTGGATTAGAACAGTCAAAATTATGCCTACTACTGAAATATGTCATCTATAATGAAAAACATAACATTTAAGAAAAAATGTGAAAGAGAATAGTCACAAAATATATTCAGAATTTTTCACATAAATTTTTTATTTTGCTACTAAAATAGAAGATATTATAACATAAAAAAATAATATTCCATGAAAACACTTTGAAATCATAAACTTACCTATTTAAAATATGATTAAACACTTAAAACTAAAAATAGATAAGTAAATATTCTAATTAATTTTTAAATCAATGTGTCGTGTGCCTGAAATTTACATAATAATTTTTTAATAAACACTACTGGAAATGCAGGCTTTCCCAACAGTTCTGAACCATTGGGAAAGCCTGCAGAACTGTTGGTATATCTTATACCAATGGTTCTGTAAACTGTAGGGAATTAAGCCGTTGGAAAAGCTTTTCCCAACGATTTACACTAAACTGTTGGGATAGGTTAGAAAAAATGAACATATCCCATTGGTTGTGCCAAACCTTTGGGATAGTTTTTCCCAACAGTTTGGCTTGAACCGTTGGGAAAACCAACCAGTTGAATTCTTTCCCAATGGTTTGAAACTGTTGGGAAATTATTTTTACCAATGGTTTATAGAGAACCATTGGTAAAAAAAATACTCAGAATTGTATGCCAATGGTTTGAAACCGTTGGCATAGCCTATGCTGTTCAAATTGCACAATAGCCTGCAATTTGCACAACAGCCAATCCATTCCCTCTCCTTTCCAATTCCCTCTCATTTCCAATCATTTCCAATTATTGTACCTGCAATAAACTAACACATACATATACAATTATTTTACCTGCAATAACCAACTAACGCACATATAGAGAACAAATTCATACACATTTAACATATAATGCATCCTAGAACTATACACATCCAGAATTAAATCATAATTAATAACTTAATTATAAACATACATAATTCATTTAGAATTAAATTTAAAATTTAGATGAAAATTATATGTAGAATCCAGAATTCAATTCATAATTTGATCGGTTTTTCATATACCATATGTTTTTACTAGAAATGATGTCCATTTTAAACAATATACATACACCAGGAGTGATACTGGACACACCGTGCCTCGGATTGAGGCGAGGTTAACTCGTACACATCAAAAATGACCCATGGATCGTTTTCCTAAAGTATCAACATATTTTGAAAGCGTTTGGTTGGTTTTCTGTATGTCAGTTGTTTTTTTCACTTAAAATGAAGTGCTTTTTAAATAAAAGAGATGCACTTTGAGTGGTTCCGGCTACACCATGCCTCGGATTGAGGAGGGGTTGACTTGTACATGTCACAAATGATCCATGGATCATTGTGCTAAAATATCAACACAATCAGAATCCGTTTGGTCAGTTTTCCGTATGCACTTAAAATGTTGTCCATTTTAAACATAATAGAGACACTTTGGGTGGTTTCGGCCACACTGCGACTTGGATTGAGGTTTGGTTGACTCTTACATGTCACATATGACCCATGGATCATTGTCCTAAAGTTTCCACATATTCCTAATGTGTTTGGTCGGTTTTTCATATGCCAGTTGTTCTTTTCACTTATAATCCTGTCCATTTTAAACAAAAGAGACATATTTAGAGTGGTACCGGCCACACCGTGCCTCAGATTTATATTCGGTTGACTCCTACACATCTCAAATGACCCATGGATCATTTTCCTAAAGTATCAACACAATTTGAATGCGTTTGGTCAGTTTTCCGTATGCCAGTTGATGTTTTCACTTAAAATGATGTCCTTTTGAAACAAAAGAGAGACACTTTAAGTGGTACCGGCCACACTACACCTCATATTGAGGTAGGGTTGATTCTTACACGTCACATATGATCCATGGAATATTTTTCTAAAGTATCAACACAATCAGAATCCGTTTGGTCAGTTTTCCATATGTACTTAAAATGTTGTCCATTTTAAACAAAAAAGAGACACATAGAGTGATCCCAGCCACACCGTTCCTCATATTGAGGCAGGGATGACTTGTACACGTCACCTATGACCCATGAATCGATGTCCTAAAGAATCAACACATTTTGAATGCGTTTGGTCAGTTTTTCGTATGTCAGTTGTTATTTTCACTTAAAATGATGTCCATTTTAAACAAATGAGAGAAAATATGAATGGTTTCGGCCACACCGTACCTCGTATTAAGGAGGGGTTGACTCGTACACATCACATATGACCCAGGGATCTTTGTTCTAAAGTATAAACACAATCAAAATCCGTTTGGTCGGTTTTCTGTATGCTAGTTGTTGTTTTCACTTAAAATGAAGTCCATTTTAAACAAAAGAAAGACACTTTGAGTGGTGTCGGCCACACTGTGCCTCAGATTGAGGAAAGGTTGACTTGTACACGTCACATATGACTCATGGATCGTTCTCCTAAAGTTTCAATATAAAATGAATGTGTTTGGTCGGTTTTCCGTATTTACTTAAAATGTTTTCAATTTTAAACAAAAGAGAGACACTTAGAGTGATCCCGGCCACACCAAAACTCGGATTGAGCCAGGGTTGTCTCTTACACGTCACATATGACCCATGGATCATTTTGATAAATTATAAATAGAATCCAAATATATTTGGTCAGTTTTTCGTATGACATTTGTTCTTTTCACTTATAATCTTGTCCATTTTAAACAAAAGAGACACAGTTAGAGTGGTACCAACCACACCGCGCCTCGAATTTAGACGGGGTTGACTTGTACATGTCTTAAATGACCCATCAATCATTTTCCTAAATTATCAACACAATCCGAATGCGTTTGGTTGGTTTTCTGTATGCTAGTTGATGTTTTCACTTAAAATGACGTCCTTTTGAAACAAAAGAGATACACTTTGAGTGGTGCTGGCCAGACCGCACCTCAAATTGAGGCCTGGTTGATTCGTACACATCACATATGAACCACGGATCATTGTGCTAAAGTATCAACACAATTAGAATCCATTTGGTCAGTTTTCCGTATGTACTTAAAATGTTGTCCATTTTAAACCAAAGAGAGACACTTAGAGTGATCCTGGCCACATCATGCCTCACATTGAGGCAGGGTTGACTTTTACACATTACATATGACCCATGGATCTATTTACTAAAGCATCAACACATTTCGAATGAATTTGGTCAGTTTTTCGTATGTCAGTTGTTGTTTTCACTTAAAATGATGTCCATTTTAAACAAAAGAGAGACACTATGAATGGTTTCGGCCACACTGCGCCTCGGATTGAGGCAGGTTTGACTCTTAAACATCACATATGACCCATGTATCGTTTTTCTAAAGTATCAACACAATCAGAATTCGTTTGGTAAGTTTTTTGTTTGCTAGTTGTTGTTTTCACTTAAAATGAAGTCCATTTTAAACAAAATAGAGACACTTTGAGCGGTGTCGTCCACACCGCGCCTCATATTGAAGAGAGGTGTACTCGTACACGTCACATATTACCCATGGATTGTTCTTCAAAAGTTTCAATGGAAACTGAATGTGTTTGGTCAGTTTTCTGTATGTACTTAAAATGTTGTCTATTTTTAAAAAAAGAGAGACACTTAGAGTGATCCCAGCCACACCGCAACTCGGATTGAGCCCGGGTTGGCTCATACTCGTCACATATGACCCATGGATCGTTGTGATAAATTATCAACAGAATCTGAATGCGTTTGGTCAGTTTTCCATATGCCAGTTGTTCTTTTCACTTATAATCCTATCCATTTTAAACAAAAGAGACACAGTTAGAGTGGTATCGGCCACACCGCACCTCAGATTTAGATGGGGTTGACTCATACACGTCTCAAATGACCCATGGATCATTTTCCTAAAGTATCAACATAATCCGAATTCATTTGGCCAGTTTTCTATATGCCAGTTGATGTTTTCACTTAAAATGATGTCCTTTTGAAACAAAAGAGAGACACTTTGAGTGGTGCCGGCTACACCACACCTCCGATTGAGGTGGGGTTGATTCTTACACATCACATATGACCCATGGATCTTTTTTCTAAAGTATCAACACATTTCAAATGCATTTGGTCAGTTTTTCATATGTTAGTTGTTGTTTTCACTTAAAATGATGTCCATTTTAAACAAAAGAGAGACACTATGAATGGTTCCGGCCACACCACACCTCAGATTGAGGTGGGGTTGACTCGTACACATCACAAATGAGTAATAGAAACCATCCTGGTATCCCTAACCTAGAAACCAAAGCATACATCCTGGAATTTCAAGTATAAATTCCATGATCATGACGAGTTCGTCCATGAGTCCTTAACATGTAACCCATGTCTTATCCTAACAATTGACAAGTAAACCAAATCTAACAAGGAATAATTCACATAACATGGAGAATGTACAACAAGACTTTGTATTCAAATTAAAGTATATCATCACATGCATTTGATGAGCATGAGCTAATAATCTTACCAAGACATTCATATAATTCAAGACATACAAAAATGGAATAATCCTAAATAACATTGCATGATCAGAGAAATAAAAAAAAGGCATGTGAAATCAAGGAGGGTCGGGGGGCTGTCTTGGGGTCTAGGGAGGAGGGTGGGGGGCTGTCTGGGGGGATGTCTGAGGTCCAGGGAGGAGGGTGGGGGGGGGGGATGTCTAGGGGGCTGTTCGGGGGGGTGTCCGGGGGGCTGTTCGGGGACCAAGGAGGAGGGTGGGGGGGGGGGGGGGGGGCTATCCGGGGGGGGGGGGGGGGGGCTTTCCGGGGTCCAAGGAGGAGGGTGGGGGGATTATTTTTTAGGAATAAGTCTTCGGGTTGGAATAAGGTGAATTATGAAAAATCCAAACCAAGATCTTAAAATGAAACATGTGTTATGAATGTGTTTCCCTCTTATTAGATCAAATATTTATAAATATATATTTTTTATTTTTTTTAAATTATATAGTCGATGAATTTATAATCATAATTTTAATTTGAGTACAGATTTCAAGTGGTCTATCAACAGGGCTACCCATACAATCCCAAATCAAATATAAATCAAAATTTTAAATTATTGTGGTAATTCTGTTAAAATTCAAGGAAGTACCGATTGAATCCTATTTAATCACACCATATTGTGACCCATAACCATTTAATGAATATTTTTTTCATTTCTAATAAAAACACATTGATTGAGGAACATTCCCCAGGCCCCATTATCATGTTAAAATTCAAGGAAGTACTCATAAATTAAATTAAAATTTATTTATATTCATTTTCATTAGGTCTATAAGGGGCACATGCCTCAAGTCCCATTATTTCTTATAGGCATCCCAAATCATCCACTCATGTTCAATAACTCATTATTGGAACCTCTATGGCCATACCTTTCAATACCCAATTACTTCCCCAAGCCAAGCGCACCCCAGGGGTGAATAAATTTTAGGATTCTACACTAATAGGTTGTTCATGGCTTGTAAAAAGATTTAATTTCATTAAGTATAGACAAAAACATTTATTTTTAAATTTGAGATTAATAATAAAGTATGTCAATGATAACAACATTAGTAAATTAAACTTGTGACTTATATAACATTTTTATGGATGTTTACACATGCCAGCATGGCTAGTGAAAAGCACCCCACCCTCATAAAAGTGAGTATTGGCCAAGAAGGACACATAATTTACAACGTATAATGAGAACCATATTTAATTGACCCTAAAGTTATATTATTACAGTAATCTTTGGGGAAATGGAATATATGATCCTGGTTAACTGATGAATTAAAAAGCTCACATTCCATATGTTGGACACTATCTAAGGTAAGAAATCATGTGAGGATGGGTTTACATAATTCAATTTCTTACATGATAGTGAGAATGAAGGCTTGAATTAATGAATTGAGTTCACTGATTAAATGAGGGTACAAGTTTCATAGGCTGTGTAAAAAGAATGATTAAATAAGGGTAGAGGTTGCATACAATGTTCATGGTGGGGGAGTCTCAGCCGATTTAGAAACTAAAATAAATTCCCATCATAGGTATCAATAAGAAACATCATCATCAAAAGAAACTCCAAATAAAAAAGGACTAAAAACATCAAACATTTCAAGAATTCACTACTATGCTTGGTTTATCCACATGTTTAGCAGTAATTATATGTCTTAATCATGAACCACCTCTACAGATCCCAATTTTCACCAATAAACATAAGGTAAATATCTCAAAATATCTTTAATACAACTCATTAATATGCTAAAAATGTAAATATAATCTTGAACCAACCATGGAATCTCTTTCACAACACATTCTCACACACCAGTTATCTCATGTGTTACTAAATACCAAACATAGTCACATAACAAGTGTACTATAACAAATCACATTACACAAGCCTTATTAAAAAAATTCTCATTTTAATAAAACACTTTCCTCAAGGAATTTTAAGGAAAACATTCCTATAAACTTTGCTAAAAATTAATAAACACATATAAATAAATTTCCAAGTAAAAATTAATTACAAGATAAAAAAAAGCATAAAAACATATACTTAGAAAATATAGAATCCAACCACAATGAATTTGATATGTCTCTTCTTTGATAGAGGGTTAAAGAATTAATTAATTAAATAGATTGGAATAGAGAAAGTCTAGATTAAATCAAAACACAAAAAAATGATATAACACATCAAAATCAAAACTTAAAACTAAAATATTAGATTAATAACAATAAAAACAAGGTAGAACTTAAATATTTTATGTGTATAAAGAATAAAATACCCGATTTGAGATGATTCTGATGGAGTTTCACTGGTTCGGATGGGGGAAGTCATGAGAGGAACCGAGCACTGCAGAGATTTAGGGTTCTGTCGCGAATGGGGGAGAGCAGCGGCTGACTGTATTTGGGGTAAAAATTTACCAATGGTTTTTCAAAACCGTTGGTAAAGGGGTGTCCAAGGAACCCTTTCCCAAACGGTTCAGCTAAACCATTTGTAAAGGGGCACCCTTTCCCAACGGTTTACTAGAACCATTGGGAAAGGGTGTCTTGGCCCTTCTTTACCAACGGTTTAAGAAAACCATTTGTAAAGAAGCATTTGGAAAGCCTATATTTCTAGTAGTGAAATTTGATATCAAAACATGTCCTACATTTCAAAAATAAAAAATAAGTGCCTTTTCTAAGAAATCAGATCAATATGAGGTCGTTTTCTATGGGTTTGACTGTTACACAAACATTTTAGTGTTTTAAAACACTAAAAATGAATTTATAGCCTTATTGGAAAAAATGTAACTTATAAAGATGTTTCATTTATTCCTACATTATAAAAAATAATATATAGTCATTGTATTATTATTTGAGGGTAATTTGACATCATTTTCCTGGTTTTGACGCCCTAAAAATGTTTTTAAAATATTTGGTACCTCAAAAAGTGTTTATCGAGTCATTTTGACCACAACTCATGTTAGATCGATGTGTATTCTATGAATAAACATAAAAAACAACACAAAATTCATTTTCCTTATATTTCACTCTAATATGAGATCTTTTTCTATGGTTTTGACCTTTTGTCACACGTTTTAGTGTTTTAAAACACTAAAAATGTGTTTACAGACATCCCGAGAAAACTGTAACTCAAAATGATATATTGTCAGTTCTTACATTTAAAAAATAAATCTATGGATATTACCATCTGATTTTTGGGCAATCTGATATCATTTTCCTTGTTTTTACCCCCACCCACAAATGTTGTAAAGGCTTTGATATCTTTAAAAGGTGTTTACCGAGTCATTTAAACCACACCGTACATAGGATTTATGTATAGTCTATGCATACACATCGAAAATAGATCAACGATGGTTCTACCATAATTTCATATCAATATGAGGTCTTTTTCAATGGTTTTAACCATTCCACACATGTTTTAGTGTTTTAAAACACTAAAAATGCATTTATTTCCATCCTAGGAAATCCATTACTCAGAATGAAGTGTCATTTGTTCGTATATTTCAAGAATCAATTTAGGGACACTTTATTATGATTTTAGGTAAATCCGATGTTGTTTTCCTAGTTTTGACTCCCCACACATGTTTTTAAAGGCTTTGGTACCTTTAAAAAGTGTTTATCGAGTCATTATGACTACACCACACATCTGGTTGATGTGTAGTCTACACCTACATTTGAAAAATAACACAATGATGGTTTTCCCATGATTTCATCTCAATATGAGATATTTTTATGGTTTTGACCATCCCATGCATGTTTTAGTGTTTTAGGATACTAAAACACATTTATGACCATCCTAGAAAAACCATAATTCTGAATGACATATTGTTAATTCTTACATTTTAAAAATAAATCTACAATATTTTTTCTCTGATTTCAAGTAAATATGACATTGTTTTCTTAGTTTTTACCCCTACAAATTTTTAAAGGTTTGGTTTAAAATGTTTTTAGTGAGTCATTCCAACCATACCACATGGAGGATTCATATTTAGTCTATGAGTACATGTAAAAAATAACTAAAAAATTGTTTTACCATGATTTTTCATCGATATGATGTTTTTTTTCTATGGTTTTGACTATTCCATGTATATTTTAGTGTTTTAAAACTCTAAAAATTCATTTACAACCATTTTAGGAAAACCATAACTTGAAATGGTGTGTCGTCAGTTCCCACATTTCAGAAATCAATCTATGCTCATTTTCCTATTATTTTAGGGAAATCAAACATCATTTTCATAGTTTTGACCCCACACATGTTTTTAATGACTTTTTTACCTTTAAAAAGTGTTTACCGAGTCATTCTAGCCACACCATACATCAGATTGATTCGTATTTTTCACATACACATAATAAATAATGCAATAGTGGTTTCACCATAATTTCATGTCAATATGAGGTATTTTTCGATGGTTTTTACCATTCGACACACATTTTAGTGTTTTAAAACACTAAAAACATGTTTACAACCATTCCTAGAAATCCATAACTCAGAATGACAAGCCGTAAGTTTCTATATTTCAAAAATCAATATATGGTCATTTTCCTATGATTTCAGATAAATCTAAATTATTAAATCATTTTGACCCCCTGACACATGTTTTTAAAGGCTTTGGTACCCTTTAAAAAGTGTTTAATGAGTCATTCTGACCACACTACACATTAGATTGATGTGTAGTCTATGATTACACATAAATCATAACTCAATGGTGGTTTTAACATGATTTCATTTCAATATGAGGTTGTTTTATATGGGTTTTACCATTAAAAAAATGTTTTAGTGTTTTAAATAACTAAAAATGTGTTTACGACCATCCGAGGAAAATCATAACTCAGAATGACATTTTGACAGTTCTAACACTTTAAAATTCAATATATGGTCACTTTACTATGATTTTAGGGAAATATGATGTCATTTTACTGGTTTTGACCCCCCAAAACACATTTTTAAAATCTCTGGTACCTTTATAAATTGTTTTCTAAGTCAAAACCAAGAAAACGAATTCATATTGGTTTCAAACTTCTAGATAACAATCTATAATTCATTTTAAACGCGTAGGAATCATCCAAACATCAATCTAGCACAAGTTTTTATTAGTATAAATCAAAGTGTGTGTCTTATATATGAAATGTGTCATTTTAGTTTTATTTATAGAAGTTTTGATGTTTTCTTTTCTGTTGTGTATGTGATCAATTGATTTTAGAATTTACCTTGGTAGGATGAGCTCTAAGGCTGGATAATTCCTCAGGTATCATTCCGGCCATCCCCTAAAATACAAAAACTATGTCATTTTTCATTGCTGATAGCCAGTAATATTGTGTTTTCTAATAAGTGTCATGTTCTTTCACTTTTTCTTTCAATATTGAAATTTATCTTTGTGATTCCCGATCAACAGAACTACTCAAATCCCCACCAGGTGTAGTAGTAATAGATGATGATTCCCTACAAAAGATAGGTGATGGAGTAAATCCATAAACCATCCACAATACACATCTAGGATGCTTTTTCCATAAAATTATTACAACTACATCATTATAGGAAACTAATGATGATTTTGAAGGGTTCACATCCTATATTTCTTGAATAATAACATTTTAATACAAAAAATATTAACAATTATTTTTTTAAAATATCTAAACTTCATAATATTGTCTATGTCACAAACTCAATCTGTTCACCGCTATTACTGGCTCCAAACCTAGCCCATGGAAAGGACCTAGGGGCATTCCCTATCCCCATGGGATAGAAGAAGTGCCCAGGTATTAGTGATTTAGGTTTTGGAACGATTTACCCGAGTATGAAAGCATAAAACATTAAAAACAATTTAGAATATAAACCTGAAATTTTTGAGCCAAAAAAGTCTTAAGAAAAAACCAGAACTGAATAAATTGCTTTAAAGACAATAAAATTGTTCCAAATACAAATATATACAATAACAAGACATCCCCAAGAACTCCACACAACAAGGGGTCATCACCCACAAGCCGTCTCTACAACTCCGCACCAGGGATGAGAACTAACACCCTGAACCGCCATCACCCATAGCATTCTCTTTACATGAGTCAAGCATAATAAAGTCTACTTACACCCAAGGTGTGTAAGTAGAGTGTAATCCTAATACCAATAGGATAACACCCTATTATTCCAAATATCATTCAATACAATGTGAAAAATCAAGCAGTTTTAATATGAAAAGAAAGACAATGATAAATTCCAAGAAATGCAACTTTCAGTTGAAAACAATTTTTGAAGATAAAATTTTCAGAATTTTCACACATTTAAATATAAATTTTATCTAATTTAAAGTACTTCAAAAAACAAGGTAAAATACCAAAAATAAAATGATCAACAAAATCGAGAACACCCCTAGGCACTAGATAGTCTCGGGTGCCATGCACCTCGCACCTCGGTGTAAAGTAACCATAGTAAAATCCTTTCTCATGAACAATACACTAGTAGGGAACATACCCATAACCTATTTGTACCCAATAATCATCTACATAGTTTAGTTAGAGTTGTCTTTATCCAAATTCTAGGTGAAAAGGGGACAAAACTCATCTGGTTCACTAGCTGTACTGGTACACATCCACCCCACCTAGGTACCTAGGCTTTCCCCTTTGTGCTCAAACAATTTTAGCATGAAAAACATATCCATCATCATGTAAAACACCACTAATGGTCACATAAACCAAATAAAGTATCTATCAAATTTTATACAACTTAAAACACACAACAAACACTTCTATTTTTAATGAAACAATTTCTCAAAATCCCGCATTGTTTTGCACACAAAACCCCTTAAGACCCCCACTTGTACACTATGTGCACACTTTTAAGTTACCAAAACAGTAAAGTCAGCCCAATAAATTTCAATTAAAACAAAAAATCAATTTTAGGGCAACCCCATGTTAAACAAGAAGTGATAACTTTGTAAAACCTCTATTTTCACACAAAAGTGACACCAAAACTTCACTTTCATTACAAACACCATTAAAACCCATTTTCACAGCAAAAAACCAAGGGTATAAACATTAAAAACATTATTTTCATCCCTAATACAGTTCAATAAAATCAACTAAATAATTATAGGGAATCCCTTAACGAACTAATAAAAGATTTATATAAAAACCCCCCAACTGCACAAAAAATAGGCACTTAAAATTCATTTGCTTTATAATTTCCACTAAAACCATTTTTTTCTGCAACATTAAAATGTAGTAGATATTAAAATACCATAGACACAATATCTAGGTCATAAAGATTGCATACCAAAATGAATCACCTACCAAATCAAAGGAAACCCTTGAATCACTGTAAGAAAATCAAGTCGCACCACCGCCGCACCAAGAGGGACTTAGATCAAACCTAAAACCACAATAATTGACCAATAAAACCCAAGGTTAAACCCTAGGTTTGAAACCCTACCCACTTGTAATTTGTAACTTCAATGAAATTGAAAGAAACTTCATGGAAAGGGGAGAAACTAAGGAGGAGAGACACTTACATGAGATTATTTGAAATTCCTCCACAAAATTCCCTTTCAAATGAGATTAAAAAGGGGGTTTTAAAGATTTGTAGGGAATGCATGTATTTTAGGTTTTGAATAGGAGAAGGAAGGGTTTAATTGGGAATTAGAATAGAGGAAAAAGAGTAATAATTGAGAGAGTTAAGAAGGAATGAAGTTACCTCTTCAATTATGGACGATTTGAGAAACCCTATAATGTTCTACACTAATTCGTAATGAAAAATAGGTTCAAATAGGGGGGAAATAGACTGGTCACGTGAATGGGTTCAGTGGTCTTGTATGACACTTAGAATCACTGAAAAAGCATTAAAATTAAATAAGTTATTAAATAAATAATATAGATTTTTAAAATTGGAAATGGGCTTCTGGGCAGGCACAATCCCTTCAATAAAAACCCAAATACACCTTGGTTATGAATTTATAAAGGCTCCAAATTGAAATGTTGGTGTTAATAGGTCAGGGGAAGCCAATTAGGAATTGGAATGGATGAAAAGTGTTGAAAAATGAATGATTTTTAAAAGAAACAACATTTATTTTTAAATATAGAATTGGGCTCATGGTTTGGACCAATTCATGAAAAGTCACCCTTTCCTCCATAAAAGCATAGGAAACCCCCAAAACAAAGAAATAATCGAAATTAAATTAAAAATACCTTTAAAATATGTCATGGAAGTGAAAATGCTCCCCAAAATGAAAGACTTTTCTCCCTAGAAAGTCAACTTTAATCTTCATCAAAAAAAAAGAACGGGTAATCTTCCTTGACCCATGACTTCTGCTCCCATTTATCATGTGCATCATTCTCATGATGCCAATTAACCTGGACCAATGGAATAAACTTCCCTCAAATCACCTTATCTTGGGAGTCCACTATTTTCCTCGGCCACTCAACAACAGAAAAGTCAGGCTCTATCTCCAGTTCTTCCCAACTCATCACATGGAATTGATCTGATTTGTATTTATTTAAATGGGAGACATAGAAGACATCATGAATGAATGTAAACTGAGAAGGTAAATCCAACCTGTATTCCACCTTTCCAATATGCCCGGTGATCTCAAAGGGCCCAACATACCAGGGTGTCTGCTTACCTTGCATCCCCAATCGACGATGGCCCAGAAGAGGGACCACTATCAAGAATACCCTGTCACCCACAGAAAACTATAGGTCTCAATTCATCCGGTCAACATATGATTTATGGAGACTCTGAACAGTCAATAAATGTTTCTTGATCAACTTGACCTTCTCCGATATCTCCTGCACCAGACTCGGCCCCAGTAGTGAGGTCTCGCCTACCCCAGCCCAACAGAGGTGGGACCAACAAGGATGACTATAGATCTACTCAAAAGGGGTCATTCGAATTGAGTATTGGTAACTATTATTATAAGAAAAATCAACCAACCCCAAATGGATATCCCAGGAACCTACAAAGTCCAAGACACATGAATGAAGTATTTCCTCCAAAATCTGATTCGCCCACTCTATCTGACCATCCGTCTGAGGATGGTATGGTGTGCTCATCTTAATCTGGGACCCCAAGGCCCTTTTAAGGCCTTACCGGAACTGAGAAGTGAATCAGGGGTCTCTATCTAATACAATGGATGATGGAACAATGTGGAGTCTCACCACCTCCTGAAGATACAAACAACCCAACTCATCCACTTTAGTTGTATCTCTGATTGGAATGAAGTGGGATGATTTTGTCAGAAGATCAATCACCACCCAAGTGGAATTCCTACCTTGAGGGGTACGATGTAAGACAACAATGAAGTCCATGGAGACCTCATCCCACTTCTAGGTAGGAATGGGTAACGGCTGGAGAAAACCGGAGGGCCTTTGATGCTCCGCTTTCACCTGCTGACATATATAGCATCTCGACACAAAGTCTGCTATGTCCTGTCACATACTTAGCCACCAAAACTATTGGCGCACATCATAATACATCTTGGTGGCACCCAGATGGACAACCCACTGAAACTGGTGGCTATCCTCCATCACCAACTTCCACATAGATGACGATACTACTAAATGGCCCTTGAAGCACAAGATGCCCTCGGGAGACGACAACCAATTAAAGGATGTCTCCCCACCATGAGTAAACTTCTACGACTACTGACAAAGATCATCACTGGGTTGTTCAATTTGAATAAACTACAATAGAGAATGAGTCAACTAGATGC